>CM046454.1:20487438-20877438 GCA_025506515.1 Flaveria trinervia | reverse complement strand
ACCCTTTCGAGAGATATAGTTAACCCTTTCGAGGGATATAGATGGACCATCACCCATTTCCCATCGCACATATAGTTGGGGTATTACTCATTGGTCCATACAGAAAGTGAAAGATAAAGATAAAAGTTTACAGAATAGACAAGGCAAATAGTAATGAGAACAAACATTATCTGTTCATATAGTTAATGCGTGCTCGCATATATAGTACAGAGTTGTATTTTATAGAAAAGAGTATTTTCATATACAACATATAGAAAGTATTTTATTACTTTTAAAACTAGAACTCACTTAGCAATGCTGACTTTTATACATTTTCAGTTGGCAGGTAATTATTGCTGAGGATGGCACGAGGGTGAAGCTACTCGGCAGGGAAAGACTGACATCCATTCGTATTCTATGTTGCTGTTGTTTTGTAATGCAGTAAAACAATTCTTTTGTAAACAGTAAAATAATGATGTATTGCTTAACAACAGTGTTCTAAATGAAATAAATGGTTTTTGATGAATTATTCCGCTGCTTAAGTTTGTATAATTATAAGGTTTAATGTTTTAGATGCTGTGATTGACCAACTGTGAGGTCTCCGGAACGGGGCCTTATAAATTGGTATAAGAGCCAAAGTTTAAAAGAATTGGGTTAAATAAACTTTTAGAACCTAAACTTAAGCTGAAAATGGGACAAATGGAGGGATGTTAGCCCGAGTAGCTACGTGCCATCAGGTATGTCTTTTGTTAGGATGAGTGATCTACGTTTGATTTGTTAGAGAGTATAGCAGCAGAAATCAAACAATGAATTAGCCAATTCACAAGAACACAAAAGATATTCAAGATAAGAACAAACGGTTATAGACAGAGAGAATTCTGCAAAAGATATTTCATTCAATATCCGCTTTCGTGGTAATAGAATGTCACACATACAATTAGGTCAACACTCTTATATAAGAGATGTGACGTCTGCTGATGTCACTTGATAGTGACATCTAACAGAATTATTCAAACTACTGAAAGTTAACACAACTATTGAAGATGTCAAACAGCTGACATCTTCTTACAAAAATGCTAAGTGTTAACTATCACTACAACTACTGAAAAGAAACTACTGAAACTACGACTGAAGAACATGCTCTTCAGTCGTTTTACAAATACTGAAAGAAAAAGAAAACTACTGAAAGGAAACCATTACAACAACTGAAGAATGCTTCTTCTGCTGTTGTAACAAACTCTGAAGGCTTCAGTACTTGTACTTGAACTTCAGCTGTTGTCATCAGCTGATGTCTTCAATCTTTGTACTTCAGCTGTTGATCTTCAGTACTTTGTTCTTCAGCTGTTGATCTTCAAACTTTGGTCTTTAGCTGTTGAAGTCTTCAGTACTTTAGTCTTCAGCTGTTGAAATCTTCAGTACTTTAGTCTTCAGCTGTTGAGTCTTCAGTACTTTAGTCTTCAGCTGTTGATCTTCAGCTTTGGTCTTCAGCTGTTGAAGTCTTCAGACTTTGTCAAACAGCTGATCAAGTCTTCAGCAGTTGTTGTGATGTCTGTGGGACTTAGAGGTTTTTCTGATCAGGCTCATTGGTTCTTTTGGTCCAACAAACTCCCCCTGAACCAATGCAGCCAAAACCTCTAAACTTATTGAAGATGTTCCACTTATTATGGCAGAAGGATTGGTCTTTTTGTCTTCTAGATCAGCTCAGAAGTGACCCTTGTAAGCATAGGCCTGGGAAGAAGTCTCAAAGATCTGTTTGGCAAACTATGAATGGGAACTCTGTCTTGGGGAACTGGACACAGAGCTGTTACCCCATCCATGAGATCTACTTCCCCACTATAAGTCTGTATGACTCTCTTGTATAGGCCTCAAGGAAGGTAATTTGTTCCTCCATGGTCAGCTCTTCAGCACCTCCTTCAAATAATGATTCTGGCCCATAGTACTCAGATAGGTATTTGACCTGTTTCCCATTCTTTAGCTCCACAGTTGTTATTATTCTATAAGCAAATTCATCAGGGTGATTACCCTCTAGGAACAACTGGAGCTCATTCTCTCTGACTTCTCAAGCCTCTTATATACTAACCCCTTTTTCACCATTTTATTTTCCAGCATTTTCTATGGGGTTTGGTTAGCTTTATAAGCTTTCTTGAAGTCATCTAGGATTTCCCAGGGTGATACTACAAAGACTAGTGAGATCACTTCATCTACAATCTTCTTCACCTGGCCAATGTATCTCTGTGGAATGTTTTTCTTGTGAATCCTGTGAGACACCCTGGGATCAGGCCAAATCTTCACTCTCTCCTTTTGATATTGAAATGTATGCTTAATAGTGTATAATCTGAGAGCATGCTTCTTCATGTTGATGATAGAAGATGTGGCAGCATATGCTTTGTCAACCCTCCTCAACAATTCCTCATCATGTTGTTTGTGAAGCTCTTCTTCTTCTAGCTTTACTTTCATAATTTTTCTTTGAGTTTCAGGAGTAATTGTTGAGAGTGACTTGTGGCCTTCGGCAACTGATAACAGCTGAGAGTGGCTGCCTATCTTCATCTTCTCATCATCTTCTTCATCATCTTCTAGCCTCAATACCCTTCTCTTCTTCTTCTGGGGTACATCATCGGCTATTGGTTTTGAGGGTAAGGGAGTTGGTTTGGTGGGTTGTGTTTTTGGTGGTTTTGGTGTGGGAATGTTGACAGGCTGTTCTAGCATTTTGGAGGTGAGTGTGGCTTTAGATTGCTTGGCTAGTTCAGTCCTGCTCCCAGCACCAATTTCATTCAAAGCTTCAACAACTAATCCTTTAGTGTATACTTCAGACGAACAGATCTTGGTGGTTATTGCCAAGATGTTGTCCCTGGACCAAGCCTTGATTTCGATCAATGATCTTCCAAGATATTTTGCTATAAACCTGATCATGATCTCCAGCCTTTCTCTTTCTAACACATCATAACTTGCCCATCTAGTTTGGATTTCTTCAATCTCTAATCTTCTGATCTCAGAGTCAAGTTTGTCAGTGTCATGGCCTTGCTTAAAACACTGATCAATGATGTTATCCATTGATCTGCTGTGTTCGGCATCAGCCTCTTTCACCATCAGCTCCAAGGCAGTCTCCTTTTCATTCTTTCTTTTCTTTGATTTTCCATGTCAGCTTCCTTCTCCTTCTCTTTTTCAGTCTCCACAGCCAACTCCTTCTCCTTTTCCACTTCTGTCACTTCTGTTTCTTTCTCTTTCTCTTTCCTCTCTGCACTCCTTTCTTTTTGCTTTCACTGACTGAATCTCCCCTTTTTGGTTGCATTGGTTGCAAGGGTTTGATTGTCAGAAAGCTTTTTGCCCACAACTTCCTATCAAGGTTGGATTACTGAGGAAAGCCTCTCATCAATGGTTTTGATCACGATATCAGTGATTATAGGTGTGATGAGAGGTAGGGAATTTTGAAAGATAGCAGCTATTTGCTCAGGGGGTTTTATTCTGAGAAATAGTGCCAGAAGCAGAGGCAGGTGGCTGAGTATTTGGGAGTGGCTCTGTGTTTGGGAGACCTTCAGATGAAGGTGCCATCTGTGGGGTTTGAGAGGCAGATGGTCTTTGATCCTCAGAAGTTTTGGCAAGCAGCTCTTTGAGTCTGCTCACCTCCTCTTCCAGGATAGTGTTTGGGCTAACACATCGTAAAAGAAGCCAGGTCATCATCAGTAGTTACTGAATCACCTGACCTCCTGATATAATCAGGATTAACATGCACTGAGTGTAGATCAGTTGTAGCATGTGCCCCTTGTCTTGGAACTGGGGACTTCCTGCCTCAGGACTATGTCCTTCATCAGCAGTTGCCTCTGGTAAGGTCTTAGTGATGGTACCAACTACATCCTGATCATATGCTGAAGCAGGATAAGTGGCAGCCTCACCAGAAGTTCCAATCTCCTTTCTACACTAGGAGATGGAACATTGTAACCCCAGTTGTAATTGGTATCTGGGGAGGGGTGAGGAGTGCAACTGACTCAGCACTTGTGCAACAATTAATGTAGGACTTTGGGGGCAGTTGCATGTGGTGATTGGGTAGAAGCAGATTGCACCGGGGTGAATGTGCGCTTCAATGGTAACCCTCTCAAGTGAGATAGGTTCCAGCAATATGGGTTCCCCAATATTGGTTGCAACAGGATCCTGTTGAGAGGATACCTGTGCGGCTTTGGCAGGTTGAGTTTGACACACCTGGGGGCTAATACTAGTATGTGGTTCCTATGTTTGTGGTACAGGGGCATCCTCAGGGGACTCATCTACCTGAGTAGCCTTTTTTGGCTTTTTGGATTGGGTTTGGTGGGGACTTTGGATCTGGAGGTGGTGGCTATGGGTTCCAACGGTGTGGGTTTTCACAGCTTGGCAGCCTGTTTCAGTGTTTGGTCAGAGTTGTGCCTGGAGTATACTTCAGGCAATACAGCCATTGCAGGGACTCCAAGGCCAACACGTCCCTCAGCTTTCAGCTGATTCTCTATGATGGCCAAATGAACCGAGGATATAATGTCCATCGATTAGAAAGAGGTTTGAGGCCATATCCTTAAGTTCAAGAAAAATAATTTCAGAAAAGTTTAAGTTTTGTTGCTCAAGGATAGAGAATAATACCTGCTGCCACCTGGTAGATATTTGATCCCAAGAGGAAGTCTTAGGAGCTAAGCAAACATTTACCATGTGAAAGATAAGATGTTCTGCATCATGGAAATGCTTCTTCAGGATGGTAGAGGCACTGAGTTTCCCTGATATCCATGGTGGGCAAAGGATAAATCAGTTGTGCCCTTTGGATACCCAACGAGAAAGTGGCATCATCCAAGTTAGGGTTTGGTGAATGATTCCGAAGTGATGACCACTTGATGGTTGTTGACGAACGACCGGAGAGACTCGGTGTTGTTCTCCCCAGTTATAAGGGTGACGTTCGTCCAAAACTGGTGTAAGGATTTAGCATGAATGGTGGGATTTAGAAGGAAAGGCCATTTGGTAGGGAGATTGGACCATTAGATCAATGGCGTTATCGACTTTGTCCAGAAAGGGGATTTTGTGAGGTAGGCAACACAGTTATGTCGTGGTTTGAGCTGCATGGTCGCCATTAAGAGAGACAAGTTTTGGAGATTTGAACGTTAGGTTGAAGAGGATGAAGCTCTGAAGGATTAGGTTTGGGTATTTATAGGGTAAGGGTTAGAAAAACGCTGAAGGGTTTGGTGTTATTCATCAGTAGTTGTAAACGACTAATGACATGGTATACCCTTTCAGAAGTTGAAACAACTAAAGTCTTGGTTTTAGGCATCAGCAGTTATAAAACTACTAAAACCATGGTTTTGACTTCAGATGTTTGAAAACAACTGAAGACTTGGTTTTAGTCATCAGTAGTTGTGAAACTACTGAAAACCTCGGTTTGGTCTTCAGGTGTTGTAAACAACTGATAACTTGGTATTAGTCATCAGTAGTTGTGAAACTACTGAAGACATGGTTTTGTCATCAGTTGTTGTAAACAGCTGATGACTTGGTGTTAGTCATCAGTAGTTGTGAAACTACTGAAGACATGGTTTTGTCATCAGTTGTTTAGGATGAAACAGCAGTTGTAGAAACAACTAAAGAGAAAGTTCTCATCAGTAGTTTTCGTCAATTCATAGCCTTTCAGCTGTTTCATACTGTCCTCAACACTTACTCACCAGCCTTTTTGTTGTTTTCAGTTGTTTCATAGGACATCAGTACCTATCTGTTTTTACTGACATCAGTAGTTATAACTACATCAGTAGTTGTAACTTTATCAGTCGTATTAACAGAATCAGTACTATATGTGATATGGTCACTAATGATCATCAGTACTTATTTACTGAGATCATCAGTAGTTATCACTTATTCTAGCTGCAGCATACCAAGCCGTAACACTAGGTTTTGGAAAGTTGAACTATCCAAAGGCTTAGTAAAAATGTCTGCAAGCTCATCAGCACTAGGCACAAACATAGGATCAATCAACCTTTTCAAAACAATCCCTAATAAAATGATGTCTGATCTCTATATGTTTGGTCCTAGAGTGCTGGACTGGATTTTTGACAATGCACAAAGCTGAAGCACTATCCATTAATAATGGAGTCTTAGTCTCTGTAATGCCATAATCCAAAAGTTAGTTCTGAAGCCAGAGTACCTGAGAAGTACAACTTGCAGCTGCAATGTACTCTGCTTCAGCAGTGGATGTAGCAACAGATGTTGTGTTTCTTACTCTGCCAAGAAATCAAACAGTTGCCTAGGAATTGACATCCACTAGAAGTTGACTTTCTAGTTAACTTGCACCCTGCATAGTCACTATCTGAAAAAGCAACTAATTTGCAAGAGTGTCCAGTGGAATACCATAAACCTAGAGATTGTGTACCTTGCAAATATCTAAAGATCCTCTTGACTGCAATCAAATGAGACTCTTTAGGAGCAGCCTGAAATCTAGCACAACACAAGTAGCAAACATGATATCTGGTCTAGAAGCTGTTAAATACATCAAGGACCCAATCATACATCTCTAAAGTGTTTCATCAACAGCTTTACCTTTCTGATCTGCATCCAGTTGTGTGGTGTTGCACATGGGAGTAGAACAGGGCTTACAATTTTGTAAATCAAACTTATTCAAAAGATCTTTTGTATATTTTGACTGATGAATGAAGTTCCATCAGCCTTTTGTTTGATTTACAAGCCTAGAAAGAACGTAATTCTCCCATTGCACTCATTTCAAACCTCTTTTTCATTAATTGGTAAAATCATCACACAACTGGGGATCAGAGGATGCAAAAATAATATCATCAACATAAATTTGAACAAGTAGCTTATGCTGATCCACCTTCTTAATAAACAAAGTTTTATCTATGGAGCCTCTAGTGAAATTATTCTTAAGAAGAAAAGTGGAAAGTGTCTCATACCAGGCTCTAGGAGCTTGTTTCAACCCATAAAGAGCCTTATCAAGTTTATACACCCATTCAGGATGTTTATTATCCTCAAAACCTGGTGGTTGACAACATAAACTTCTTCTTTTATTTTACCATATAAAAATGCACTTTTGACATCCATTTGAAAAACTTTAAGTTGGTGGAATGCAGCATAGGCTAAGAACAATCTAATTGCCTCTAGTCTGGCTACAGGGGCAAATGTTTCATTATAATCAATACCTTCTTCTTGTGAAAACCCCTGTACAACCAGTCTAGCCTTGTTCTTAACAATAAGCCCATTTTCATCAGTTTTATTCCTAAACACCCATTTAGTGCCTATTGCACACTTACCTGGGGGTAGAGGAACCAGTTCCCACACTTGCTGTTTCTTGAACTGAAGTAGCTCAAGCTGCATGGCTTCAACCCATCCATTGTCTCTCAAAGCAACAAGATAGTTCTTTGGCTCTAGCTGACTGATGAAGAGAGCATAGAAGCAGAAGTTAGACAATTGACTTCTTGTGGAAACTCCAGCATTGATATCACCAAGGATTTAAGACATTGGGTGATTCTTCAGCTCTTGATAAACAATGATATCTGTGCAAGTGTTTGTATAACCTTCAGCAGCAGCAGATGTTGATGCAGACTCTTGAAACCAAGAATTTGATGGTAGCTCAAAATGTAGAGGAATCAAAATCTCATCAGCATTTGTTGTGGATGGAATTGCTGAAGCTACAGGAACATCAAGTTTAGCAGACTCAGGCAGTTGTCACTAAACTTGAATAGGTGAGTATTGATATTATCATCATCATCAATACCACCAGGTGGAAGACATGCTGCAGAAGATGATTTATCCACATGATCTGCAACAGTTGGAGGTTGATAAGGAACATATTGCAGTATGTCCAAATCAAACAACTCCACAGGGTTTTGTGGAATCTTGTCCATTGGAGATTCATTAAACTTCACATGCAAAGTCTTTTCAACTATCTTTGTTCTGCAGTTGAAGACTCTGTATGCTTTGCAAGTAGATGAATAACCAACAAATACCCTGCATCCACCTTAGGATCAAATTATTGGAGTTGATCCTTTGTGTTGAGAATAAAACATGGACACCCAAATGCTTTGAAAAATGAAATTAGAGGAGCCAAGTGATGTAGAACTTCATATGGACTCTTCATCAATCTCTGATTTACTAAGGCTCTATTCTGCACATTGCAAGCTGTGTTAACAGCTTCAGCCCAAAAGGTTAGTGGCAAACCAGAGTCAGCCAACATAGACCTTGCAGCTTCAATTAGGGTCCTGTTCTTTCTCTCGACTACTTCATTTTGTTCTGGAGTCCTTGGGATGCTAAACTGTCTTTTGATTCCCTTTGAAAGATGAAATTCATCAAGTGTATGGTTTCTGAATTCAGTTCCATTGTCACTCCTTATACACTTGACTAAAAGGGAATACTACTTCTCAAGATACAACACAAAGTTGATAATCTTCTGAGCAACCTCATCCTTTGAATGTAGAAAGAAAGGCCATACAAATCTGGAGTAATCATCCACAATTAACAGACAGTATTTTTTCTTTGCCATGCTCATCACTCTCACAGGACCAAATAGATCCATATGCAGTAATTGCAAGCAGGCAGTGGACTTAGGCTCTTCAAGAGGATGGAATGAGACTTTGTGTTGTTTTCCTTTTAAACAAGCAGTACATGTTTCATCACAGTGGAACTCCTTTATTGGTAAACCTCTCACTAAACTATTATGGATCAGCTGATTCAAGTTTTATAATTAACATGACCCAGCCTTCTGTGCCACAGTTTAGATTCCTGAGGAGAGGCTTTGGAAAATAGGCAAGGATGGCCTCTGAGATCTATTTTCTTGGAAAGATCTAAGGCATACACTCTTCCTCTCCTGTTGGCCCTCAGGAGAGTGTGATCATCCAACACCTTATCAATCAAATTCAGAACTTTGGATGACAGAATCCTGCAGTTCTGACTGGTGAAAAGAGCAACATGGCCTTTATCACACATTTGACTGACACTCAAGAGATTGTACTTGAGATTTTCCACATGATTAACATCATCAAACTTTATTTCTCCATTGGAGACAAAGACTTTTCCAATGATGTAACCCTTAGCATCATTGCCAAAAGAAACAAACCCCTTCTTTCCTTGAGAGTAGTCACGAAGAAGAGAGCTGTTCCCTGTCATATGCGTAGATCCCCTACTGTCTACATACCAGATGCTACTTTGGCATGTTGAAGAACCCTGCAATCATAAACAATTAGTTATTTTTTGAGACCCAAACCTTTTTGGTTTTGGGTTTGTTCATATCAAAAGATGGTAAACTAACAGACTTGCTATGAATAACAGCCTGAGGGGATGGAGATGGTGAAGAAGAGAATCCTTTGGCATGGATTTTCTTCTCTGTGGTTTCAACACAGGAGCATCTAATTGGTTGACTCTCCCCAATAGATGTTGAACCATCATAACAAGTTGTGTCTGATTTTTTGATAAAGCCTTCAGCTCATCAGACATATTAGTGCTTGAGTTTGATGGGTTCCTATGTTGTACCATCTCTTTGAGCAACCTCAGCTGTTGCCTGTTTAACCCCTTTCTTTTTGGATTTCTTTTTGGAGTTTGGGGTCACAGGTTTTGATGTTGCTGGTACAAATTTGATTTTAAACTCAGTTTTCATTTTATCCATTTTCTCTTAATGTTTTCATTATGTTTGAGTTTGGAGCCCTTTTTATACCAGCAATCATCAGTAAGATGATTAAATAAGCCACATATTTCACATGGCTTTTTCTTCATCTTAAGTTGATCATCTACTGAAGAAGATGAAACTACTGAAGACTTGTTCTTCAGCAGTTTGCTATCAGTACTAGCACTTTTTGATCATGTGAGTGTCAGCATTTGAACCATCAACATCAGCTGATAGGTTTTGAGAGGAATTAATGCTGGCTTCTACTTCTGATGGTGCTGTATCAGATAGTAGATCACATGATGAAAAGGATTGGTTATTGCTTTCACCATCAGATTCTACCTCTGCTCTGGGAGTAAAATCTGTAGGAGGAGCAGTGTGATTATAACCAATGCCAAACTTAACATTGGAAGCAGATTGCTTACTAAGAAGCATTTCAAAACCCTTGCAAGAATTTACCCATCGATCACACTCTACCTGGGTAGTTGCAAGTGTTTCTTTGAGGTCTCTGTACTTCTCTAGAAGTATCTCTTCCCTAGCCTTATCATCAGTGATTTGGCATTTAAGTTTGTAAATCTCATCATTCTTATCATTAATCACAGACTCAAATTCAGCTTTTCGTTTGGAAATTGTTTGTTCTAGCTCAATGTTCTTGTTAATTAAAGCTACATTTGCTTCTCTAATAGATGCAAATGCGGCTATGCATGTTTCAGAACATAGTTTGGCTTTTGCCTCAGAGGATACCTGTGATACCTGTGGTGTAGAGACATTAGAGGATGAAGTATCAGCAGACTCCAAAGCCATAAGAGCTAGATTTCCAAAAGGACTGTCACCACCATGTTGACCAGCACCAGAGAACAGTTGTTCATGACCAGACAAATCATCTGGTAAACTGCTCCAGTCAACAACTCCTGGGGTGAAAAAGCTATGTTGTTGAGGTTGAGTTTGTTGATGAGATTAGGAAGGTTGAGGTTCAGGTAATGCTTGTGGTTGTTGTGCAATAGGAGCTTGAACCGGATTTGGCTGAGGCATGTAATAGCAGGGAAAAGGATATGACATTGGACCCTGGGGGACAAAGTATGCAGGAGATATAGGGTGTGAATGATGACCAGAACCAGCAGGATGTTGCCCTCTGTTTTGTGGACTAGTGCTAGGAAAAGTCACAAAGGGTGCAGAAGAGTTAGATCCAGTTGATCTACACTCTCTTATAAAGTGTCCAAGCCTTTGGCATTTGTGACACCTCAACTTACTCTTGTCAAAACCAACTTTGGTTTTGCCAGAGAGTCCAGGAAATTTCCTGCCAGTTCTCTTGTAGAACTTCTGAGATCTGATATTAATCAAGGCCATTTGGCTCAGAATATCCATCTCTTCTAGATCATCATCAGCTATTCCTTTCAAATCATCCATGATGAAGCATAGATTGTCACTATTACTGCCATAATGACTATCAATACCAACAAATGCATGATCAGAACTGTTTGAAGAGAAATCCATATGCTCATCATAATTGCTTTCAGATGCACCATATTCTGACTCATGACCAACCAAGGCAGTGTTCCCTGGTACAAAGTCATGAGTGAGCTTTCCTGATGATGACAGTTTCCTTTTCTGCTCTATCTCTCTTTCGAATGTAAGCAGTTTCCCATGAAGTTGGGTGAGAGATAGGCTATCCAGATTTGCACTGGAGCGTAGGACAATAGTGTATGTGTCCCATCTCTCAGGCAGTGATCTGAGGAATCTATTATTTATCTGGCTATTGGTGTATTCCTGTTTCACCATTTTCAGCTCAGAGATCAAACAGGAAAAACGCTCAAATTGTTGAGTCAGTGTCTCACCCTTTCTATGAGAGAATGTCTCATATTGTTGGGCGAGGATTTCTCTGTTGTTTACTAAGACCTCATCAGTTCCACCGAATTATTCCTTCAGTGCATTCCAGAGGTCATGAGCAGTTTCCATGGGCTTTAGCATCAATCTCAAACAGTTTCCGATCTTCATCTGAGTATTGCTCCTTCTTCTTCGGAACCATTTGATTGGTTTCCGGATTGTTCACCATAGGCTTATGTGGTCCATGTACCACAGATGTCCAACAACCTGAACTGTTAACAGACAGGTGATGAAGCATCCTTCGTTGCCATGTGTTATACTCAGTCCTAACCAGCATCGGAGGCTTGGTTGAGGAACCGGTATTGTGAGGGTCATTAGAAGGAGTAGTCATCTCAGATTCAACCAAATTCAATTAAGCTATAGCAGATTTAGAACAAAACACAACAAACCAAATTGAACCAAGAGAGATCTCAAAATGAATAAACGAAAGCGACAGAAATTCAATAATCTATAATCAGTTCTTGCAAATGAGCTAATTCAATCAAACATAGATATCAAATAACAGTTTCAATGATCAATGGTTAGATCGATCAATGATTAACCTGCTCTGATACCATTTGTTAGGATCAGTGATCTACGTTTGATTGATTAGAGAGTATAGCAGCGGAAATCAAACAATGAATTAGCCAATTCACAAGAACACAAAAGATATTCAAGATACGAACAAACGGTTATAGACAGAGAGAATTCTGCAAAAGATATTTCATTCAATATCCGCTTTCGTGGTAACAGAATGTCACACATACAATTAGGTCACACCTCTTATATAAGAGATAAATGATTTAAGTGTTGGCTGCTGCGCCTATATAGTGATGAAATGCCCAAACAGGGCTCATGCGCCCCAATAGTGCCAAAGTGCCTAAGCACTTAGAATTTTTACAAAATTTTCTGGGAGTCTGTGCTTTTAGGGTTTTGACCGAGGGTTGTCTGGGGCTTATTTATGATGACGTTTCATGCATGGTTATGATTGTTCCTTATTATTGTTATTGCTATCATTATTATTACTTATAGTATGTGACTTTACGTGGTATGTTTATTATCGTAACGTAAAGAATATCGCAATAATAAAGTGAAAGAGCAACAACGAAAAGAAGAGGAACATTAATAAAGATGTTAACAAGTCTTGCAAGCTTACAGGAGGTACACAACCATGTTGTCGTTAGCTCAACTGTGCTGCGGGTTAGCTACCCTATTATGCACACAGGGCCAATCAATTGAGATTTGCAGGACCTTTGCAGCGTGCCCTGGGTGATTGGGTTGACCTTGTATACAGTACACAGAACCCTTTCGAGGGATATAATTGACCCTTTTGAGGGATATAGTTGACCCTTTTGAGAGATATAGTTGACCCTTTCGAGGGATATAGATGGCCCATCACCCGTTTCCCATCGCGCATATAGTTGGGGTATTGCTCATTGGTCCATACAGAAAGTGAAATATAAAGATAAAAGTTTACAGAATAGACAAGGCATATAGTAATGAGAACAAACATTATCTGTTCATATAGTTAATGCGTGCTCGCATATATAGTACAGAGTTATATTTTACAGAAAAGAGTATTTTCATATACAACATATAGAAAGTATTTTATTACTTTTAAAACTAGAACTCACTTAGCAATGCTGACTTTTATACATTTTCAGTTGGCAGGTAATTATTACTGAGGATGGCACAAGGGTGAAGCTACTCGGTAGGGAAAGACTGACATCCATTCGTATTCTATGTTGCTGTTGTTTTGTAATGCAGTAAAACAATTCTTTTGTAAAAAGTAAAATAATGATGTATTGCTTAACAACAGTTTTCTAAATGAAATAAATGGTTTTTGATGAATTATTTCCGCTGCTTAAGTTTGTATAATTATAAGGTTTAATGTTTTAGATGCTGTGATTGACCAACTGTGAGGTCTCCGGGAACGGGGCCTTATAAGTTGGTATCAGAGCCAAAGTTTAAGAGAATTGGGTTAAATAAACTTTTAGAACCTAAACTTAAACTGAAAATGGGACAAATGGAGGGATGTTAGCCCGAGTAGCTACGTGCCATCAGGTATGTCTTTTGTTAGGATCAGTGACACCACAAATGGAGGGATGTTAGCCGAGTAGCTACGTGCCATCAGGTATTTCACAGGGAGATGGACAAGGTAGAAAGAGACTTCCTGCAGCTGCAGGCGGGAACGATGACACACCAGCAGTACACCACTAAATTTAATGAAATGGCGCGGCTGGTGCCCGATCAAGTGACACCACTGTCACGAAAGATTAAAAGCTACATCCAGGGGCTACCGGCGGATATCCGTAGGCATATGATTGCCGCCCAGCCAAGCACTTTTAGGTCGGCAGTTGACTTGGCTGGCAGATTATATGATGAGCGCGAAGTGGTGGTGGCTAAGGTGAATAAGAAGGATGGTGGTGGCTGGAACTGGAATGGGAAATGGTTTGGATGTGGTAGAGCCGCTCCAAACAATAAGGTGGCAAAGGTGGGTGACCGACGTGTGGTCACATCTGGTGCAGGGATGAAGAAGTGTGGAAAATGTGGAAGGGAGCATACTGGTGAGTGCAGGATGGGAATGAATGTATGCTTCAGGTGTGGCCAGCCTGGCCATATCGCTAGAGACTGTAAGAAGCCGAGGGCGGAGAGCTCTGGAGCGGAGAAGGAAAAGCCGGAGGAAGGAGGGCAGAGGGCAGGTGCTAGAGCTTATACTATGACCCGGGAGGAAGCTAGAGCTGATCCTGATGTTGTGTCAGGTATGTTTCTAGTAAACGAAACTTGTGCCTTTGTTTTGTTTGATTCTGGTGCTAGCAGGAGTTTTATTTCCACTACTTTTTGTGCTAAGTTTCCTGTTAGTAGTAGAAAGGTCAGTTCACCATTCGATGTAGAAACTGCTATTGGTAAGTCCACTAGAATTACTGATGTGATAGAGGATTGTGCCATAGAACTAGAAGGTCATAGGTTTGCTACTAGGTTACACGTAATACCCCTAGGTGGATTTGATGTCGTACTATGGATGGAATGGTTAGAAACCTATGAAGCAAACATCGTGTGTCGCAAGAAGATGATTTGATTAGTTGCGCCCGATAAGAGTTTGGTTACGATTCATGGTGATCGCGTTACTATGATTACGAAGATGATTTCGATGGCGGTGGCGGGGAAGTGCATAAGACGTGGATGTAGTGCCTACTTGGCCTACGTAAAAGATGTGGATGTGTCGGTACCGCAACTATCAGAAGTACCAATGGTGTGCGTCTTTCCGGACGTATTCCCGGAAGACTTACCCAGCGTGCCACCGGATCGCGAGATTGAGTTCCAAATTGATTTGATAGCCGGTGCTCAACCCGTTGCCAAAGCACCGTATCGGTTAGCTTCCACAGAAATGAAAGAACTGATGGAGCAGTTGCAAGAGCTGCTCGATAAGGGGTTCATTAGACCGAGTATCTCTCCCTGGGGGTGCTACGGTCCTGTTTGTGAAGAAGAAAGATGGTAGCATGAGGATGTGCATCGACTACCGTGAATTGAACAAGCTGACAGTGAAGAACCGATACCCCTTACCAAGGATTAATGATTTGTTTGATCAGCTCCAAGGTGCCAGTTGGTTTTCAAGGATAGATCTTCGATCTGGTTACCATCAAATGAAGGTGAAAGAGCATGATATCCCTAAGACAGCTTTTCGCATGTGCTACGGTCATTATGAATTCCTTGTTATGTCATTTGGTCTGACCAATGCGCCAGCTGCTTTTATGGACTTGATGAATCGAGTGTGTCGGCCAATGTTAGATAAATCAGTGATTGTGTTTATTGATGATATCCTGATTTATTCGAAGAGCGAGGAGGAGCATGCCGATCACATTCGGGAAGTGTTAGAGACCTTAAGAAGGGAGAAGTTGTATGCCAAATTCTCCAAGTACGCGTTCTAGTTACGCGAAGTTCAATTCTTAGGTCACATAAGGGAATTATGGTAGACCCTGCTAAGGTGGAGGTTGTGATGCAATGGAAGTCTCCAATGACGCCATCCGAAATTCGTAGTTTCTTGGGGTTGGCGGGGTATTATTGAAGGTTCATTTAGGACTTTTCCAAGGTCGCTTCTCCACTGCCCAAGTTGACCTGAAAGGATGTAAATTTTATATGGGGTCAAGCCCAAGAACAGGTGTTCGAGGAGTTAAAGGTGAGGTTGACTCAAGCTCTTGTCTTGTCATTACCTGAAGGAAGCGAGGAGTTGGTGGTATATTCCGATGCTTCTTACTCGGGGTTGGGGTGTGTATTAATGCAGAGAGGGAAGGTTATAGTCTATGCATCCCGACAGTTGAAAGTTCATGAAGTCAACTACCCTACTCATGACTTGGAGCTAGCAGCCGTGGTCTTTGCACTAAATATTTAGAAGCACTATCTGTATGGGACGAAGTGCACCATTTTCACTGACCAGAAGAGCTTGAAGTACTTCTTCAAGCAAAAAGATCTGAACATGAGGCAGAGAAGATGGTTGGAGCTCATAAAAGATTATGATTGTGAGATCCATTACCATCCGGGCAAAGCCAACGTGGTGGTTGATGCTCTTAGCCGAAAGGAGAGACCCGAGCCAATTCGGGTGAAAGCATATCAACTGATCATGACCTCTGATGTAATGAAGCAAGTCAAGGAGTTTAAGATGAGGCATTAAAAGAAGATCTTCTAAACTCTGAAAGAATGAGAGGTTTGGTTGGGGAATTGGGTGAAAACACACTTGGTGTTAAAACTCGATTCGGACGGATGTGGATTCCTCATTTCGGGGATCTACGTGTGAGGATTTTGGATGAAGCTCACAAGACTCGATACTCCATTCATCCTAGTGCCACAAAGATGTATCAAGATATGAAGAAAAATTATTGGTGGCCGGGTATGAAGCGTGACGTGGTGGAGTATGTGAGTAAGTGCCTTACTTGTTTACAAGTGAAGCCGGAACATCAGAAGCCGTATGGGAAGATCCAACCTTTGGATACACCAGAATGGAAGTGGTAGCACATCACCATGGATTTCATAACGAAGTTACCACGTACTCTGAAAGGGTACGATGCCATATGGGTGATTGTCGAACGTCTGACGAAAAGTGCTCACTTCCTACCGATCCGCGAGACATATTCATCCAAGAGGTTGGCTGACCTGTTCATCAAGGAGATTGTAACTTGTCATGGTGTGCAGGTGTCCATTGTGTCTGATCATGACAACAGTTTACATCTAAATTTTGGAAGAAATTCCATGATGCTATGGGGACGAGGTTACATATTAGCACGGCTTATCATCCCCAAACTGATGGTCAGTCAGAAAGGACCATTGAAACATTGGAAGTCATGCTTCGGGCATGTGTGATTGATTTTGCCAGAAATTGGGATGACCACTTACCGCTAGCTGAATTCTCATACAACAATAGCTATCATGCCAGCATTGGCATGCCACCATACGAGATGTTATACGGTAGGCAATGCAGAACACCCGTTTGTTAGGGTGATATTGGTCAAAAGGAATTGGGGAATGTCGAGGTAATCAAGGCTACGACTGAGAAGCTTGAGATGATTAAAGCCTTCATGAAGGCAGCTAAAGATAGGCAGAAGTCGTATGCCGATAGACGACACAGACCGATCGAGTTCTAGGTGGGTGACCGGGTTATGTTGAAGGTCTCACCTTGGGAGGGTATTATCCGATTCGGGAAGCGGGGCAAGTTGAGCCCAAGGTATATAGGCCTTTTCCGAATCATTGCACGAGTAAGAGAGGTGGCCTATAGGTTGGAGTTACCAGATGAGTTAAGTGGGATTCACCCGACATTCCATGTATCTCATCTGAGAAAGTGTTTAGCTGATGAAGACGTGATTGTTCCACTGGAGGATATCAAAGTAGATGAAAGGCTCAATTATATGGAGCAACCAGTGGAAATCATCGATCATAAAGAGAAGAGGTTGAGAAATAAAGTGGTTCCTCTTATGCGTGTACAGTGGAAACACAGGAAGGGATCCGAGTCTACATGGGAGACTGAGGAAGAGATGAGGCAGCATTATCCTCATCTGTTCGAGGAATAACAGGTTTCGGGGACGAAACCTATATAAGGGGGTTGGACTTGTAACACTCGGTTATTTTAAATAAAAAAGACAAGACATGAAGAATAAAAAAAAGAAAAGCAATAAAGTCCAAGTGGAGGGACTAAAAGTGTCCAAAAAGGACAAATCTTTCAAAAGTTGGTGTAAAGGTGGGCATGGCCGCCCACCCTCATTTCACTTCACCATTTTCTTTCGGATTTAGAGAGAGAGAGCAGAGGAACTCTCGGCTGAAGAAAAAGAAGAAGAAGAGAAGTCGAATTTAAGGTAATAATTCGTGGTTTTAAGTGTTTATGACGGGTTTTATCCCGGTTACATGCTTTTGTGCTTATGTGTTGTGTAGGTGCTCGGGTGTGGGTGTGCGGTGTTGTTTTTAGGTGTTTGAACTCATTTGCAAACGCGTTAGAAAGGAAAAAACACCCAAGTTGCACTAGGTGAGTTCTAGACCCTGGTTTTTACTTGTTTTAATCTCTTTGGGGCTAAAAATGTATTAAAATGATTTTCAAAGCTTATGTATGTATACCCGTATGTATTGTGCATGTTGGATGTTAATTCTTGAATGCTTATAGGTTATTCCTGTTAGAATAGCCATGTCAAGCTTAGAATAGATGGTTTCCATGATTGGGTTTGAAAACATACCGGGAACATGTTACACAGGAGGTCCATGCGCCAAGATAAGGCTCATGCGGATGAAAATGCCTTAGAAAGATTTAAGTGTAATCCGTGCGCCTGAACAGTAGCCCATGCGCCTAAGGTTACCTTAGAAATGTTTAAGTATAGCCCATGCGCCTCATCAGTGGTCCATATGCCTAGAAATATCAGTCGGATGACTAAGTGTAGGGCCATGCGCCCGAATAGTGCCCATACGCCCAAGTGGCTCATGCGCCTAAGTGTCCATGCGTCCGAATAACCCATGCGCCTTAGTGTTCATACGCCCAAATAGTGCCCATGCGCCTGAATAGTTCATGTGCCTAAGTGATAACTGATTTAAGTGTTGGCTAATGCGCCTATATAGTGATGAAACGCCCAAACAGGGCTCATGCGCCCCAATAGTGCCAAAGTGCCTAAGCACTTAGATTTTTACAGAATTTTCTGGGAGTCTATGCTTTTAGGGTTTTGACCGAGGGTTGTCTGTGGCTTATTTATGATTATGTTTCATGCATGGTTATGATTGTTCCTTATTATTGTTATTGCTATTATTATTATTATTATTATTATTATTATTATTATTACTTATAGTATGTGACTTTACGTGGTATGTTTATTATCGTAACGTAAAGTAAATCGTAATAATAAAGTGAAAGAACAATAAAGAAAAGATGAGGAACATTAATAAAGATGTTAACAAGTCTTGCAAGCTTACAGGTAGTACACGACCATGTTGTCGTTAGCTCAACTATGATGCGGGTTAGCTACCCTATTATGCACACATGGCCAATAAATTGAGATTGGCAGGACCTTTGCAGTGTGTCCTGGGTGATTGGGTCGGCCTTGTATACAGTACACAGAACCCTTTCGAGGGATACAGTTGGCCCTTTCGAGGGATATAGTTGACCCTTTCGAGGGATATAGTTTACCTTTTCGAGGGATATAGATGACCCATCACCTGTTTCCCATCGGGCATATAGTTGGGGTATTGCTCATTGGTCCATACAGAAAGTGAAAGATAAAGATAAAAGTTTATAGAATAGACAAGGCATATAGTAATGAGAACAAACATTATCTGTTCATATAGTTAATGCGTGCTCGCATATACAATACAGAGTTGTATTTTACAGAAAAGAGTATTTTCATATACAACATATAGAAAGTATTTTATTACTTTTAAAACTAGAACTCACTCAGCAACGCTGACTTTTATACATTTTCAGTTGTGTGGTAATTATTGCTGAGGATGACATGAGGGTGAAGCTACTCGACAGGGAAAAACTAACATCCATTCATATTCTATGTTGCTGTTGTTTTGTAATGCAGTAAAACAATTCTTTTGTAAATAGTAAAATGATGATGTATTGCTTAACAACAGTGTTCTAAATGAAATAAATGGTTTTTGATGAATTATTTCCGCTGCTTAAGTTTGTATAATTATAAGGTTTAATGTTTTAGCTGCTGTGATTGACCAACTGTGAGGTCTTCGGGAACGGGGCCTTATATGTTTCTCGAGGATCTTAAGGGATTACCACCCGTGCAAGAAGTTGAGTTCAAAATTGATTTAATCCCTAGTGCAAACCCTGTGGCTAAATCACCTTATCATCTTGCACTGTCTGAAATGAAAGAACTGGCAAATCAATTGCAAGAGTTGACCGATAAGGGATTTATTCGTCCTAGTTCTTCACCATGGGGTGCACCCGTGCTGTTCGTGAAGAAGAAGGATGGTTTATTCCGTATGTGCATCGACTACCGAGAACTCAACAAACTTACCATAAAAAACTGATACCCTCTTCCTTGAATCGATGATCTCTTCGATCAACTTCAAGGAGCACCCAATTCTTAAAGATCAATCTACGTTCTGGGTATCATCAATTACGTGTTCACGATGACGACATTCCAAAGACTGCTTTTCGTACTCGATATGGACATTACGAGTTCATGGTTATGCCTTTTGGCTTGACCAATGCACCGGCCGTGTTCATGGATCTCATGAATCAAGTATGTAAACTGTATTTGGATAAGTTTATGATCGTGTTCATTGATGACATTCTTATTTATTCCAAGACGAAAATTGATCAGAGACGCACTTGCGATAAGTTCTTGAACTTTCAAAGGAGCAATTATACGCCAAGTTTTCCAAGTGTGAGTTCTTGCTGGAAGAAGTTCAATTCTTAGGGCATATGGTGAATAGCCAAGGAATTCACATTGATCCTGCTAAAATAGAAGCTGTGAAAAATTGGTGTGTTCCCAGAACCCCAACTGAGGTTCGTTCTTTTCTGGGCTGAGCGGGATATTACTGTAGGTTCATAGCAAACTTTTTGAAGATTGCTAAACCACTAACGGTTCTAATCCAAAAGAACTGACTTTTTGAATGGGGACCCAAACAAGAGGAGGCTTTCGAGACACTGAAATGCAAGTTGTGTAACGCTCCTATACTAACACTCCCCGATGGAATGTTGATACATGTGTACCTAGATTTAGATCTTAATGTAATATGTCTTGAATGTCTTACGCTTATGTAATTCTTGGGTACTTAATGAAATGAGAATGTTTGGTTGTGATTTATAATGTTTAATATTTCATTAATGAGTTGTGTAACGTATATTGACTAGATTATATAGGTTTGTGATTGTTTGAATTGATATGCATAATGTTATAATAATGAATACATTCAAACTTGGTTAAGTGAAGTTCTCATGCGTCCGACTGGACCATGCGCCCCAACAGTGGTCATGCGTCCGAATATGCGACTGAGTTTCCATGCGCCTAAATAGTCCACACGCCTAAACAACTATATGCGACTGAACACTCAGTCGTGCGAATGGATCAACCGTATGGCTCAATCGCACGAATGAACCATGCAAATGGTTCAGTCGTGCGAATGAGTAACGCTAACCTATAAATACCACCTAATTCATGAAAAAATGTAAGCATTGTACACACTTCAACTCCAAACGTACCCTAGCCTTCCAGAAACCTCTAAGATCATACTCCAAGTTCATAGATCGCATTAGATCGATTCCTAATCGATTCTTAACATTAGATTCAATCACAAAATTGTTTCTACGTGCGTTCTCACTGATTGGATCGCCAATCAAATAGGATTCCGCATTATTTGGTTCGGTATACACGTTAATCAGTTAGTACATAATCTAGTACATGATCCTAACAGGGAACGACGATTTCACTGTGTATTGTAATGCTTCTAATCAAGGTCTTGTTTGTGTTCTTATGCAACGAGGAAAGGTTATAGCATATGCGTCAAGACAATTGAAGGTTCATGAATTGAACTACACAACCCACGATCTTGAACTGGTTGCTGTCGTTTTAGCTTTGAAGATCTAGCGACACTATCTTTATGGGACACAATGCATAGTCTACACCGACCACAAGAGTCTCCACACATGTTCAATCAAAAGGATCTCAACATGAGACAAAGACATTGGATCGTGATTTGCGACTATGACTGTGACATTCTCTATCACCCTAGAAAGGCGAATGTTGTAGATGACGCGCTGAGTCGCAAGTTCTACAACAAGACTGTCTCGCTTCAAGAAATCCGAGATCGAAGGCAATGGTTTGATACGTTAGGGGAATTTGATACCGAGATTCATGTGGATGTTTACGAGGCTACTATCATGCTTCAAAATATAAGGATTGATAGTGATATGGAGTTATGCATTCGTGAAGCTCAACAAGCAGTGTTAGCTAACGAAGGGAAACATGAAGATTTGGTGTTTAACGTTCAGTCATAACTGGAGACAGGAATGAACGACATGTGGTATTTCTTGAATGACTTTGGATCCCGAATCGTGATAAACTTCGACACTTCATTATCAACGAAGCTCATCAAACCTGATATTCCATTCATCCTAGCTCCGATAAGATGTACATGGACCTGCATGGTCAATACTGGTGGCCTGGAATGAAGAAAGATATAGCATCCTATGTTTCCAAGTGTCACATGTGCAAGGGTCAAATCCGAGAACCAACGACTAAGTTGTTTACTTGAGCAACCCGAAATCCCTATGTGGAAATGGGAACATATATCCATGGATTTTGTAAACATGTTACCTCGTACTCCTCGTGGTCATGATACTATATGGGTGATTGTGGACCATTTGACCAAAACGACACATTTCATACCAATACGAGACACATAAAAAGTTTCAAAACTGGCTCGCATCTACATTGATGAAATTGTGAGTCGTCATGGCGTGCCATTGCACATCATATCCGACCGAGATGCTCGTTTCACTTTGCACTTTTGGTCGTCTATGCAAGAATTCTTGGGTACGCAATTGGATTTAAGTACAACTTACCATCCACAAATTGATGGTCAAACCGAACGAACAATTCAAACCCTCGAGGATTTGCTACGACTTTGTGTCCTTGACTTTGGTGGTGACTGGGATACGTATTTACCGCTCGCGGAATTTTCGTATAACAACAGTTATCACTTGAGTATCAAGATGGCACCATTCGAAGCATTTTATGATCGTAAATGCCGATCACCGATTTGCTGGACCGACATTAGGGAAAACTTCATCACTGGTCCTGAACTTATACAAGAAATGACCGATAAAGTCTCCACAATCTGCAAGAACCTTGAAGTGGTAAGAAGTCGACAAAAGAGCTATGCCGATAAGCATCATAAGCCACTGGAGTTCCAAGTTGGCGACATGGTTCTTCTTAAGGTTTCATCATGGAAAGGTGTTGTTCGCTTTGGAAAGAAGGGTAAACTGGCTCCAAGGTTTGTAGGACCTTTCAAAGTCCTGAAAAGGATTGGGAAAGTGGCTTATAGACTGGAACTACCTTCCGACCATAGTGGAGTTCCTTCTGTGTTCCATTTCTCAAATTTGAGAAAGTGTTTGGCTGATGAGAGTTTGCATGTTCTCCTGGAAGACATCCAGATCGATGAGTCATTGCACTATGTTGACAAACCTGTTGAAATTATGGATCACATTATGAAGAAGAATAGAACCACAACTACTCCAATTTTCAAGGGTCATTTGGAGAATAAGTGTGGAGCTGAGTTCACTTGGGAGCGGAGGACCACATGAAGGCAAAATACCCGCATTTGTTCGCTTAGTTTATTCTTAATTTTGGGATGAAATTCTTTTAAGTTGGGGAGACTGTAACATCTTGTATTTTTTTGTTTAATTAAAAGTTAGCGTCGTTATTCTTGTAAGGACCATTGTTGCCTAAAATGAAACTCATGGGTCACCTATGCTTATTGCTTTAATTTGCCTTTTAATCTTTTAACTTGAAATATTATAATGATAATTATTATATAATAAATAACAATAATAATAGTAATAATAATAATACTAATAATAATAACTAACTAATTGTAATAATACTAATAAAAATTAGTAATACTAATAATAAAATTATAAATATTATCATTTATTAGAGTTATTAAATTTAAAATTATTTAGAACTTAAAATTAAGAAAGTTAAGGGGGTTGATTTGTCAATTTAATAAACTTTAAATGGAAGTTTAAACAGGAAATAATAGAATTTCAAAGTTGAGGGGCCATTTGTGTAATTAACCAAACAAACCCATATGAGGTTCGTTATTCAAGTGTTAAACCAAGATCACCACCCTGATCATCATATCCATCATCCTTCTTCTTTCCTTTACCATCATCATCACTATCACCACCAACACCACCATTACCATCATCACCCTCATAATCAACCTTATCTAACCCATCATCTTCACCCTGACTTTCTACCAGCCATAATTAATTCCCACAAGATTCAAACACCAAAATCGTTATTCAAGATAATTGCTCAGGTCATTATAAGTACGGTAAGTCCTTAATTACAGTGGCCAAGTATGATTAACTACTTACCTTACCCTCCTATCCTAAGCAATCACTTTCCTAACACGTGTTAGTACTCAAATCTAGAAGCACATAGAACACATAGCACACTCACATAATCCCTGTTTTACGTGAAAACTTTTACCTGATGGCAAATAGATACTTGGATTGGCATCCTTCATTCAGTCCCATTTTCAGTTTAAGTTTAGGTTTTTAAAAGTACTTACCCAATTCTCTTAAACTTTGGCTCTGATACCAACTTGTAAGTCTCCGTTCCCAGGAAGCTTCACAGTTGGTTAATCGTAGCATAAAATCATTTTAATAACAAAACAACGCAACGGAAATAATTACATTCATTTAAAACTTGGAAATCATATTGTACTCAAATATTTGTCCTTCATTTGTAAATAAAACATAGTACTTTTTATTAAATTACAATACAAAATTTCGTAAACAAGAATGCCATCCATTGTTCTCCAAGTAGCTCTCTGGTGCCATTCTCAACATTAGCATTAACCTGCCAACTATTATACATAAAAGTCAGCTTTGTTGAGTGAGTTCTAGTTTAGGTAATTAAGAAAATATAAACTTTATCCTTCATATAATGACCACACATACATCATAATACATAACACTTGTGCGTTAATAAGCATGTTCATTTTCTTTCATTCTTTCATATCTTTCATTTCATCATAAACGAGATTGCACAAAGCAAGAGCTCCATGTTGATTGACAACAGATCGATCCCTGTCGGTACACATCATCATGGTAGCTAACCCCCGATAGTGGATCCACACTGCAAGGCACATAGCCCGCTCATGAATACGGATCAATCATCATACATCAGACTCATGTAAGTGAAGTCTCTCATAGTGCTTGCAAGACTTTTCATCATAAAAAGGCCTGGGGTAACATTCAATATTTTTCACTTTTCATTAATACCATCTTCCACTTTAATATATAATACTTAACTTAAGAGTACACAACATGCCCAGTAGTAGTCATCATAAAACATAACCAACCCACCGCGGGACAGCAGGGGTTCGGGGACGACAGCCCCTAACAGCGGCGTCCTAGGGGCAGCATGCCCTAGTGGGGTCCAAGGGGCAACGCCCCTGGCTAGAAAAATTTATAAAATCTCGATCTTCCTCATAGAAAAATAGATCTTCCTATTAAAATCTCATAAAATCTTAGTCATTTAAAAACGTATATTTAGTATGCATAATAACCCCAAAACTTGGAAAAACTTACAAATAAGTGGATCTAGAACTCACCTGGATATCGTGAGTAACCCCTACACTAAGCTTTCTAGGCTAGGATCACACTACATAGCCTGCAGATAAGTTAACACTTAAAGGGGTTAATTTTTACCTAAATTTAGTGCTAATTTCACTACCAGAAAACCAGTTTCGCCGGCAGTTTCGCGGCAGTTTCGCCGGCAGTTTCGCCGGCAGTTTCGCCGGCAGTTTCGCCGGCAGTTTCCGCGGCAGTTTCGCCGGCAGTTTCGCCGGCAGTTTCGCCGGCAGTTTCGCCGGCAGTTTCGCCGGCAGTTTCGCCGGCAGTTTCGCCGGCAGTTTCGCCGGCAGTTTCGCGGCAGTTTCGCCGGCAGTTTCGCCGGCAGTTTCGCCGGCAGTTTCGCCGGCAGTTTCGCCGGCAGTTTCGCCGGCAGTTTCGCCGGCAGTTTCGCCGGCAGTTTCGCGGCAGTTTCGCCGGCAGTTTCGCCGGCAGTTTCGCCGGCAGTTTCGCCGGCGGCAGTTTCGCCGGCAGTTTCGCCGGCAGTTTCGCCGGCAGTTTCGCCGGCAGTTTCGCCGGCAGTTTCGCCGGCAGTTTCGCCGGCAGTTTCGCCGGCAGTTTCGCCGGCAGTTTCGCCGGCAGTTTCGCCGGCAGTTTCGCCGGCAGTTTCGCCGGCAGTTTCGCCGGCAGTTTCGCCGGCAGTTTCGCCGGCAGTTTCGCGGCAGTTTCGCCGGCAGTTCGCCGGCAGTTTCGCCGGCAGTTTCGCCGGCAGTTTCGCCGGCAGTTTCGCGGCGGCAGTTTCGCCGGCAGTTTCGCCGGCAGTTTCGCCGGCAGTTTCGCCGGCAGTTTCGCGGCAGTTTCGCCGGCAAGTTTCGCCGGCAGTTTCGCCGGCAGTTTCGCCGGCAGTTCGCCGGCAGTTTCGCCGGCAGTTTCGCCGGCCGGGCAGTTTCGCCGGCAGTTTCGCCGGCAGTTTCGCCGGCAGTTTCGCCGGCAGTTTCGCCGGCAGTTTCGCCGGCAGTTTCGCGGCAGTTTCGCCGGCAGTTTCGCCGGCAGTTTCGCCGGCAGTTTCGCCCGCAGTTTCGCCGCAGTTTCGCCCGCAGTTTCGCTCGCTGGCAGTTTCGCTGGCAGTTTCGCTGGCAGTTTCGCTGGCAGTTTCGCTGGCAGTTTCGCATGGTAGTTTCGCCAAACTGTCGTTCGAATTCCATGGTTGCGAGAACATCTGCGAACCTCTGCGAAACTATAGTTTCGCAGAAAACCGATAGTTTCGCAGCTTGAATATGCAAATTCGCTAGATGCACAGAAAGTTTCGCAGATCCCATAAAAATTATGAACCAGCCTGTTTTTAACCGAAAATCAACTTTTTATGTCCAATATCTTAGTTAATCATCCATGAGGCTATATCTAAGCTTTTTACTTGTTTTCATAGGTAAAAATGTGACCTTTATGTGATTTTTTGCAACTTTTGAAAACCCAAAACCCTAGAATCTGGGTTTGATCTGCAGAAGGGTTTAAAGGCCGATTCTTACCCAGATTTGTTGCTTCTTTCTTATGGTTGATGCTCTAATACCTAGATCTTTAATCTCTTAACCTTTGAAGCTCCAAATCTTGAGTTGTCTTCACTTTCTCTTTATACTTTCGCTCTCTATGAATTTAGGAGGCTAGGGTTTCAAATGAGGGAGATGGTGGTTGGTTAGGTGTGTGAAAAGGCTAATTATTGGCCTTTAATCACTTATGCTCTTGCCCATAAGCCTAATTTAGCCCATAACCTATTTCCTTTATTTATTAAACAACCACTAACTAAGCCTATTATCCTCGATGACTCGTTTTGACTTTTTGGGGTGTTACAAGGCTCCCCCACTTATTTAGGTTTCGTCTTCGAAACCTGTCAGTCATCAAAATTTCCTGATCTCCTCCTCGGTCACCCACATAGATTCTAATCCTTTTTTGTGTCTCCACTGTACTCGTAGTAGCAGAACCACTTTATTACGTAAGTGCTTCTCTTTCCAATCAGGAATGGCCACTGGCTGCTCTACATAGTTCAGTCGTTCGTCGACTTCAATGTCTTCTAATGGTACAGCTGCATCATTGTCTGATAGACATTTCCTAAGATGAGATACATTGAACGTATGGTGAATTCCACTCACTCAAACGGGTAGTTCTAATATGTAGGCCACTTGCCCTAACCTCGTAACAATACAAATGGTCCTATGAACTTTAGGCTTAGCTTCCCCGTTTTCAAAACCAGATGATCCTTTTCCAGGGAGATACTTTGAGCATAACCTTGTCACCAACCTCAAACTCTATTGGTCTATGCCTCTTATCAGCATAAGACTTCTGGCGATCCTTTGTGGCTTTCATGAATGCCTTAATCTTATCTAACTTCTTGGTGATGAAATGAATCACTTCTAGACTTCCAATTTCCTTTTTCTGATATCACCCAAACATACGGATGTCTTGCACTTCCTACCATACAACATCTCATAAGGTGGCATACGAATGCTAGCATGGTAACTATTATTATATGAGAATTCCACCAATGGTAAGTGCTCATCCCAACTTTCTCCAAAGTCGATTACACACGCTCGTAGCATGTCTTCTAAAGTCTAAATCGTTCTTTCCAACTGACTATCCGTCTGGGGGTGGCAAACCGTACTAATGTTTAGTCTAGTCCCCATTGAGTCGTGAAAACTCTTCCAGAATTTGGACGTAAACCGGGTGTCCCTATCCGAAATGATGGACACAAGCACATCGTGACCAGCCACGATCTCCTTAATAAATAGCTCTATGAACCTCTCAAAGGAAAAGGTCACACGAATTGGTGGGAAATGGGCGCTCTTTGTTAACCGGTCAATAATCACCCAAATCGCGTCGCTTCCTCTTGCCGTGCGAGGTAGCTTCGTGATGAAGTCCATTGTGATATGTTCCCATTTCCATTAAGGGATATCCAAAGGCTGGATCTTCCCGTATGGCTTTTGGTGCTCTACCTTCACTTGCAGACAAGTCAGGCACTTGCTCACATACTTAGCCACGTCTCTCTTCATTCCCAGCCACCGGTGATCTTTCTTCAGATCCTGATACATTTTCTTGACACCGGGGTGAATGGAATATCGAGTTTTGTGAGCCTCATCCATGATCTTCTCCCTCAAATTCCCATAGAAGGGGATCCACATTCTCCAAGATCGGTTCTAACACCCAGGGTGTTTTCCCCCAAATCTGAAACTTGTCCTTTCATCCTTTTAGAGTTGACTATGTCGTCTCCCAATGCCTCATCCTGAAACTCCCTCACTGGTTTCATAACATCAGGTGTCAGGATAATCTACCAAGCCCTCACCCGAATTGGTTTGGGTCGCCCCTTCCGGCTAAGGGCGTTAGCAACCACATTGACATTGCCTGGATGATAATGAATTTAAACATTTATATGACGTATTTCTTTATTGAAATATCGATCTTCCTGTTAAAAAATCATAAAATCTTGGTCATTTAAAAACGTATATTTAGTTTGCAAAATAACCCAAAACATGGAAAAACTTACAAATAAGGGGATCTAGAACTCCTAGATACCGTGAGTAACCTCTAAACTAAGCTTTCTAGGCTAGGATCACACTGCACAACCTGCAAAAGTTAATACTTAAAGGGGTTAATTTCTGCCTAAATTCGCTGCTAATTTCGTTGCCAGAATAACAGTTTTGCTAGCAGTTTCACTGATAGTTTTGCTGCTAGTTTCGCTGCCAGTTTCGCTGCCAGTTTCGCTGCCAGTTTCGCTGCCAGTTTCGCTGCCAGTTTCGCTGCCAGTTTCGCTGCCAGTTTCGCTGCCAGTTTCGCTGCCAGTTTCGCTGCCAGTTTCGCTGCCAGTTTCGCTGCCAGTTTCGCTGCCAGTTTCGCTGCCAGTTTCGCTGCCAGTTTCGCTGCCAGTTTCGCTGCCAGTTTCGCTGCCAGTTTCGCTGCCAGTTTCGCTGCCAGTTTCGCTGCCAGTTTCGCTGCCAGTTTCGCTGCCAGTTTCGCTGCCAGTTCGCTGCCAGTTTCGCTGCCAGTTTCGCTGCCAGTTTCGCTGCCAGTTTCGCTGCCAGTTTCGCTGCCAGTTTCGCTGCCAGTTTCGCTGCCAGTTTCGCTGCCAGTTTCGCTGCCAGTTTCGCTGCCAGTTTTGCATGGTAGTTTCACCCAACTTTTGTTGGAACTCCATGGTTGCGAAATTATATACGAAACTATAGTTTCGTAGAAAACCTAGTGTTTTGCAGCTTGAATATGCAAATTCACTGGATACACAAGCTGTTTTGCATATCCCATAAAAATTATGAACCAGCATATTTTTAACCCAAAATCGTAAATTTTACATCCAATCTCTTAGTTTATCATCCATAAGGCTATATCTAATCTTTATACATGTTTTATACGTAAAAATGTGACCTTTATGCGATTCTTTGCATCATTTCAAAACCCAGAACCGTAGAATCTGGGTTTGATCTACAACAGGGTTTAAAGGTTGATTCTTACATGGATTTGTTGCTCCATTCTTATGGTTTGATGCTCCAACACCCACATCTTCAATCTCTTAACCTTTAAAGCTCCAAATTTTGAGTTTTCTTCACTTTCTCTCTTTACTTTCTCTCTCTAGGAATTTGGGAGGCTAGGGTTTCAAATGAGGGAGATGGTGGCTGGTTAGGTGGGTAAAAGGGCTGATTATGGGCCCTTAATCACTTAGGCTCTTGCCCATAAGCCTAATTTAGCCCATAACCTATTTCCTTCCTTTATTAAATACCCACTAATTAAGCCATTATCCTCGATAACTCATTTTGACTTTTCGGGGTGTTACAATGGGTGATTTTAAATATTTGCTTCCATGGCCCTGGTTGTGAGTTTCTAGCCGAGATGAAAGACCAAAATATAGAATTATGATGAAAGTAGCATATAACCTATTGCACCCTGAAAGGATCATACATGCCAATTCAATGGGTTAGTTGATGGTTGCTTTGCTGGAATCCCATAAGTCCAAGAAGAAATGCGGATGAAGATCCTGCACAAGAAAAACCCAAGTATGGTTTTCCGCATTTGTCAATGCGGAAGACATAAAACAAATATGGACAAGTATTTATTCTTCCGCATTAACAAATGCGGAAGACCAACTAGTAATGCGGACAAGACTTTGTTCATCTGCATTTACCAATGCGGATGACCAGGCAAATGCGCAGAAGTATTTGCTCATCCACATTAACCAATGCGGATGACCAACATACTAATGCGGATGGTCAAGTGAAGAAATGTTGATCAAGTCAACTCATCCACATTTGCCAATGTAGATGAACAAGCAGAGATGCGGATCAAGACTTAGACTAGTTCTGATGTAATAGGTTAGGAGTAGTTTAGTCATTTTGTAAAGGCATCTTGTCTGCCTATAAATAGAACAGATAACCTCGTAAATGAATTTTGGACAATCGAAATATCTGTATTCTCTAGGTACATTATGACGTTTCTTGCTAAACCTTAGCAATTTTTGTAGTCAATCACCTTTATTAATATATGTAAAAGCATTTATGAGTATTTCTTCTGCATTGAATGTTTCTTGATTGCTTGATTCCGCCATTCAATCATTAACTCAGTCATTATATTTGATCCTTAGTGAAAATATCAATCTCATTAACCCAGTCAATTGGTATCAGAGCTTTGGCTCTTGGTTCTTTTTCAGATCTACCCAAGACCTGAATAGAATTCGATTGATCTGGTGATTGAGTTGCTAATAAAGTATTCCATCATCTCTAATTAGTAAACAGCAGAAAATACTCATGTTCAAGCAATTTCTTTCAAGAACTTAGCTTAAACCACCAACAAGAAACTCACTAAAGTAATAGATCTGATGACATCTGTTGGACCATTTGGACAAGTTGGACTAATCAATCTTAAAATTCATCTAATCGGTAATTAAAACAAGTAAAAATAACTACCTGTTAAAATAGATTCTAATAGTTTCTCAGAACTTGGGCGTACTCCTAAACCTCCTATGCTTAAACACAAATCTGAGTTGTGTAGATCCTGATCTGGATCTCAATATGCAAGGGGCCACACATCCCTGTCACTCTATCTGCAGATCAAGCTGCAATTTACAAAACTACAAGGATACCTATTGAAGATCTAACTCTTGATTATGAAAATTATAAGAAAATCAAGATTGATCTGAAAGCTTACTCTATCCTAACTCAAGCACTCAAGATGGATGTGTTGAAAAGATTGGAAAAGCATGGTATTGCAAAAGTTGTATGGGATGCACTGAAAATCATATGTGAAGGAAGCAATGAAGTAGTAGAAATTAATAAGGATAAGCTTTTTAATCAGTATGAAACATTTTATCACACCAAGGGGGAATCCATATCCAAACAACTGCATAGATTTGTACAGTTGGTAAATGACTTGGAAATCATAGGAGTCACTTACAAGATCAAGGAATTAAACAAGAAAATGCTACACAACCTCCCTGAAAGCTAGAAACAGAATGTAACAATGCTGAAAAATACTCTTGATCTCAAGAGTACTACTTTGGATATCATGATAGCCAAAATAGAAGCATTGGAACTTGATGAAAGAAGCAGAAATCTTGGTGGACCAAGAGTGATTGAGGCTTACAAATTTCCATCAGAATCTCATTCTGTGGAAAATGCCTTCATCACTGAGGAGGATGATTTCATCTCATCAAGAGATCAATGGAACAACACAGGGTTCATTGCAACTCCACCAACCAATCATCCATCAACATCATCCCAAACATCCAGAGTCATTGCTGCTCCTACAACCACTCCTGAAGACACAAGATCAGAAGAACAAAAGGCAACTTATAATGCCTTTGTTACAAGCTTTGAAGCATACTTAGAAGGAAGACTCCCTTCTGCTCATCTGATCTAAGAAGATCTGGAGGAAATGGATCCAGATGATGTGGAAGAAATGTATCTGCAATGACAAATGGCCATGATTTCTATGAGAGCAAAGAAATTCTTCAGAAAAGGCAGAAAACTCAGCCTTAATGAGAATACAAAACTTGGATATGATAAATCCAAAGTGAAATGCTTTAACTATGGCATGGTTGGCCACTTCTCTAGAGAATGCAATGCTCCCAAGAGAAACAACTTTCAAAGGAATTCACAAGGCCAGTCATCCTCATAGTCTAACTCAAGCTTTCACTCGAACAATCAACAACAGCAGTATCATCATCCACAACAACATCAATCATATCAAAATCCACCTTAACTGACAAACCAAGCTCATGGAAGCAGTCAGTCATCTCATAATGCTCTCGTGATAAAGCAAGATGGGGTATGTGACTGGAGCATGTATGCACTTGTGGCTCACATCAACGATGGTCCATCTCCAATTCCTACTAAGGTAAAATCTACCCTTTGTAGTGAAAAATGTATTACTGAATTGCATGGTTATAAAGAGCATAACCATAAACAGGCTAATAAAATTATAGAAGAAAAGGTGAAGTCAGAGATGATGAAAAGAGAGATAAAAGGATTTGTAATCACAATTAAATCTCCCATCTCTGACTTTGTGAAACTGCACGGTGAAAAGTACACTCTTGCAGCTGAGAATGAGCTACTTACTGAAAAGTTAGCCCAATCTAAGGCTAAAAATACACTTACTGAAGTGAAACTTGAAAAGTTTCAAATGTCTTCAGTCAAGCTGCAAGAGATGTTTGATTCTCAAAAGGATCCAAAGGACATGTCAAGGATTGGGTATAATTCATGTCCTCCACCATACAATGACAACTACACTGTCATGCCTGAATCTGCCTCACTCAATGAGGAAATTGAAACTAAAACTATGTAACCAACATCTATAGTAAAACAAGTGACCAATATTCAAAACAAACTTGATGTCTATATTGAAACAAATAAGGATAAAATAAGGTTAGGTCACCCAATCAAAATCAAAGAGTGTTCAGACAAGGTAGTGAGTGTCATGAAACCCGCAAGCCCCATAAAAGCAATTGTTCATTTTATAAAATTCATACCTTCTATTTTAAAAGGTAAGAAGAAGTATGTGAAGTCAGTGAGAACCACTTCTGAGAGTAGTTTTGATAATGAGATTATATCTCCAAACAATTAAAGCAAATCAGAAAAGGTTTCACTACAAAAGAAACAAAAAGGATCACTAAGTTCAACACGTAAAACTCTATCAGACCCTCAGTTTTAAAAATTAAGACAAGGAGTTGGATTTGATATTTGCAACAAGGAAGACGTTGACAAGTTTGAGAAAGATGTGAGAAATGGGTTGAAGAAACAAAAACAACCAAGAAAATTAAACAAATGTAGTGTTGTGAAGCAAACTACAAAGGGGCAGATTTTGATCTATCCCCTAAGAAAAAGGAAGTGGCTCAGCAGCAAATGAGAAAATCAATTGAGGCACATAAACCAAAATCTGATTCAAGCAACATACAAATGTATTGTGACATTCATGATATGTTCAATCACAAAACAAAAGAGTGCTTTTATAATCAATACTGCTCTATGTGTAATATGAATAACCACTCAACCAAAAATTGTTATTTCAACAAATATTGTTCAGACTATGATAGGAACAATCATAATACATCTGATTGTTACTTTAATGAGAAGGGATTGAGAATTCCCCAAAACAGACCCATCTCAACAACATCATCAGGCAAAACTCAAGTCAGGAGTCATTTGCATAACAATCAATCTAGAACATCTAAATTACTAAATCACATGAGTAAAACAAAAGAAACATGGAAAAGTCAAAGAAACAACCATTTTATCAACCAAAAGTCTGAATTTTTCAAAACCCAAAATGATATTTGAAAATCAAAAGCGATTAAAATTTCTTCAAAAGAACAGAGATCAAAGGTTTCACTACTTATCTGACTCTTTTGTTAATGTTGATGAGAAGACTCCAGCAAGATATCATAAGCAATCTCCCAGGTCTCCTCTGAATAGATCACAATTTAGAGGAAAGTATCAAGAAGTCACCATAATAGACAGGAATGGGAAACCCAAGATCACCATGGCTTGGGTTCCACATTCTAATTAGTTCTTTTATGCTTGCAGGGTCATCCATATAGGTCCAACAGTTTATGGTACATGGATAGTAGAATCTCCCGACACATGACTGGAGATCGTTCCCTCCTTCATGACTTCAAGCACATACAAGGAACTACGATGGAATTTGGTGGAGATTCACAATGTGGTAGAATTACAGGTGAAGGATCTGTGACAAATGGGATGCTGAGCTTTGACCAAGTGAACTACTGTGAACAACCGAACTTCAATTTGCTAAGCGTGTCTCAGATCTGTGATAAGAAATATTCAGCTCATTTTACAGACACTTATTGCTACATTCTGAAACCTGGATTTCAGATCTCTAAAGAATGGGTTCTCCTAAAGACCCCGAGGAAGAATAATACTTATGTTTTAAACCTGTGATTGGCATCACCTAAAGAAGAAATATGTCTTTTGTCAAAAGCAACATTTGATGGGTCACATCTTTGGCACAGACGTTTGGGGCACATTAACTTTAAAAACATGAACATATTGGTCAAAGGAAACCATGTCATTGGTCTTCCACAAAAAGAATTTCACGTTGTTGTTCACTGTTCAGCGTGCCTCAAAGGAAAACAACACAAATCTTCACATAAATCCAAGCTCGTGAACACAAACAATACTCCATTGAAGCTACTTCATATGGATCTGTTTGGACTAACTCAGGTCATGAGTATTAGAAAGAAACAGTATTGTTTGGTGATCATTGATGACTTTTCACGATTCCCATGGGTGTTCTTTTTACTTCATAAAAATGAGGCATCCCAAATAATTCAAAACTTTATCACACACATTGAAAATCAACTTGATCTTAAGGTCAAAACAATCAGAAGTGATAATAGAACTGAATTCAAAAATGAAGACATAAGTTCTTTTTGTACAACCAAAGGCATTGCTCATCAATTCAGGACAGCTAGAACTCCTCAACAAAATGGGATAGCTAAAAGGAGAAATAGAACACTAATTGAAGCAGCAAGAACGATGCTAGTCGATGCTAAGCTGGCAATAACCTTTTGGGCAGAGGCAGTTAACACATCGTGCTTTGTACAAAACCGAACTCTAATTGTAAAAGAAAGCAACATGACTACATATGAACAACTTTTTCATAGAAAACCATTCGTTGGATTTCTTAAATCATTTGGTAGTCCTGTCTCAATAGTAAACACCTGAGACTATCTGGGAAAGTTTTCATCTAAGTCTCATGAAGGATTCTTTGTAGGATATTCTTTTGTTTCAAAGGCTTACAGAGTGTTTAATCCTAGATTAAACATTATTGATTAATCAACAAATGTTCAATTCAACGAACATTTGTTTCCCAAATTACAAATGGGACTGACTGGTTGTTTGATATTGACTCTTTTACAAAATCATGTGATCAATTTCACTTGTCTGATGTAGGAAATCTCCATTCAGGTGACACTTCTTCAGCTGTAGAAGAAGAAATGACTTTCCATTAATTCCTCCTACATCTACTGAATACATGAATGAAGATGTTCCTCTCCAAGCTGATCCCATTAGACAACCATCACAAAATCAGAGTGTTTCAACTAAAGGAGGTCCAAGCTTGTTACCATCACACTCAGATGATCTTTCAACTGAGATCAGAAATCAGAATCAAGCTACTCCTCCATCCAAAACACAAAGAACATCAAATGATGAAAGCAATCATAGTGCAGCTGAAGCTGAAGCAGGAACTGAAATGGAGTCTAACAACTTTCATAATTCAACAACAGTACAAGATGAAGGTGCCTCTGATCATAATGAACTGAATGTCTCCAATCTTGATGTAACTATTGCTGGTGACTCCATTCCAACCACCAAAATACACAAGAATCATCCAGTTGAAACCATTATTGGTGATCTTAATGAGAGGGTGACAAGAAGCAAGTCTGCTATTGTAAACATCTATTTGTTCTCATGCTTTCTCTGTCAAACAGTACCCAAAAATATCAAAGAGGCTCTTCAAGACAATAGCTGGATTGAAGCAATGCAGGAAGAATTGCTCCAATTCAAGAAGCAAGAAGTATGGCAACTGGTAGATCTTCCCGAAGAACAATATCCTACCGGTACCAGATGGCTGTATAGAAACAAGACTCATGATATAGGGATCGTCATCAGAAACAAAGCAAGATTAGTGGCGTAGGGATACACTCAAGAAAAAGAAATCGACTATGATGAAGTGTTTGCACCTATTGCCAGATTAGAAGCAATCAGAATCTTTCTAGCATATTCTACATCCATGAAATTCACTGTTTATCAAATGGATGTGAAGTGTGACTTCTTGTATGGAAAGATTGCTGAAGAGGTCTACGTGAGCCAAACACCGGCTTTGAAGATCCAGATTTCCCTCACGGAGTCTATAAGCTTGACAAAGCTATGTATGGTCTTCACCAAGCTCCAAGAAAGTGGTATGAGACTTTGTCATCTTTTCTTCTTGAACATGGATACGAAAGAGGAAAGATTGATCACACTCTCTTTGGAAGAAGAAGAGGAAAAGACATGCTGTTAGTCCAGATTTATGTGGATGATATCATTTTGGCTCTACAAACAAGCAGTTTTGCAAAGAATATGAAGACCTTATGCATTCAAAATTCCAAATGAGTGCTATGGGGGAACTCACTTTCTTTCTAGGGGTGCAAGTCCAACAAACAGCAGATGGAATCTTCATCAATCAATCAAAATACATAGAAACTATACTGAAGAAATTCCACTTTGCTAACTGTCAGTCTATCAGATTCCTGTGGATATTAAAGTGAAGATTGGACCTGACCCTGTAGGCAAATCAGTGGATCAGACTTACTATCGACCTATGATTGGTTCACTTATGTATCTAACAGCCAGTAGGCCTGACATTATGTTTGGTGTTTGTGTGTGTGCCAGATATCAAGCTGGTCCAAAAGAATCACATGTGAATGCAGTCAAGAGAATATTCAAATATCTAAAAGGCAAACCAGCTCTTGGATTATGGTATCCAAAGGAAGGAGACTTTAATCTCTATGCCTTCATAAACAGTGATTATGTAGGATGCTACTTCAACAGAAAATCGACCTTTGGCGGTTGACAATTTCTTGGTCCAAGACTGTTCATTTGGCAATGCAAGAAGCAAACAAACGTGTCTGTATCAACAGCAGAAGCTGAGTATATTACAGCATCAGCCTGTTGCTCTCAAGTACTCTGGATTCAAAACTAGATGCTTGATTATGGTTATAACTTCTTGCACACACTAATTCATATTGACAACATTGTAGCTGTCTTCATAAAAAATAATCTAGTTCATCACTCAAAAACAATACATATTGAAATTAGATATCACTTTTTGAGAGACTGTGCTGAAAAAGGGTTAATCAAATTGATTCAAGTACCCACTGAAAATCAATTAGCTGATTTGTTTACTAAGGCATTTGAACCTGGTAGGTTTGAATTCATGGTTCAGTCAATTGGCATGATTAACCTTGAGTAAAGATAATTCAAAACATCAAAAACAAGTCAAAAATACTAGAAAAACACAAACAAGGAGTCAGTTTTATGAAGAACAGAATATCATTTGGGAAATGATATAATTACAGTCATTATATCATTCACCGTGTTTTATTTCAAAAATTACAAGACTGTCATGACTTACCAGATATGTTGGTAGGCTCAACTTGGAAGAGAAGATATATGCAGTGATGAACTAAAAATCTTATTCAATAGTAAAACTCTCATCACAAAGTACAAATATGTATTGGCTTATTTGAGTGCATGTGTTTGTAGTAACCTAAACACACTAGGTAATGATGCTTTATGAATCTCTTTCACCCACATCAAGTTTCATCTCTGTTTTGCTGAGCAAAGACCTGATGAAACAAGCACATAGTGCAGATGTAATGATCCAAAAGATTCCCAATGAGGAACACATCCAAATTTGATGAATCTACAAAAGCAATACATTCCGAGTGAATGAACAAAAGAATCCTATCATAGATCACCTTCCAAAATGAGGTGAAAAGAATCCCAATGTGGATCATCATGAAAATGATCAAAGTAAAAGAATCCCAATGAGGATCAGTGAAAACGAGTTCTCATAACTTAAGTATCCTGGTAGGGAAAGTTGTAAAAAAGTTCTACCATGCATTGTATAAAGATGGTTGATCATTCCATGCTTGTGTGTGTGAGGTACATATTGAATAATTAAATCAACCAAAAACATGATAAATATCATTTGTATCAAAATATCAACCGGGTATGAGTTTAAGAGGACAAACATACCTTCAATCATCAAGTTCATAAACATGTCCATTTTATTATAAAGGATGCACATGTGCAATGTAAGATTGTGTAAGGCCCGTTCCCGTAAACCTCATAGTTGGTCAATCACAATGGTTAAAACATTAAACATTATAATTATACAAACTTAAGCAGCGGTAATAATTTATCAAAAACCATTCATTTTAATTAAAACACTATTGTTAAGCAATACATCATGGTTAACTGATTACAAAAGAACTATTTTACTGCATTACAAAACAACAGGAACATAAAATACGAATGGATATCAGTCTTTTCCTACTGAGTAGCTTCACCCTCGTGCCAACCTCAGCAATAATTACCTGCCAACTGAAAATGTATAAAAGTCAGTGTTACCGAGTAAGTTCTAGTTTTATAAGTAATAAAATACTTTCTGTATGTTGTATATGAAAATACTTGTTTCTGTAAAATACAACTCTTTACTGTATATGCGAGCACACATTAACTATATGAACAAATATTGTTCGTTCTCTTTACTGTATGCCTTGAATGTTCTATAAACTTTTATCTTTATCTTTCACTTTCTGTATGGACCAATGAGCTATACCCCAAACTGTATGCACGGTGGAAAACGGGTGTTGGGTCATCTATATCCCTCGAAAGGGTCATCTATATCCATCGAAAGGGTCATCTATATCCCTCGAAAGGGTCATCTATATCCCTCTAAAGGGTCATCTATATCCCTCGAAAGGGTCATCTATATCCCTCGAAAGGGTCATCTATATCCCTCGAAAGGGTCATCTATATCCCTCAAAAAGGTCATCTATATCCCTCGAAAGGATCATCTTTATCCCTCGAAAGGGTCATCTATATCCCTCGAAAGGGTCATCTATGACTAGGGTTGAGTAAGACTGATATTCTTACTGTGAATCGAATATGATAATCAGGTCGATGATTGAGTGGTGGAAACAAACAATCAAAGAACATTCAAAGCAAGAAAAATACTCATCAATGTTGTTTGTATTGATATATGAAAGTTGATAAATTACAAAGAATGATTACAACAAAAATTCTCTATCTATAAGCCGTCACCTCAGTACGAGGTAAACTATTCTATTTATAGGCAGACAAGATGCCTTTACAAAATGACTAAACTACCCCTAACCTATTACATCAGAAACTAGTCTAAGTCTTGATCTGCATCTCTGCTTGTTCATCCGCATTGACAAATGCGGATGAGATAATCTTGATCAGCATCTCCACTTGATCATCCGCATTAGTAAGTTGGTCATCAGCATTGGTTAATGCGGATGAACAAATACTTATGCGTATTTGGTTGGTCATCCACATTTGTCAAAGCGGATGAGCAAATTCTTGTCCGCATCTTCTTTTGTTCTTCCGCATTAGTCGATGCGGAAGAGTAACTTGTTCAGCATTAGTATTATGTCTTCCGCATTAGTCAATGCGGAAGAGTAAACACTTGTCCGCATCAGAGTTATGTCTTCCGCATTAACTAATGCCGAAGATAACACTTTTTATTTTTCCTTAGCAGATTTTCATCTGCATTTCTTCTTGGACTTGTGGGATTCCAGCTAAGCAATCATCAATTCAGCCATTGAGTTGGCATGTATGATCCTTTCAGAGTGCAACAATACTCCCCCTAAGGATTATACAGCCTAGTTTTCCTCAATGTTTGGGAGGTGATTGATGTTGTGATGATTCAGCTGGGTCTTTTGCTGATACAAAAGGTGCAGCATGTCTTGGATCCAGAATTGCTTTGATCATGTTGATAAAATCTTGAGCCTCTAACATTTTATCCTTGCTTAGTACATGAATCTTCATTCTGCTCATATTATGGATTGCTTCAAGTGGTAGCTTCTTCAAAGAAATAGGTTCCCAAAGAGAAACTATTGAAAGTCCATCTCTGTGAATCAATAAGGAACCATCTACATCAACTTCAAGCTTGACAATGTTGCCTAATTAGAGAGGTGTCTTCTTCTTCTTTCTTTTCTCTCTTTTTGCACTCATCTGATCATAGGCCATCTTTAGTAGTTTGCTACATTTCAGAATGAAAGGTAGATCTTCTTCACCCAGTTTGTTTGATATCTCTTTGAAGTGTCTTGTATAGATCTATTGAATGTATGATTGATCCAGTAATCTCACGTTATAACCACTGAATAATCTGATCTCGGCACCCTTTTTTCCTCCCCATTTCCTCTTAATCACTAACTCATATGTCTTCTTATCATAAAACATATTTGAAATTGGAATTGAGGAATGTGTACCAGCTACCATTTTTCTTTTCAAGGACTTAGTAGGTTTGACTTTAAGTTCAGGGAATACAACTTCTTCAGCTGGTTTTGTTTGTTTCTTTTCCAGTGGATTCTTGAATGTTTTGTCTTTCATCATGCATGTAGCTTTCAAAGTGTTTAAGTTGTTTGTTCTTTTGAACATTTTGAGTATTCCTTCAAATTCATAGCCTCTGTACATGGCATTATGGTTGATCAGCTCTAGGTTGGCCAGTTTTTTCAAGTCATGAATCTCGAGTGCATTTACCAAAGCAGAGTATTCAGTAAAGAATTGCACTAAGCCAGAGATCCTTTTGACCATAAACATGTTCCATGCACTATCATACTTCCAGGCAATAATTTTTGATCTGTTTTGCCTTTTGGAGTAGATATTCCTCTGATCATCTAAGCAATGGTCAACCCTGCTTAAAGCTTCAGTTGAGAGGGTTCAGTAAACCACTCTGGATATCTATGAATGACAGGTGCAAGTAATCTTGATCTTTGTGAGTAAGACTCATGTCATGTGTAGACACTCTTGCTCTTGGCTTCTTATTAAGCACCTCTTCTTCTAACTGCTTTAAATTTTCTTTCTTCTCATTATCATCTGAGTGTAGCAGCTTTTAAAGAATTTGTCTTCATGTTAGCCAACTTTCTTTTGTTGAAGCCTTGATTTGTGAGGTAATCCTTCATTTCCTTATTAGTCATTCTATAAGGATCAGGAAATAGTGGCTCATGAATTGGAGATGATCTTTTCATTGATGATAGCTTCGATAGAGGAGTCTGTCTTGGCAATAGTCTATCATACCCAGATGTTCTCTTCATAGAAGAACCTTTATGCACAATAGTATCTTTGAAGATTGCCTTTTCATACTCAGTTTCAATTGTTGGATAAAGAAGCCTTTTTACTTTCTCTTCCTCCTCCTTCATTCCTTCATAAGTCATTTCAAGCACATCATCAGGATCATAACCTTGATTGATCAAAAACATGGCTTTAATCATCAAGTCATCAGTTTGTGCTTTGGATACCATATCTTCCACTGTCTATTCTGCTTTCATGGGACTGTCCATAAGAACATCCATTTTAGCTTCATATCCACCAGCAATCTCACCTTCTTCTAAATCAATTGCACCAGCCAATTTCTTCAATTGAGCTTCTACCTGCTCATGTTCTTCCAAAAATTCAGCAATTGCTCCTAGACTTCTGGGGTCATCTTTTTGTTTCTTGACTGGTTCTTCTTCAACTATTGGTCTCTTACCTTTAGCTTTTTCAGCTATGTATTTCCTCTTTCGTGAGTAAGTTTGAAGTGGAGGGTTTGAATCTTCACCCTTTTCTATTACTTCAGGCATTCTCTTGGGTGTTGTTTGTACTTGTTCATCCATATTCATTTCTTGCTTTTCTTTCTCTGATTCTTTTTCTTTCTCTCTTTCTTGTTCAACCATTTCTCTTATTCTTTCTTTTTGCTCTTCAGTTAGAGACACTACAGGAACAATCTGCCTGTTCAGCTCTTTCTCCAAAGGTTCTGGAGATTTTGGAATGAACACAATTGGATCAGAATCAGCTTTTAAGTTGTTTACAAAGTCCCATAAATCACTATCAACACTAAATTCTTCAAAAGTAAAGCTGTCTAGTGTGCTTAAAAGTTCTTTAAACTTAGCTTTTTCAATGTGATCAGCAGAGGTTTCTCCAGAATAAATCACCATTTCTAAACTGTGTTCCTCATGCTCTGTCTGACTTGTATTACCCTCTTGTTCTTCATTTTCATCAACTGACTGGTTGTCATCAACCTTAACCTTTTCTTGTTCTTCTTTCTCATCATCATCATCCACTTCATTTCTTTGGATCTTAATTATCATTTCAAGCTCAGATATCCTTTTGATCTTGCTATCAATTTCTTTTTCAAGTTTGAAGATGGTATTAGCTTGTTTTTCTATGATATTTTCTTGTTCCTCCATTTCTATTGTTTGAATTTCAAGAGTGTCAATATGTCCACTGACTTCTTCTCTTGAGTGATTAAGGGCAGCCTTTACAGCTTCAATTTCCTTATCTTTCTCAGTCAATTCAGCCTTATGTTTATCTTTAAGATCTTTCAGCTCTGTTCCTTCTCATCTAGTTCTAGAATTCTATCATCTATGATTCCTGCCCTTATGTTTAGAATTCTCTCCATTCTTTCAATCTTTTGCATCAATTCAGTAATCAGTTCATCCTTCTCATCTGGTCTGTTAACATTTGAATAAGCAAAACTCTCTAAGGGAGCAGGCCCAAAAGTTGTTTTTGCAGGCATATGAGTGTGATGATCCTCCATATCAGAAGATGATTTGGAAGCTTTAGAAGCACTGGATAATCATCCTACATCAGCAGGGTAATCTTGTGATGGCAAAGGTTGAAAAGGGGATATAGGTGATTGTTGTGGTGGTGATATTGGAGATGGTTGTGGTGATGGTTATGGTGAATGTTGTGGTAATGGTTGGGGAGTTGAAAGTGGTGGTGATTGTGGTGATGGTATTGGTGATGTTGGGCAGCAGATTGTGGTGATTGTATTGGTGATGGTTGAGCAGTAGGTTGTGGTGATTGTATTGGTGATGGTATTGGTGATGGTTGAGCAGCAGGTTGTGGTGATGGTTGTGGAGATGGTTGTGCTTCTTGATTTATCTGTTGCAACATCCAAGGCAGAAGAGGAGTGTGAGCCCCACTATAAAAGTTTCTAGGGTCTCTCTTCTTTATATATTTATATGATCTTGCATCATAGTGTGGAATGTGAAGCACTGGTCCTTCAGTTGCAATGTCAGGAAATGATTCATTGATTAGACATTGAATGAATCTGGGATACATCAGAAACTTGTATCTTAATCCTTCTATAATGTTTGAAACCAGGCCATTAAAAACATATGTAGACATATTGAATGGACTGTTGGTACATAGAGCACAGATAGCTGATGATGTGAGGACTGGAATGTCATTCCATCCTGTCTTTCTCTTTGACAACCAGTGCTAAAACATATGAATAATAATCTCCATGGTAGATCAACCAATCCCTTAACAATCTGCTTAGCTTCATAACCTCCTTCATAACCAATTTCAGCAAAAACTGTGGTTATGTCTTCATCACTCAGTTCCAAAGGAGCATTTGCATCATCACCAAACCTTAGACTTCTTCTAACTGACTCTTCACTAATGATCAATGTGTGTTCACTGTTAATTGTCCTAGTAAGTGTTCTAATGCCATCAGCTTCAACAACCTCAACTATGTTCCAGAAAGACTTTGTGAGATTCTCATAGATAGTTGGTCTGACTATGATGGCATATACTATCCTTGTGGTATTGATGAATGTGATGATGTCTCTAAGTCATTCCGCTTATGGGACATCAGGGTTTGAATAACCGCTGACGTTATGGAGCTTGCTCCATGTAATATTTGCCATGTAATCTGCACAAGAGACATGTGTGTTAGTTATCAGTTTTGACTTTGAATTAATAAGGAAGACTGCTTGTTATTTCTGTTGAATTGCTGTAATGGCAATGATGAATTTGTCATTTAACAATCATAGTTTCAACGTTTGAACCATTAGAGAGGTATTGTTGTATTGATTTGTTTCAATTGTGTAATTTCAACATGCTCGGTTCTTACAACGAACATGAATATCAAGATTTTCATGGTGACAATAGTTTTTGTTGGTTTTCATGCTCATTGAGGTCGAAAAGGTGTATTATGTTACATCAACGAAACATGTTTTTATGTTCTTCCTTATCATTTGGTTCTTGACTGATTTAGGTTTATCATTCTAAAACTTAGGTTTTAATTAAACTTCTTATGAAAATTTCACCTTATTTCTGATCCGAATGTTGTTTCAGAATCGATATCAAAAGTCGGTTGAGAAGATTCACACAAAAATCTTTGAATGTTTATGATGATGATGATGATTGAAGATGGTGTACTGTATGTTTGCGCTCGTCTCACCATAAAGTCTCTCAAATTTGAAAAGTATTAATGACCCGTTTGAATTCCTTCAAATAGTCAAATAATACATATTGAAAAATTTTACAAGTTTAAAAGCAGATACAGTCACCACTGTAGCAAATGCTAAAGGTTAATTTGTTTGACTTTTGGTCATCCGCATTTGTTGACTGTAGCAAATGCGGAAGACAACTTTTGACTGACAGTCAGCATGTCTACGTTTGGTCATCCGCATTTGTTACTGTAGCAGATGCGGAGGACAAATTTTTTTGACTGATTGTCTGCATTTCATGCTGTTGCAAATGCGGAAGTTTTGTTTCTTAATTTTTTATTCTTTCCGCATTTGTTTACCATTGCAAATGCGGAAGTTAATCTCGAAACCTTTGGCTGTCCGCATTTGTGTTGTAGTAAATACGGAAAAATAACTGATTGTGTTCTTTAGTACTGTAACAAATGCGGTAGAGTTGCTTGTTTTATCTTATCCGTATTTGTACATAGTAGCAAATGTGATAGAACAAAGTCAATCAGCATTTGTGCAACTATATCAAATGCAGTTGTCAACGGTCAACATGGCACTGTAGTAAATTCGATAGAGACCTGTTCATCTGCATTTGTTAACTGTATCAAATACGGTAGAGTAAATTCCACATTTACTTCACACACTAATGCGGTAGAGTAAAATCATTGTCCGCATTAGTTTCACTTGAAAATAACCATTGTTACCCGCATTAGTTACATGCACGGGTTACCTTCACCCGTATTAACTAATGCACTTACGTGCATTAGCTTTTGAATTTAATCAAAAGTTAATGTGATTGACTTGATTATTCATCTTATGAAGAGGTCCTTGATTGATTTTTCTTATGAAGTTGGCTGTTGAAGTTGTCAATTCTTGCTTGGATTAACTTGTATGTCACAATTAATACAAGTTTCCCAATTTTGACAGATCTTGGACTTATCATGCTTCTAAGAATCTGCATAAGCTGAGATATAATGGTATGACTTATTGCAACAACACCAACTAAAATTCTTTTTGTTTTGTTTTTCAAAATTAAGTTAATAAACAAAAATTTGGACTTACACAAAAATTTTAAATTACTCCCCCTAAAGTTTATGTCCACATTTGGAGAGAAACTTTAAAGATTTAAAACTTTTTGAATATTGTTTTGATTAATATTAATAATGAAGAGAAAAATCTCTTTGTTGGGATCATATGAGTCTTACATTACACTTGTGCATCCTTTATGATTAAATGGACATGATTATGAACTTGAAGATTGAAGGTATGCTTGTCCTCTTAAACCCATACCTGGTTGATATTTTGATGCAAATGACTTTTATCATGTTTTGGTTGATCTATTATTCAATGTGTACCTCACACACATAAGCATGAAATGATCAACCCTCCTTATACAATGCATGATAGAACTTTTTCACAACTTTTCTTACCAGGTTACTTAAGTCATGAAATCTCATTTTCATTGATCCTCATTGGGATTCTTTTAATTTGATCCTTTTTCATGTTGATCCACATTGGGATTCTTTTCACTTCACTTTGAAAGGTGATCCATGATAGGATTCTTTTGTTCATTCACTTGAAATGTATTACTTTGTTGATTCATCCAATTTTGGATGTGTTCCACATTGGGAATCTTTTGGATCATGACATCTACACTATGTGCAAGTTTCATTAGGTCTTTGCTCAGCAAAACAAAGATGAAACATGATGTGGTGAAAGAGATTGATAAAGTATCATTACCTGGTGTGTTTAGGCTACTACACACACATCCATTCAGATAAGCCAATACTTACCTGTACTTTGTGATGAGTGTTTCACAATTGAATATGTCTTTAATTCATCACTGCATGTATCTTTTCTTCCAAGTTGAGCCTACCAACATATCTGGTAAGTCATTTCAGTGTTTTACATTTTGAAATTAAGCACAGTGAATGATATAACGACTGTAATTATATCATTTCCCATAGTATTTTTTCTTCATTAAACTTGATTTTTTGTGGTTTTTCTGATGTTTTAAATTGTTTTTGATGTTTTTCATAGTTTTTACTCAAGATTAATCATGCCAATTGACTGAACCAGAAATTCAAACCTACCACGTTCAAATGCCTTGTTAACCAAATCAGCTAATTGATTTTCAGTTGGTACTTGAATCAATTTGATTAAACCCTTTTCAGCACAGTCTCTCAAAAAATGATATCTGATCTCAATATGTTTTGTTTTTGAGTGCTGAACTGGATTATTAGTTATGAAGACAGCAACTGTGTTGTCAATAGAAATTGGTGTGTGCAAGAAGTTAAAACCATAATCAAGCATCTAGTTTTGAATCCAGAGAACTTGAGAGCAACATGCTGATGCAGCAATATACTCAGCTTCTGCTGTGGACACAGACACATTTTTATGCTTCTTGCATTGCCAGGATACTAGTCTAGGACCAAGAAATTGACAACCACCAGAAGTGGATTTTCTATTAAAGTTGCATCCTCCATAATCACTGTCTGTGTAGGAATAGAGATTAATTCTCCTTCCTTTGGATACCATAACCAAGGGCTGGCTTGCCCTTTAGATATTTGAATATCCTCTTCACTGCGTTCACATGTGATTCTTTTGGATGAGCTTGATATCTGGCACACACACAAACACCAAACATAATTTCAGGCCTACTGGCTGTTAGATACATAAGTGAACCTATCATTGATCGATAGTTAGTCTGATCCACTAATTTGCATTCAGGGTCAGGTCCAATCTTCACTTTAGTATCCACAGGAGTTCTAATAGACTAACAGTCAGCAAAGTGAAATTTCTTCAACATGGTTTCTACATATTTTGATTGGTTTATGAAGATTCCATTTGCTGTTTGTTGGACTTGCACCCCTAGAAAGAAAGGTGAGTTCTTCCATAGCACTCATTTGGAACTTTGAATGCATAAGATCTTCAAATTCTTTGTAGAGTTGCTTGTTTGTCGAGCCAAATATAATGTCATCCACGTAGATCTGAACTAACAGCATGTCTTTTCCTCTTATTCCTCTGAAGAGAGTATGATCAATCTTTCCTCTTTCATACCCATGTTCAAGAAGAAAGGATGATAGAGTCTCATACCACTTTCTTGGTGCTTGATGAAGACCATATAGAGCTTTGTCAGCCTTGTAAACTCTGTGAGGGAAAATTGGATCTTCAAAGCCAGGTGGTTGACTCACATAGACTTCTTCAGCAATCTTTCCATACAGGAAGGCACACTTTACATCCATTTGATAAACAGTAAATTTCATGGATGCAGAATATGCAAGAAAGATTCTGATTACTTCTAATCTGGTAACAGGAGCAAACATTTCGTTGTAGTCTATTCCTTCTTCGTGAGTGTATCCTTGTGCCACTAGTCTTGCTTTATTTCTGATGGCTATCCCTCTATCATCAGTCTTGTTCCTGTATAACCATCTGGTACCGATAGGGTATTGTCCTTCGGGAAGATCTACCAGCTGCCACACTTCTTGCTTCTTGAATTGGAGCAATTCTTCCTGCATTGCTTCAATCCAACTATTGTCTTGAAGTGCCTCTTTGATGTTTTTGGGTACTGTTTGACATAGAAAGCATGAGAACAAATATATGTTTGCAATACTAGGCTTGCTTCTAGTCACCCTCTCATTAAGATCACCAATAATGGTTTCTACTAGATGATACTTGTGTATTCTTGTGGTTGGAATGGTGTCACCAACAATAGTTACATCAAGATTAGAGACATTTAGTTCATTATGGTCAGAGGCACATTCATCTTGTATTGTTGTTGAATTATGAAGATTGTCAACTTCTGTTTCAGTAACTGCTACATCTTCAGCAGCACTGAGATTGCTTGCATCATTTGATGTACCTTGTGTTTCTACTAAATGAGAAGCTTGTTTTTGATTTTTGATCTCATTTGACAAGTTATCTGAGTGAGATGGTACTAGGCTGGGACCTTCTTCAGAAAAAAACACTAAGGTTTTATGACAGTTGTCTGATGGGATCAGCTTGAAGAGGAACCTCTTCATTCATATGTTTATCAGATGTACGTGGAATCAATGGATAATTATCTCTTCTTTCTACAGTTGATGAAGTATCACATGAATGTATATTTCATGCATCAAACAAGTGAAATTGGTCAAATGAATTTGTAAATGTGTCAATATCAAACAGTCAGTCTTCCATTATCTACGTACCATAGGCTATTAGACCTGTGTGGATGAACCTACAAGCAAAAAGAACTAATTAGAATTAGGAACCCAAGCCATGATGGTCTTGGGTTTCCTGTTCCTATTCATGACAGTCCCCTCCTGGTATTTCCCTCTGAATTGTGATTTGGATGGAGGTGTTCTGGGAGATTTTTGATGATGAATTGGTCGAGTCATCTCATCAACATCTACTGAGGATTCAGATGAATAATGAAATCATTGGTCTCTATTTCTTTGTAAAAATTTTGCTCAAGTTTCATTATCAAAAGTTGGTTTTTGCATAGGAAGGTCAAGTTTGTGTTTCATTGTAAGATGATTTCTTTGACCCTTCCATAAATCCTTCAAATTATTTTTGTCATTTGTTGATCTAGGTGTCCTAGATTGAGTATTATGAAGATGAGGTCTGATAGAGTGCATCACAGTAGATGTTTTTTAGATGAGCTTGTGTTGGGGAATTCTCAACCCCTTCTAATTAAAGTAACAATCAGATGTATTGTGATTGTTCATGTCACAGATTGAACAATACTTGTTGAAATAGCAATTTTTGGTGGATTGATTATTCATATCACAGATAGAACAATATTGATTGAAGAAGCATTTATCTGTCTTGTGATTGAACATGTCATAAATATCACAATACATTTGTTTGTTTCTTGAATCATATTTTTCCTTGTGTGACTCAACTGATATTTTCTTTTGATGAGTCACTTTCTTTTCTGTAGGCGATGAATCAGAATCAGCCCTTTTAGTAGTTTGCTTCACAACACTACTTTTGTTCAGTTGTCTGGGTTGTTTCTGTTTCTTCAACCTATTTCTCACTTCTTTCTCAAACTAGTCAACATGTTCCTTGTTACAGATATCAAACCCAACTCCCTACCTTAACCTTGATTACTGAGGGCCTGATGAAGTTTTATGTGTTGAACTTAGTTTTACAGTTTGTTTCTTTTTTCAGTGAAACCTTTTCTGATTTGCTTGAATTTTGTGGAGATATAATCTCATTATCAGAACTACTCTCAGTAGTGGGTTTCACTTTCTTGACATATTTCTTTTTGCCTTGTAAAACATATGGTATGAATTTTATAAAATGTACAACTGCTTTTACAGGGCTTGATAGTTTCATGACACTAACTGTCTTGTCTGAACACTCTTTGATTTTGATTGGGTGACCTAACTTGATTTTATCCTTATTGGTTTCAAAATAATCATCAGGTTTGTTTTGAGAAGTTGTCACTTGTTTCACTACTGATTTAGGTTCCATAGTTTTAGGTTCAATTGATTCAGAGAGTGAGACAGAGTCATGCATGACAGTGTAATTGTCATTGTATGGTGGAGGACATGAATTATACCCAATCCCTGACATGTCCTTTGGATCCTTTTGGGAATCCAGCATCTCTTGCAGTTTGACTTAAGACATTTGAAACTTTTCAAGTTTCACTTCAGTCATAGATTGTTGAGCTATAGCTTGAGCTAACTTTTCAGTAAGTAGCTCATTTTCAGCTGCAAGAGTGTTTTTCTATGTCAGAAATGAGAGATTTGATTTTGATTTAAAAACTTTTTAGTTCTCTCTTCATTATTTTTTACTTCACTTTTTCTTCTTTGATTTTATCTGCCAATTTATGGTTGTGTTCCCTGTACTCTTGTAATTCATTTATGCATTTTTCACGACAAAGGTTAGTTTTTACCCTAGTAGGCAGTGAAGATGGTCCATCGTTGATGTGAGCCATAAGAGCATGGTTTTGGAATTGAGGCTTGACTTCCTCAGCATACACACTTTAGTCACATATCCTATCTTGTTTTTTCATAAGGGCATTGGCAGAAGGCTGACTGCTTGCATGAGCTTGATTTGTCAGCTGTGGTTGATTCTCGTATGTTTGTTGATGATGAGAATGATGATACTGTTGTTACTGATTGTTGGAGTGATAGCTTGAGTTAGGCTATGATGATGATTGGCCTGGAGAGTTCTTTTGATAGTTTTTCCTTTTGGGGGCATTGCACTCTCTTGAGAAATGGCCAGTCATGCCACAGTTGAAGCATTTCACCTTGGATTTATCATATCCAAGTTTTGTGTTCTCATTCAGACTCAGCTTTCTTCCTTTTCTGAAACATTTCTTGGCTCTCATGGCAATCATTGCCATTTGCCACTGTAGATCCATTTTCTCAACATCATCAGGATACATTTCTTCCAAATCTTCCTGAATTAGGTGTGCAGAAGCAATTCTTCCTCCCAGGTAGGCTTCAAAGCTTCCAACAAAGGCATTGTAAGTTGCCTTTTGCTCTTCTGATCTTGAGTCTTCAGGAGAGGTTTGAGGAGCAGTGGAGACTTTAGGTGCTTGTGATAAAGTTGATGGATGACTGGATGGTGGAGTTGCAATGAACCCAGTATTGTTCATTTGATCTCTTGATGAGATGGAATCATCTTCCTTAGTGATGAAAGCATTTTCAACAGAATGGGATTCTGAAGGAAATTTGTAAGCCTCAATCACTCTTGGTCCACTCAGGTTTCTGCTCCGTTCATCAAGTTCCAAAGCTTCAATCTTGGCTATCATAATGTCTAGAGTGGTACTCTCAAGCTCAAGAGTATCTTTCAGCATGGTGACATTTTGCTTCTAGCTTTTAGGGAGACTGTGAATCATTTTCTTGTTAAGTTCTTTAATATTGTAAGAAACTCCTATAATTTCCAAGTCATTCACCAACTGTACAAATCTGTGTAGTTGTTTTGATATGGATTATCTTTTGGTGTGGTGGAAGGTTTCATACTGATTGACAAGCTTGTCTTTGTTAATTTCAGAAACCTCACTTCTTCCTTCACACATAATTTTAAGTGCATCCCAAACAACTTTAGCAGTTCCATACTTTTCCAATCTTTTCAGCACATCCATCTTGAGTGCTTGAGTCAAAATTGAGTATGCTTTAAGGCCAATTTTGATTTTCTTATAGTTATCTTCATCCAGAGTTAAGTCTTTAATTGGTATTCTAGCAGTCTTGTAAAGTGCAGCTTGAGCTGTTGATAGAGTAACAGGGATATTTGGACCCTTACATAATGAGATTCAAAAATCAGGATCTACACCTCTGATATAATTTCTAAACCTTATTCTCCACTGTTTAAACTCATATTTGTGTTTAAGCATGGGAGGTTTAGGTGTATGACCAAGTTCAGAGTAACTGTTAGAATCCATGTTGATTTGTGGAAGTATAGATTTAGTTGATTTTAAGATTGATTATGTTTGATGAGTCTAACTTGTTCAAGCAGTTCTTTCGAAGTCAGAATGAGTTCTGTAATGATTTTCTTGCTGTTTGACAGGAATATTCTTGTTGTTTCCTAAGTAAAGATGATGATATCCACTACTAGCAACTTGATTATCAGAACAATCGAATTCTATTCAGTCTGTGCGCAGATCTGACAGAGAATCGAGAGCCAAAGCTCTGATACCAATTGACTGGGGTTGAGTAAGAGTAATATTCTTATTATGAATCGAATATGATAATCAAGTCAATGATTGAGTGGTGGAAACAAACAATCAAAGAACATTCAAAGCAAGAAAAATACTCATAAATGCTGTTTGTATTGATATATGAAAGTTGATAAATTACAGAGAATGATTACAACAAAAATTCTCTATCTATCAGCCGTCACCTCAGTATGAGGTAAACTATTCTATTTATAGGAAGACAAGATGCCTTTACAAAATGACTAAACTACCTCTGACCTATTACATCAGAAACTAGTCTAAGTATTGATCCGCATCTCTGCTTGTTCATCCGCATTGACAAATGCGGATGAGATAATCTTAATCAGCATCTCCACTTGATCATCCGCACTAGTAAGTTGGTCATCCGCATTGGTTAATGCGGATGAACAAATACTTATGCGTATTGGTTTGTCATCCGCATTTGTCAATGCGGATGAGCAAATTCTTGCCCATATCTTCTTTTATTTTTCCGCATTAGTCATTGCGGAAGAGTAACTTGTTCAGTATTAGTATTATGTCTTCCACATTAGTCAATGCGGAAGAGTAGACACTTGTCCGCGTCAGAGTTATGTCTTCCGCATTAACTAATGCGGAAGATAACACTTGTTATTTTCCTTAACAGATTTTCATCTGCATTTCTTCTTGGACTTGTGGGATTCCAGCTGAGCAATCATCAATTCACCCATTGAGTTGGCATGTATGATCCTTTCAGGGTGCAACAATCAATATCCCTCAAAAGGGTCATCTATATCCCTCGAAAGGGTCATTTATATCCCTCGAAAGGGTCATCTATATCCCTTGAAAGGGTCATCTATATCCCTCAAAAGGGTCATCTATATCCCTCGAAAGGGTCATCTATATCCCTCGAAAGGGTCATCTATATCCCTCGAAAGGGTTATCTATATCCCTCGAAAGGGTTTTGTTTACTGTATACAAGGCCGACCCAATCACCTAGGGCATGCTGCAAAGGTCCTGGTCCCGTGTGCAATATGGGGTAGCTAACCCGCAACACGGTCGAGCTAACGACAACATGGTCGTTTCACTCCTGTAAGCTTGCAAGAATTGTTAACATTTTATTAATGTTCCTCTTCTTTTCTTTATTGCTCTTTCTCTTTATTATTACAATATACTTTACATTATGATAATAAACATACCACGTAGAGTCACATAGTATAAGTAGTAATAATAGCAATAATAATAATAAGGAACAATCATAATCATGCATGGAACATCATCATAAATAAGCCCTAGTAAACCACGGTCAAAACCCTAAAAGCACAGACTCCCAAAAATTCTGTAAAAATTTCTAAGTGTCTAGGCGCTTTGACACTATTTGGGCGCATGAGCCCTATTTGGCATTTCATCACTATATAGGCGCATCAACCAGCACTTAATCATTTTATCACTTAGGCGCATGAACTATTCAGGCGCATGGGCGCTATTCGGGCATATGAACACTTAGGCGCATGGGTTATTCGGACGCATGGACACTTAGGCGCATGGGCCACTTGGGCGCATGGGCACTATTGGGGCGCATGGGCACTATTGGGGCGCATAGCCCTACACTTAGTCGTCCGACTAATTTTCTAGGCGCATGGACCATTGTTCAGGCGCATGGGCTATACTTAAAATATTTCTAAGGCAATCTTAGGCGCATGGGCTACTGTTCAGGCGCATGGATTACACTTGAATCCTTCTAAGGCTTTTTCAGGCGCATGAGCCTTATCTAGGGGCATGGACTTTCTGTGTAACATGTTCTAGGATGATTTCAAACCCAATCATCAAAACCATCTGTTCTAAGCTTAACATGGCTATTTTAAACATGAACAACCTACAAGCATTCAAGAATCAACATCCAACATGCACATTACATACGGGTATACATACATAAACATTTAAAAATTGTTTTAATACATTTTCAGCCCTAAAGATGTTTAAAACAAGTAGAAACCGGGGTCTAGAACTCACCGGGTGCAACTTGGGTGTTTCTTCCTTTCTAACCCTTTTGCAACTAAGTCAAACACCTAAAAACACCACCAAACACACACACCCGAGCACATACACAAACACATAAGCACATACACAAAGTAGCATGGTGTGGGCGGCCATGTTGCTTTTGTACCCACTTTTGAAAGATTTGTTCTTTTTGACATTTTTAACCCCTCATCTTGGGTTAATTGATGTTTCTTTCTTTTTATTACTTTTATAAAATACCAGGTGTTACATATTGATATGATCCCAACAAAAGATATACATCTCTTCATTATCAATAATCAATGTATATAATTGTCAAAAAGTTTTTAAATCTTTAAAGTTTCTATCCAGATGTGGATATAAACTTTAGGTGGAGTAATTTACAATTTTTGATTAAATCTTTATAGATTGTTACTATCTTAAATTACTTTCTTAAAAACATTAAAAACAAAAGAAAGGAGTAATTTAAAATTTTTGATTAAATCTTTATAGATTGTTACTATCTTAAATTACTTTCTTAAAAACATTAAAAACAAAAGAAAAAGAAAATGCATGTGTTGATGCAGAAGTTATACCATAGTATCTCAGCCTATGCAGATTCTTGGAACCATAAAAAGTCCAACATCAGTCAAACACAGGGAAACTTGTATCACTTCTAACATACAAGTCAATCCAAGCAAGAATTGACAACCTCAACAACCAACTACTTCATAAGAAAAATCAATCAATGGCATCTCTTCATAACATGAAAAATCAAAACTGTCACATTAACTTATGATTAAGTTCAAAAGTTAATGTAGGTAAGTGCATTGGTTAATGCGGGTGAAGGTAACCCATGCATATAATCAATGCGGGTAGCTTTTTATTTACAAGTGACACTAATGCGGACAATGATTGTACTCTACCGCATTAGTGTGTTACAAGTGTACATGAAATTTTGAAGTATTAAAACCTATGCGGATCAAAAATTGTTCTATCGCATTTGTCAATGCAGATAAAATAATTTTCAAGTGTTCAACCGCATTTGTCAATACGGATAAACTTTTAAGTCACCGCATCTTGTCAATACGAATGAAATTTACACTTCCGCATTTGTTTTACATGTTCAATGCTCATGCATTTTCAAGCAGAAATAATAGTGATTAATCTCCTGTCAATGAATGATGATCAAATGTGGATCTTACTCTATCACATTTGCCACAGAGCAAATGCTGACATAGTCAGATCTTCCGCATTTGCTACAGTGAGCAATGCTGACAACTTCAGTTCAACCGCATTTGCTACATTGAGCAATGCTAAACAAGTTTTATCCACCGCATTGGTACAGTGAACAAATGCTGATGAACATAGTTCTTCGCATTTGCAACAGTGCAGAAATGCGGATGGAAGAAAACAGAAGTAACAAAACTTCCGCATTTGCTACAGTTTGTAAATGTGGATGCCCAAAATCACAAGTTAACTCTTCCGCATTTGCAACAGTAAACAAATACGGATTGCAAAGTTATTGATTTTCACTTCCGCATTTACAACAGTAAACAAATGCGGATGACCCAAAGACTTAAAATTTACCCCTCCGCGTTTGCTACAGTGACTTAAAAATGTGACTGTATTTGCTCTGAAACTTGTAAAATTTTGTAAAAGCCATTATTTGACTATTTAAAGGAATTTCAAAGGGTCATTTAATACTTTTCAAATTTGAGAGACTACATAGTGAGACGAGCGCAGAAACACAGTAAACCTTCTTTCATCATCATCATCATCAACAACCAAAGAATTTAGTATGTTCAAATCAACTTGTTATTGTAATCGATTCCGAATAACAGTAGCATTGATAGAAAGGTGAAATTTCCATAAATTTTTCATGACCTAACTTTCAGACTGTTGAACCAAAAGTGAACGAAGAACCAAATGATAATAAAGAACACATAAAATCCAATTTATTCAAAGATATGTTATACATTTTCGACATCAATGAACATGCAAACTAAGAGGAATATTAAGAAGCATGAAAAACCTTCATAGTTGTGTTCATCACAAGAACAGAGTCTGATGGAAAACAAAAATGTGTAACAAATTAATGAAGTAACATCTAATAAATAGTTTATTTAAACATGAAAAATAGAGAAAATGTGATTGTTTTACAACAAATTCATCATTTGATGTGACATTAATGAAACAGTGACTTCAAACGTTCATCTCTAACCACTAAAAATCAAATTGATCAATTATGCACATGCTTTCTCAACAAAACTAACACATATGTCTCTTAGGCAGATTAAATGGCTAATCTTTTATGGAGCAAGCTCCATAATGTCAAGGGTTATTTAGACCCTGATATACTAAAGCTGAGGGACTCAGAGATATTATCAGATTCATCTCTACAACAAGGGTAGCTTATGCTATCACTGTTAGACCCACCATCTATGAGAACCTCATAAGGTCTTTCTGGAAGTCAGCTGAAGTGATTGAATCAGATGCTGTTAGAACTTTATCTGGAAGAATTGATAATGAGCATACTCAGAGCATAACTAAAGATTCTGTAAGAAGATGTCTGCATTTTGGTGATGATGCTGATGCACCACTAGAGTTGGATGAGGATGACATCACTACCTTCTTTGTAGAGATTAGGAAGGAAGGAGGATTTGAAGATAAGCAGATTGTAAAAGGATAAGTGGATTTGCCTTTGAGATTTCTAATCCACCTCTTTCAGCACTACTTATCAAAAAGAAAAACAGGGTGGAATGATGAAGGATCGAGATCTAGTTTGATCAATTAGATTAGGATTTGCAGCAGAATAGCACACGAATTAGATGAAATTATAGCAAGAATAATATGAATATTCAATTAAACAGTAACGGTTATAGAGAGAGTTTTCTGCAAAGAGAATGTTTTCATTCATGCACAAGCTTCCCATCCAGGAAATTAGGTCAACATTCCTTTAATAAAGAATGTGACATCAGCTCACGTCACTTGATAGTGACATCTAACTTATTTATACAAACAAGTGAAAGTAAACTAAACTACTGAAGATGTCCACAAGAACTGAGGACACCTTCACTAAAAGCTAAGTATAAGCTAACATTACAACTATTGAAGTTATAACATCTGAAGTGTAAGAACTTCAGATGTTTTACATAATATAAAACTACTGATTACAAACTCCTGAAATGTAAACCATCACAACTACTGAAGAGAACTACTTCAGCTATTGTGACAACTTCTGAGAACTTGGTCTTGAGACTTGTCTTCAGCAGTTGTCTTCAAACTTTATCTTCAGCAGTTGTCTTCAACTTTATCTTCTTCAGCTGTTGTCTTCAGACTTTGTCTTTAGCTGTTGTCTTCAGACTTTGTCTTCAGACTATGTCTTCAGACTATGTCTTCAGACTTTGTCTTCAGACTTTGTCTTCAGACTTTGTCTTCAGACTTTGTCTTTAGACTTTGTCTTCAGACTTTGTCTTCAGCTGTTGTCTTCAGCTGTTGTCTTCAGACTTTGTTTACAGCTGTTGTCTTCAGACTTTGTCTTCAGCTGTTCTACACCACTTCAGTTGTTTTGATGTCTGTGGGACTTAAAGGTTTTTATGATCTGGCTCATTGTTCTTTTGGTCCAACAAATGATATTCCAATCACCACTTCATCAGTAATTTATGCTCTCTGCACAAACAGACCATTCAACATGTCTGCTTATGTATTTAATGGTCTGGTTTCAAACATACAAGAGGGAAGAAGATAAAAGTTCTTGATTTATCCAAGATTAATTTAGTGCCTAATAAATGAAGAATTCTCAAATCTTGCTATTAAGGGACCAGTGCTAGATATTCCTCATTATGATGTAAAATCATACAAGTACATTAAGAAGAGGGATCCGAGAAACTTTTACATTGGAGCTCACTCACCTCTTCTTCCTTGGATGCTTCAACAGATCAATCCAAAAGAACAAGGAAAAGAACAAGATGCTCATGATCACACTGAAGAACAAGCTGCTGATGAGCAAGCTGATAGTGCTGATTGGCAAAGGTCAGTATCACCCCATGATGGTGCAGGGAGTGATTCTCATACTGAACCTGAACTTCATGACTATGCATCTCCATTTGTGCCTCTTCCACAACCATCTCCACAACCATCTCTACCTCATCACTCACCAATATCTCCACCTCATCACTCACCAATATCTCCACCTCATCACTCACCAATATCACCACCTCAACCATTGCCTACCCTGATATTCCATCTGAGTTTGGAGATTCAACAAGCACATCTAAAAGATCCAAATCATCTTCAGATGAGGAGGATCATCATGCTCAAATGCCTATAAAGAGAGTCAATTTTGAGACTGCTCCCTCGGAGAGCTTTGCTGAATCTAATGTAAATAGACCAGATGAAAAAGATGAGTTAATCTCTGAGCTCTTGCAAAAATTTGAAAGGATGGAAAGAATACTGAATAGGAGATCTAGAATCATTGATGAAAGGATTCTAGAACTTGATGAAAAGGAGCATGAGTTAAAAGAGCTAAAAGAAAAACATGAAGTTGAAAAGAAGTAGAGAAAGAAAAAGAGATTGAAAACTTAAAAGCTGCCCTTAACCATTCTAGAGAAGAAGTAAGTGGCCATGTTGATACTCTTTCCATAAAACTATAGATATGGAAGAACAAGAAGATTTGATTGAAGAACAAGCAGAGAGCATCTCCAATCTTCAAAGTCAAATTGATAGCCAAAATAAAAGAATCTCTGCACTTGAGATGTTAATTGAAATTCAAAGATGTGATGAGGCTGAAGACTAAAAAAAGGATGAAGAAAGAGTAATGACTGATGAGAAACAATCCTCTACTGAAAATGTTGAAAAAGAAGAAGATGCAGGCCAAACAAAGAGTGAAGAATCAAGTCTGGAAATTGTGGTTTATTCTGGGCAATCAGATGCTACTCAAACTGAGAAGGCAGAATTTGAAGAACTAATCAGTGCTCTGGATAGCTTTACTTCTGAAGAATTCATAATAGATGAGGAATTTTGGGATTTTTTTGTAGACTAGAGGACCAACACTGAACCCATTATGGTCATTCCTTAATCTCCAGTTCCCTTGGAGAAAGAGTTGAGCATGCAAATGGTACCTGCTGTGTCATTATCAGAAGAACAAAAAGATATGATTAGAAAGTTTTGTGAAAAAGAAAAAGAAAGAGAAGAAAAAGAGGCTGATGATCAAGAAAAAGTACAACTGAGGCTGAAAAATTGTCTGAGGAGATGAAAAAGGCCGAATTATCTTCTGGTCCTCCACTTCAAACTTATACCAGAAAGAGAAAATACTTATCAGAGAAAGCTACAGGAAAGAGACCTATGAAAGAAGAAGAACCAGCAAAGAAAACCAAACAAGATGATCCCAGAAGTCTTGTTGCAATAGCAAAATTCCTGGAAGAGCATGAACAAGGTAAGGCACAATTGAATAAACCAGTTGTATTCATTGATCTTGGAGAAGGAGAGATTGAAGGAGGTTATAGTGATGATGAGCCTATAGATGTTGATAGTCCTATGCTAAAAAAGATGTGTGGATAAAATGGTGTTAAAGGCTCAAACTGATGACCTGATGATAAAAGCAATGTTTTTGATCAACCATGGGTATGATGCAGATGAAGTCTTTAGTATGACATATGAAGGCGTGAAAGCAGAAGAAGAAAAGGTGTCCAACCTTTCAAACCGAGTATGAAAGAACATTTTCTAGAAAGGTTCCTGTGCCCAAACTGTCAGCCATGAAGAAATCAACCTCAACTCCTGAACCACTCTTTCCTGATCCTTATAGCATGTCAGATAAGGAAATGAAGATTATCTTTCAAGCCAGGGCTTTATAAGAAGGAAGCTTAAGAATATGAAAACAAACTCATTGAGGGCTGCAACTCTCCAAATGATTAATGAAAAGAAAGATAGGATCAAGCAGAGAAGAAGAAATCATAAACAAAAGCCAAGATCTAGAGTGACAGCTCAAGACATGCAACTAAACCAAAAATATCAAGAATTGTTGGCTCTTGTGCGTCATAAATACCCTGAATGGTTTGCTGAACCCTCTTCAACTAAAGCTTCATGAAAGGTTAACCACAGCAGAGTTGATTAGAGGTGCATCCACTCCTAAAGGCAAAGTTGACCAAAAATATTTGCATGGAAGTATGACAGCATTTGTAACATGTTTATATATAAAAGGATCTCTGGGCTTGTCCAATTCTTTACAGAGTACTCTGCTCTTGTAAATTCCCTGGAGATCCATAACTTAAATGAACTAGCTCAACTGGAACTGGTCAATCACTTAGCTATGTTCAGGGGATATGAATTTGAAAACATACTTAAAATGTTCAAAAGAACTAATAATTTCAAATCATTAAAGGCCATATGGATAAGGAAAGATAAGTCATTTATCAATCCCCTTGAGAAGAAGAAGAGAATACAAGCTGAAGAAGTTGTGTTTGCAGAGTTAAAAGTGAAACCAACAGAATCTTTGAAGAGAAAAATGGTGTCTACTACTCATTCCTCTACACCCATCTCAATGTGTATTATGATGAGAAAACGTATGAGATGGTCATTGAAAGAAAGTGGGAATGAAAGAAAGGTGCTGAAATAAGACTATTCAATGGATATGAGGTAAGATTGCTTGATAAATCCTACATCCACTACATATATACCAGACACTTCAGGGAAATCAGCAACAAACTGGGAGAAAAAGATATGCACTTCTTCCTAATGTGCATCAAGTTGCTGAAAATGGCATATGATTGTATCATTGCCAAGAGAGACAAAAGAAAGAAGAAGAAGACTCCTTTGCAGCTTGGGAATATTGTTAAACTGGAGGTAGATGTGGATGGGAGCTTATTACTTCACAGAGATGCTCTTTCTACTGTATCTATTTGGGAACCTATTTCTCTAAAGAAGTTACCATTAGAAACCATCGACAATATGCGCAAAATGAAGATACATGTGCTAAGCAGGGAAGAATGTCAGAAGCAACAGATTTTTTCAACATGATCAAGCCATTCTGGATCCAACTAAAGCAGTATTTTTAATGCCTCTACAAGACCCAGCAGAATCTTCACAACATCAATCACCTCCTAAACATTGAAGAACATAAGCTGTATAATCCTTAGGGGGAGTATTGTTGCACCCTGAAAGGATCATACATGTCAATTCAATGGGTGAGTTGATGGTTGCTTTGCTAGAATCCCATAAGTCCAAGAAGAAATGTGGATGAAGATCCTGCAAAAGAAAAAACCAAGTATGGTCTTCTGCATTTGTCAATGCGGGAGACATAAAATAAATACAGACAAGTATTTGTTCTTCCGCATTAACAAATGTGGAAGACCAATTAGCAATGCGGACAAGACTTTGTTCATTCGCATTTGCCAATGCGGATAACCAGACAAATGCACAGAAGTATTTGTTCATCCGCATTAACCAATGCGGATGACCAACATACTAATGCGAATGATCAAGTGAAGAAATGCTGATCAAGTCAACTCATCCGTATTTGCCAATACGGATGAATAAGCAGAGTTGCGGATCAAGACTTAAACTAGTTCTGATGTAATAGGTCAGGGGTAGTTTAGTCATTTTGTATATGCATCTTGTCTGCCTATAAATAGAATAGATAACCTCGTACATGAGGTGACATAATTTTAGACAATCAGAATATTTGTATTCTCTAGGTGCATTATTACATTTCTTGCTAAACCCTAGCAGTCTTGGTAATCAATCACCTTTATTATATATACAAAATAATTTATGAGTATTTCTTCAGCATTGAATGTTTCTTGATTGCTTGATTCCGCCATTCAATCATTAACTCAGTCATTATATTCGATCCTTAGTGAGAATCTCAATCTCACTAACCCAGTCATAACCTTTCTCCATAGACCATTCTCATCCATTTTAAATCGCCATCGCCAGCATTGCCACATTGCCTCTTGAAGAGATCAAATACCTAACCCACCACATTTAATATGAGCAGTTACCTTCTCCCACGAAACCCAATTGCTTTTTTTCCACTCCGACGACCCACCCCATAACAATTGTCTTCTCAAATACTCTAGATCATTAATGATTTTTGAGAGGGCTTTATATAAAGAAAATAGTATGTAGGGAGTGAATTTAGCACCGAACGGATTAAGGTTATTCGACCACCATAAGCCTAATTTAGCCCATAACCTATTTCCTTCCTTTATTAAATACCCACTAATTAAGCCATTGTCATTGATAACTCGTTTTGACTATTCGGGGTGTTACAATGGGGGATTTTAAACATTTGCTTCCATGGCCCTAGTTGTGAGATTCTAGCGGGGATGAAAGACCAAGATCTAGAATTATGATGAAAGTACCATATAACCATCCTCCATAGACTGTTCTCATCCATTTTAATCGCCACCGCTAGCATTGCCACATAGCCTCTTGAAGAGATCCAATACCTAACACACCACATTTAATACGAGCAGTTGCATTCTCCCACAAAACCCAATTGGTTTTTTTCCGCTCCAACGACCCACCCCATAAGAGTTGTCTCCTCAATACTCTAGATCATTAATGATTTTTGAGAGGGCTTTATATAAAGAAAATAGTATGTAGGGAGTGAATTTAGCACCGAACGGATTAAGGTTATTTGACCATCATATGACAGATTTTTTGATTTCCAAATAGATAATCTTTTTCTGAATGTTTCAACTACAGGTTTCCAATGTCTGGTTGGATTCATACTGGCTCTAACTTGTGACCCCAAATACTTGAATGGAAAAGAACCAGACTTACAATATAGAATATCTGCCATCAGTTGGTTATCATCTACAGAAACACCATATAATTTGCTCTTATCATGGTTTACACATAGCCTAAAAACAAAAAAAAACTCCTTAACAACCTATTTAGGTTACGAGCATTAGTGTTTTTCCATTCTCCGGTAAATACTACGTCATCTGCAAACAGGAAGTGAGAAAGGTTTGGTCTCGAAAGGGAACACGAGATGCCATGGACTATGCCAGCTCTCTGCATGCTTCTTTTATAAAACAAGATAAAGCTTCCATAGCAACTATGAACAAGAAGGGAGACAAGGATCACCTTGTCTCAATCCATGATAACAAGAAAATTCTTGGGTGGGTGATCCATTTACAAGGATAGAGGTCCTTGCTGAAGATAAACAAGCCCTAATCCAAGACCTCCATTTTGCATGAAAGTTCATTTGCTCCAAAACCAAAATAAAAAAACCCCAATTTAAAGAATCAATTCAATATCAACCTTATAATCATCCCTTTTTTTTTTGATTTCTTCAACCAAGAATGAGTTCATTAAAAATGAGTGGACCATCTAATATGCTTCTATTTGATAGATAGGCAGATTGTTCTTCAGAGATGAGGCATGGTAAGATTGATTTCATAAGATAAACAAGGGCCTTAGAAATTACTTTGATTATACAGCCACTTAGGCTGATGGGCTTGCAATTACTAGGTGCACAGGGTCGCCAATCTTAAGAATTAAAACCAAAAAAGAGAAAAGCATCCGTGATTAATAATCTCATTTTGATCAATTCTTCAAAGACTTTTAAAAAATCAGGTTGAAAACAACTCCAGCAACGTTTGATAAACTAAAAGTTGAATCCACCGGACCCGTCACATTTTCACTTGCCCAATCCAGACAATATTTTTAATCTCCATCATAGAAAATGGTAAAATTAATCCATCACAGAAAGTGTTGTTGTTATTATTGTTGTTACTATTGTTGTTTTTATTATTGTTGTTATTATTGTTTATTATTATTGTTGTTATTATTGTTGTAATTATTGTTGTAATTATTGTTGTTATTATTATTGTTATTATTGTGTTATTATTGTCCTTATTATTGTTGTTATTATATTGTTATTATTATTATTATTGTTAGTCTTCTTATTAATGTTGTTATTATGTTGTCATTATTCTTGTTATTATTGTTGTTATTATTGTTCTTATTATTGTTGTTACTATTGTTGTTACTATTGTTGTTACTATTGTTGTTACTATTTTTGCTACTATTTTTGCTACTATTGTTACTACTATTATTGCTACTATTGTTGTTACTATTACTGCTACTGTTGCTGCTACTATTGCTACTACTATTGCTCCTACTATTCTTGTTACTATTATTGTTACTATTGTTGTTAATATTATTATTACTATTGTTGTTAATACTCTTATTGTTATTACTCTTGTTGTTATTACTCTTATTACTCTTATTGTTATTACTCTTGTTATTATTGTTATTAATAATGTTGTTATTATTGCTGTTATTATTGTATTATTATTGCTATTATTATGATGCTATTATTGCTGCTATTATTGCTGTTATTATTATTGTTGTTGTTGTTATTATTGCTGTTATTATTGCTGTTATTATTGTTGTTATTATTGTTGTTATTATTGCTGTTATTACAACTGTTATTATCATTGTTTTTATTATTGTTCTTATCATTGTTCTTATCATTGTTGTTATCATTGTTATTCTCATTGTTATTCTCATTGTTATTCTCATTATTATTATTATTATTATTATTATTATTATTATTATTATTATTATTATTATTATTATTATTATTATTATTTTATTATTATTATTATTATTATATATTATTATTATTACTATATTATTATTACTATTATAATTATTAATAGTATTAATATTAGTATTATTGTCATTATTGTCATTATTATTATTATTTTATTATTATTCTTATTATTATTATTTTTATTTTTATTTTTGATATTATTATTATTATTATTGTTATTAGTACTATTATTGTTATTATTATTATTGTTGTTGTTGTTGTTACTGTTGTCGTTATTGTTGTTGTTGTTGTTGTCATTATTGTTGTTATTGTTGTTGTTATTACTATTGTTATTGTTGTTGTCATTACTATTGTCATTACTATTGTTATTACTATTGTCATTACTATTATCAATACTATTATCATTACTATTGTCATTACTATCATCATTATTATTGTTATTATTATTGTCATTGCTATTATCATTACTATTGTTATTAACTATTTTCATTACTGTTGTCATTACTTTTGTTATTACTGTTGTCATTACTGCTGTCATTACTATTGTCATTAGTGTTGTCATTACTATTAATATTATAATTGGTATTACTGCTGGTATTACTACTCTTATTACTGCTAGTATTACTGCTGGCATTATTGCTAGTATTACTGCTCGTATTGTTGCTGGTATAATACTGGTATTACTGCTGCTATTACTGCTAGTATTACTACTGGTATTATTACTAGTTTTATTCTGGTATTACTATTGTTATTACTACTAGTAATACTATTGGTATTACTATTGGTATTACTATTGGTAATTACTATTGGTAATTACTATTAGTATTACTATTGGTATAACTGTTGGTATTACTGCTCGTATTACTATTGATATTACTATTGGTATTATTATTGGTATTACTACTAGTATTACTACTGGTATTACTAATGGTATCACTATTGTATTAATATTGTTAATACTGTTGTTATTACTGTTGTTATACTGTTGTTATTACTGCTGTTATTACTTCTGTTATTACTACTGTTATTGCTGCTGTTATTTCTATTATTATTTCAGCTATAATTACTGTTGTTATTACTAATGTTATTATTGTTGTTATTACTGTTGTTATTACAATTGTTATTACTGTTGTTATTGTTATTATTACTATTGTTATTAGTATTGTTATTACTATTGTTTTTACTACTATTATTACCGTTGTTATTACTATTGTTATTAATGTTGTTATTACTGTTGTAATTACTGGTGTTATTACTACTGTTATTGTTACTGTTTTTATTATTGTTATTATCTTTGTTATTATCTTTAATATTATTATTTTATTATCATTTTTATTATCGTTGTTGTTAATATTATTATCATTATTATTATCAATATTATTATTATTATTATTATTATTTGTAGAGATTATATGAAGAGGCTGAAACAACCAAACACTCAAAGTCTTTCTGCATGCATGTTGCACAAGTACCGAAGAAGAATGTTTCGAAAGTTTCTCACAAGAACTGAAATATTCTAAGTGTGAAATCATCCGGAGCCAAGACCAATATCTTCCGAAGCCAAAGATGTATTCTTCCGAAGCTTCGGAGACAAAATCTTCCGAAGCTCAAGTCTTGAAGACAGATTTTTTCGAAAACTTTTAACAACATGCTTTATCTGATGTACTTTTCCATAAAGCTGGACCCCTTTCCACTGCAACTCTGTAAAGTCACCAACTTGCATGAGTTGGTGAAAATGTCCATGCTTTTGGTAACTGTACATTGAGGTCTTGAGTTTGTAACATTCTACTTCATGTACTTTATCCTTTTTGTAATAGATAAGGATGTGAGCTATGGCATGTCATAGTCACAAAATCAAAAAGGCAATCTGTCTTTTTTACTCTACAATTGATTTAATGTTGTGTCTAGTTAATTGTATTCAGCTGGCTTTCATAGTATGGGCAGCCGTAGGATGTAGTATAACTATCTCATGTTCTTGTAACTTTCTTTTATGCTTTGTAACACTTGTAATAGAACATTGAGAAGGTAATATACTGCAACCTTGAAAACCATCTCCTTGTGTATGTTGCTCTTGTGTTCTGTCTCTTAATTACTTGTGTTCTTAGTGTCTTTACTTGTGGTTAATCCAGTTAACTGTTTGATTAAGTTAAGTTACTCTCCCCTTGTGTTGTTGTGTTGTAAGTTGACCACCATTCAACGGTCCTACATTTGGTATCAGAGCATTCTAGGCTCTTGATATAAGATCTCACCATATTAAGATCCCTCTCACACACAAATACTCAACTTTTCAAATGGCAGCCATTTCTAAGACTGATATGGAAACTATATCCATGAACAAATCCCCACCGATCACTTTTGAAGACTTTGAATATGGTGGTGGTATGATCCCCAAGGCTGTGGCAAACTACTCTGATGAAGACAGGAAGAGAGTAGAGATTAATAAAAAAAGCCATGACAGCCCTTCAGACTGCTTTTCCAAACTCTGTATACAGAGGTTTCAAGAAATGCAAAATAGCTAAGCAACTGTGGGATGCATTGAAACTAACGTATGAGGGTTCTTCTAAAACAAAGGAGAACGAGAAGATTCCTAAAGTAGCAGTTAGAAAACTTCACCTTCAAAGCAGGTGAATCCATGACTCAGCAATACTTTAGGTATGTTGAGATAGTGGATACCCTTGTGGATGGAGGAGTTGCTCTTGAGAACATAGACATTGTAAGGAAGTTCATGTCCTCACTTCCTAGGCAGTGGACACACTATTGTGTGGTGATCAAAAGGATTGAGAACCTCAAAACTCTTAGTCTGACAGAGTTATATGGGATTCTTAGTGGCTACTAGATGGAGATGAACATGCAAGGTTCATCTGGTAACTCCAACAATCAAATGGGTTCAGCCCTTCATGTGGTTGAAAGGGATAGCATAGAAGCCTAACATCATCTCATATGCTACCCTGACAACTCACCAAAGGGTCCTTTCATCACCTTCCCAGAGGCACCAAGGGAGAACTACACTCAAGGAAGCCCATTCCAGAGACAAGTTCTTCTCAAGCCTTTGTGTCTTCTCATGAAAGTTGTGGGAGCTTTCTTTTCACCATTGAAGACCTGGACTATATCCATCCAATGATTTGGAGTACATGGAGATAGTCCAGTAGATGGCAATTCTCACTCACAGAGTCAAGAAGTTCTATAAGCGTACTGGAAGTTTCCAAGTAGTGCAACCAGTGGAAAGTTTGGGCTGGACAAAGGCAAGGTCAAGTGTTTCAACTATAACCTGATGGGCTATTTTGCCAGGAAGTGTAAGGCACCTAGAACAAATGGTGGCCAAACATAGAACATACCAAACTACACTGACAAAGCTCCCCAGAATGAAAAGCCAAAGTAGTAGGCTGCTATTGCTGTTGAAGAAGGAGGCTTTGATTAGAGTTTTTAGGTGGAAGATGCTTCTCCAAACCAAGCACTGATGGCAGATCATGATGAAGCCAAGGTATTGGAACATCTTTGTACCCCTGAATGCATTGCTAAAGTTAACAGATACAAGTCCTACAACTTAGAAATGAGATCTGATCTTGAGTCCTAACCATTTAAAAGCTGTTTTAGAAAGTCTGAAATGATTAAAACTAAAGATAGAGACTTAGAGAAAGTATTTTAGTTCTAAAACATGAGCACACAAACTTTAGGACTCAGATCAGGGATCTCATAACTACGCTGACTGAACGCCGGGTGAGTTGTGATCAGCAAAGCCAGGGAAGACAAGTGTATCTTGAAGAAGAGATCTTCAATACATGATATCCTCATCCCTGCACAACAAAGTGTATCCCAATTTTATGAAAGAGTCATAACATGCTCTGTACTGAGCATGAGGGCATTGTTCTCAAGCCGGGGTGGTCATTCCTTATGTGCATTTTCTACTTAAAGCCCACAGGAAAGTGACAGTATAAGATGGATATACAAGAAAAACATCTCCCTCTCGAGAAGGTTTCATGCTTTTGTCTAAAGCAAATAGTGATAGTCTTTCTTAACACATAAAAGAACGTGCCTGTAAACTTTAAACAACATGATAAACTGATTAGTAATGATTTGGTAACTGGAATGCCAAAAGAAAAGAGTTACAAGTGATGACCATTGTGTTGCATGCTGAAAGGGAAGCAACTAAGGTAATCTCACAAGACCTAAAGGAAAGAACTCCATAACTACACCCTACACTGTTACATATGGATTCTCTTAGGCCTACTAGTTAAGAGTCTAGGAAGGCCTCCTACTGTTTTAGTGAGCACAAATGATTTACAAGATTCATATGGGTCTTCTTTCTTATCACTAAGGATGAGGGATCCTGAGATTCTAAAGACTTAATGTTTAATGATGAGAAATTTCAATCTGAGCCAAGGTCAAATCATAAGATGTGATCAGGGAAATACATTCAAGAAACAAATCCTTGATGCATTTGTGATGAAAACGGGTTTTTTATTACAAGACAATACAGTGCTCCCAGACTACTCAGTAGAACTGTAGTTGCTGAGAGGAGGAAACAGGACCACTCATTGGATGAAGAGGCAGACCATGTTGTCCGACTCTAAGCTGCTCGTCAATCTAGGCAGTGGCAGTCAAAGTGCCTGCTATGTGCGAAACAGAGTTTAGTAGTTAAGAACAAGCAAGACTCTTAGAATTTGGCACAAAGGAAAACCTTTCATGGTTTCTCAGGTTCATTGGATTGTCATTACACCATCTTGAATAACAAGGAGCAATTGCCAAAGTTGTTGAGAAATCAGAGATGGATGTTAGGATCTCAGCCTCTTGGTTTAATCGATTGAACAGATATAGCAGCGGAATAGCTCAGAATTAGACAAATTCAAGCAAGAACATTCGATATAAAGCGATAAAAGAATTTTGTTATAGAGAGAGAAATATCGACAAAAGGAATATTGCATTAAGATTGTCGGCCTCAATGGCACGATTACAGGTGAGTCATCCTTCCTTATAAAGGAAAGAATGACGTAGGCTGATGTCACTTGAAAGTGACATGTAACCGTTTTATAACTACTGATGTTTAACAACTACTGAAGATGTCAACAACTGACATCTTCTTACAAATGTTCCTAAGTGTTAAACATCTTATTACAACTACTGAAAAACATAAAACTACTGATACTACAACAACTGAAGAACAACCTCTTCAGTTGTTTACAAGTACTGAAAAGGAAACAAAATACAGAAAAGTAAACAAACTACTGAAAGGAAAAGAAAACTACTGATGAAGAAAAACCATCACAACAACTGAAGAAGCCCTCTTCAGCTGTTGTCATCAGCTGTTAGCATCAGCTGATGTCTTCAGTACTTGAACATCAGACTTTGTCTTTCAGCTGTTGATCTTCAGTCTTTGTCTTCAGTACTTGTTGAAGTCTTCAGACTTAGATCTTCAGCTGTTGTCTCAGTCTTTGTCTTCAGTACTTCAGAAATACTTCAGCAGTTGTATTCTTCAGACTTTGTAGAACAGCTGATCAGGTCTTCTTCAGCTGTTGTGATGTCCTGTGGGACTTAGAGGTTTCTCTGATCAGGCTCATTGGTTCTTTTGGTCCAACAAACTCCCCTGAACCAATGCAGCCAAAACCTCTAAGTTATTGACGAGTCCCACTTATTTTGGCAGATAGATTGGTCTTTTTATCCTCTTGATCAGATGAGAAGTGACCCTTTTTCAGCACCGGCCTGGGAAGAAGTCTCTGATGATCTGTTTTGCATGATATGGTTGGGAGCTCTGTATTGGGGACTTGGACACTGAGCTGTTACCCCAACCATGAGATCTACTTCCCGTGTATCAGCCTATAGGATTCCCTGGTGTAAGCCCTTAGAAACATGATCTGCTCATCCATTGTCAGCACCTCGGGCACACCATCAAACAATCCTTCTCGGCCATACACTTCAGAGATGTACTTGGCCTGTTTTCCATTCTTGAGCTCAACCGTGGTTATTTGTCTGTAAGCAAACTCATCTGGATGAGTCCCTTCTAAGAGCAGGTTGAGCTCATCTTGTTTGAAGTTTTCAAGTCTTTTGTAAACCAATCCCTTCTTTATGATTTTATTCTCCAACATCTTTGGGGTGGTTGTTTGGCTTCATAGCTTTCTTGAACTCTTCTACAATTCCCAAGGGGACACTACAAGAACCACAGTGATGTCTTCGTCGACAACCCTCTTCACTTGGCCCTTGTATTTTGAAGGAATTTCTTTCTTGACAATCCTGTGTGCCACCCTAGGATCAGGCCATATCCTTACTTTTTCCCTTTGGTATTGAAAGGTATTAGCAAGGGTGTACAATCTTAAGACTTCTTTCTTCATGCTAATCATTGAAGAGGATGTGGCATATGCTTTGTCAATGCTTTTCAGCATTTCCTCATCATGTCTTGCATCTGTTCCTCTTCAATCTTTATCATCACATCATGCATTTGAGAAGCAGGAGTGATGGACATTGGATTAGCCTTAGGCAAAGTGATAACTGCAGAGAGTGGCAGTCTGTCTTCATCCTCTCTCTTCTTCATCAGCCCTCAGTACCTTTCTTTTCTTTTGTCTAGGTACATCACTGGCAGTGGGTTTTGGGGGTAAAGGATTTGGTTTGTGGGTTGGATGGTTGGTTTAGAGGGTAAAGGGTTGTTTTAGTGGGGGTGGAGGAGGTAGTGATTTGAGGATAGAGGCTTTTCAGACTGTTTTAGCATTTTGGCTGTAAGGGAGGCTTTAGTAAATTTTGTCAGTTCTTTTCGTTCCCAACCCCAGCTTCATTAATGCCTCAATCACTAAACCTTGGAGTATGCTTCAGACGAACAAATCTTGTGGTTATTGCCAAGATGTTGTCCCTGGTCCAGGCCCTTATTTCTATCAGAGATCTTCCCAAGTATTTGGCTACAAATCTAATCATTATCTCCAGCCTTTCTCTTTCTAAGGCATCATAACTAGCCCATCTTGAGTTGATCTCCTCTGTCTCCAACCTTCTGATCTCGGAGTCTAGTTGTTGGATGTCAAAACCCTGCCTATATAACTGATCAATGATTTTATCCATTGAACGGTTATGGTTGGCATCAGCTTCTTTCACCATATCATTCAGCTCCTTCTCCTTCTCAGACTCTCCTTTCCTCTTTTGATATGTGACATGAAAGTCTTTTTGACTTTCATTCACTTCAGCTCTCTTCTCACTCTCCTTCTCCTTCTCATGATCAAATCAGTCTCCTCCACACTTATAACAGCCAACTCCTTTCATTACCTTCTCTGATTCTTTCTCCTTCTCCCATCTGTCCTCTTCCTTTTTCCTTTAACTGACTGACTCTCCCCCTTTTTGGTTGCATTGGGTGCAAGGGTTGAGCTTGTAGAGCAGTAGAAAGTGATTTGGTCACCAACTCCTCCACCAGGGGTTGTATTATTGTAGGAAGCCTCTCATCAATGGCTTTGATCACTATATCTGTGATCATGGGAGTGATGAGAGGTAGGGATTTTTGAAGGTTAGCAACTGATTGATCAGGATGGTTCTGTTCCTGAGAATCAGTGCCAAAAGCAGAGGCTGGTGGCTTGGAAGTATGTATTGGCTCAGTGTTAGGGGACCTTCAGAAGAAGGTGCCATCTGTGGGTGTATTGTGGTGGCAGATGGACTTTCATCCTGAGACATCTTGGCCAGCAGCTCTTTGAGTCTGCTAACCTCATCCTCTAGGATGGTGTTTTGAGCAACTACATCATAGAAGAAGCTCAGGTCATCATCAGTTGATACTGAATCACCTGACCTCCTGACAGAGTCAGGATAACATGCCTTGAGTGTAGATCAATATAGCATGTGCCCCTTGTTCTTGGTTCTGGGGACTTCCAGCCTCAGGACTATGTCCTTCATCAGCTGTTGCCGCTGGTGAGGTCTTAGAGATGTTACCAACTGCATCCTGGTCATTTGCTGAGTCAGAGGCAGTGGCAGCCTCACCAGAAGGTCGCACCTCCTTGTCTACACAGGAGATGGAACATGATAACCCCTGTGCTGTGGGTTGACAGAAGCATTGTGATCCTCCCCCTCAGGTGTTGAGGTTATCCCAGTAGTGATTGGTGTCTGGGTGGGGGGTGAGGAATGCAACTGCGTCAGCACTTTTGCAACAATTATTGTAGGGCTTTGAGGGGCGGTTGCATCAGGAGAGGGTGTGGAAGCAGTGTGCACCCGGGCGAGTGGTGCTCTTCAATGGTAATCCCCTCAAGTGAGGAGGATCCCAGCAGTGTGGCTTCCCTTTGAGTGGTTGCATCAGGTTCCTTTTGAGAGGAAACCTGAGCGGCTTCGGTTGGTGGAGTCATAGTCTCTACTGGGGGGTTATTTCCAGTAGAGATAACCTGCTTTGGTGCAGCAGGAGCATCCTCAGGGGACTCAACTCCCTGAGTAGCCTTCTTAGGCTTCTTCTTTGTGGGTTTGGAGGGGACTTTGGATGTGGAAGTGGAGGAGGCTGTGGGTTCCAGCTGCGTGGGTTTGCGCAGCTTGGCAGCCTGTTTAAGAGTTTGGTCAGTGTTGTGTCGGGAGTATACCTCCGGCAATACAGCCAAAGCAGGGACTCCCAGACCAACTAGTCCCTCAGCAGAAAGCTGATTCTCTATTATGGCCATTATAAACCGAGGATATAGTATCCAACGGTTAGAAAGTGGTTTTGTGGCCATATCCTTGATTTCAAGAAAAATTATTTCAGAAAAGTTTAGTGGTTCTTGTTCAAGGATAGAGAACAGTACCTGTTGCCATCTGGAAGACAGTTGATCCCAAGAAGAAGTCTTCGAGGCCAGGCAAAATTTACCATATGAAATATCAATCGTTCAGCATCTGGAAAATGTTTCTTCAGGATGGTCGAAGCACTAAGATCGCCTTGATATCCATGTTGTCCAAATGAAAGATCAATTTGGCGCTTAGGATATCCAACAGGGTAGGCAGCATCATCTAATAGTAATATCTGGCGGATGGTAGCAGTAGAGGACCACCTTATGAGAGTTGATGGACGAATGGATAGATTCTCCATTAACAGTTGCATTCGTCCAAAACTGATGTAGCGAATCGGCATAAATGATTGGATTTAGGAGGAAGGCCGTTTTCAGTGGTGATTGGACCATAAGATCTATAGCATTATCGAATTTGGTCCAGAAGGGCGATTTAGTGAGGTACGCGACACAGTTGTGTCGAGGCTTGAGTTGCATGGTCGCCATTAATGAAGGTGAAAGATTTTCAGAGCTTTTGAAATTTTAGGTCGTGAAAGAATGAAAAACTCTGAAAGAGGGATCAGATATATATAGGGTACGGGTTATGAAACGACTGAAGGTTTTGGTGTTAGTCATCAGTATTTGAAACAACTGATGACGTGGTATTAACTTTCAGAGGTTTGAAACGACTGATGGTATTGGTGTGGTCAGCAGTTATAAAACAACTGAAGACATGGTGTTTACAATCAGACGTTGAAACAACTGAAGTCTCTGATTTAGGCATCAGTAGTTTTTAAAAAAACTACTGAAGACAAGTTGGACTTCAGATGTTGAAACAACTGAGGACTTGGTATTAGTCATCAGTAGTTGTGAAACTACTGAAGACCTGGTTGTGCCATCAGTTGTTGTAAACAACTGAAGACTTGGTGTTAGTCATCAGTAGTTGTGAAACTACTGAAGACATGGTATTGCTTCAGTTGTTTATGAAGAAACAGCAGTTTGTGAACTACTGAAGAGAGAGTACTCATCAGTAGTTGTCGTCAATTCATAGCCTTTCAGCTGTTTCATACTGTCCTCAACACGTACTCATCAGCCTTTTTGCTGTTTTCAGTTGTTTCATAGGACATCAGTACTTATCTGTTTCTACTGATTTCAGTAGTTGTAAGTGCATCGTTGTAACTACATCAGTAGTTTAGAACAGATAAAGTACAGTACTTAAAGCATTTAGCCTTCAGTAGTTATAAAAACTACTGAGGGTAAAATAACTCATCAGTACTTATATGTGACATGGTTACCAATGATCATCAGTAATTACTGAGATCATCAGTAGTTGTCACTTATTCTAGCTGCAGCATACCAAGCCTTAACACCAGGTTGTGGAAAGTTGAACTATCCAAAGGCTTAGTAAAAATGTCTGCAAGCTCATCAGCACTAGGCACAAACATAGGATTAATTAGACCCTTTTCAAAACAATCTCTTATAAAATGATGTCTAATTTCTATATGTTTGGTCCTAGAGTGCTGGACTGGATTTTTGACAATGCAAAGAGCTGAAGCACTATCCATTAATAATGGAGTCTTAGTCTCTGTAATGCCATAATCCAAAAGTTGATTCTGAAGCCAGAGTACTTGGGATGTACAACTTGCAGCAGCAATGTACTCGGCTTCAGCAGTGGATGTAGCAACAGATGTTTGTTTCTTACTCTGCCAAGAAATCAAACAGTTGCCTAGGAATTGACATCCACCAGAAGTTGATTTCCTGGTCAACTTACACCCTGCATAGTCACTATCAGAGAAAGCAACTAATTTGCAAGAATGTCCAGTGGAATACCATAAGCCTAGAGATTGTGTACCTTGCAGATATCTAAAGATCCTCTTGACTGCAATCAGATGAGACTCCTTAGGTGCAGCCTGAAATCTAGCACAAACACATGTAGCAAACATAATATCTGGTCTAGAAGCTGTTAAATACATCAAGGAACCAATCATACATCTGTAAAGGTTTCATCAACATCTTTACCTTTCTGATCAACATCCAATTGTGTGGTGTTGCACATGGGAGTAGAACAGGGTTTACAGTTTTGTAAATCAAACTTATTCAAAAGATCTTTTGTGTATTTAGACTGATGAATGAAAATTCCATCAGCTTTTTGTTTGATTTGCAAACCTAGAAAGAACTGTAATTCTCCCATTGCACTCATTTCAAACTTCTGTTGCATTAAGTTTTGGAATTCCTCACACAATTGGGGATCAGAGGATGCAAATATAATATCATCAACATAAATTTGAACAAGTAGCTTATGCTGATCCACCTTCTTAATAAATAAAGTTTTATCTATGGAGCCTCTAGTGAAATTATTCTGTAGAAGAAAGTTTGATAAGGTCTCATACCAGGCTCTAGGTGCTTGTTTCAACCCATAAAGAGCTTTATCAAGCTTATATACCCATTCTGGGTGCTTATTATCCTCAAAGCCTGGTGGTTGACACACATAAACTTCTTCTTTTATGTTACCATATAGAAAAGCACTTTTGACATCCATTTGAAAAACTTTAAGATTGTGGAGTGCAGCATAGGCTAAAAACAATCTAATTGCCTCCAGTCTGGCTACAGGGGCAAAGGTTTCATCATAATCAATACCTTCTTCTTGTGCAAACCCCTGCACAACCAGTCTGGCCTTGTTCTTAACAATTAGCCCATTTTCATCAGTTTTATTCCTAAACACCCATTTAGTGCCTATTGCACACTTACCTGGGGGTAGAGGAACAAGCTCCCACACTTGCTGTTTTTTGAACTGAAGAAGCTCAAGCTGCATGGCTTCAACCCATCCATTGTCTCTCAAAGCTACATGATAGTTCTTTGGCTCTAGCTGACTGATGAAGAGAGCATAGAAGCAGAAATTGGACAACTGGCTTCTGGTTGAAACACCAGCATTGATATCACCAAGGATTTGAGACATTGGGTGATTTTTCAGCTCTTGGTAAACAATCAAATCTGTGCAAGTGTTTGTAGGACCTTCAGCAGCAGCAGATGTTGATGCAGATTCTTGAAACCATGAAGATGGTGGCAACTCAAATGAAGTTGAGGATGCAGAAATCTCATCAGCATTTGTTGTGGATGGTGCTGCTGGAGCTACAGGAGCATCAGGTTTAGAGGACTCAGGCAGTTGGTCACTAAACCTGAAGAGGTGATTACTACTATCATCATCATCTTCAGCAGTAACACCAGGTGGTGAACTGTTGACAGGAGCAACAGCAGGAGATTGATAAGGAACATATTGCAGTATGTCCAAATCAAAGAGCTCCACAGGGCTTTGTGGAATCTTGTCCTTTGGAGATTCATTGAACTTGACATGTAGAGTCTCTTCAACCATCTTTGTTCTGCAGTTGAAGACTCTGTATGCCTTGCAAGTTGATGAATAACCAACAAAGTACCCTGCATCCACCTTAGGATCAAATTTCTGGAGCTGATCCTTTGTGTTGAGAATGAAACAGGGACACCCAAATGCTCTAAAGAATGAAATGAGAGGGGCCAAATGATGTAGAACTTCATATGGAGTCTTCATCAACCTCTGATTTATTAGCACTCTATTCTGCACATAGCATGCTGTGTTGACAGCTTCAGCCCAAAAGGTCAATGGCAGTCCAGAATCAGCCAACATAGACCTTGCAGCTTCAATGAGGGTCCTGTTCTTTCTCTCCACAACTCCATTCTGTTCAGGAGTTCTGGAATACTAAACTGCCTCTTTATTCCTTGGAAAGGTAGAACTCATCAAGTGTATTGTTCCTGAATTCTGTTCCATTGTCACTTCTAATACACTTGACTGAGAGGGAATACTGCTTCTCAGCATACAACACAAAGTTTATGATCTTCTGTGCAGCTTCATCCTTTGAATGTAGAAAGAAAGTCCATACAAATCTGGAGTAATCATCCACAATTACCAGACAGTATTTCTTCTGTGCCATGCTCATCACTCTCACAGGACCAAAGAGATCCATGTGAAGAAGTTGTAAGCAGGCAGTGGACTTTGGTTCTTCAATAGGTGGGAATGAAACCTTGTGCTGTTTTCCTTTCAAACAAGCAGTGCAGTTGTTTTCACACTTGAACTCCTTCATAGGCATTCCCCTTACTAAACTATGGTGTATCAGCTGATTCATGTTCTTGAAGTTAACATGTCCCAGCCTTCTATGCCATAGATTAGATTCTTGAGGAGAGGCCTTGGAAAATAGGCAAGGATGGCCTTTGAGATCTATTTTCTTGGAAAGATCTAAGGCATACACTCTTCCTGTCCTGTTGGCCTTCAGGAGAGTGTGAGCATCCAATACCTTGTCAATCAAACTCAGAACTTTGGATGACAGAATCCTGCAGTTCTGGCTTGTGAAAAGGGCAACATGGCCTTTGTCACACAATTGACTGACACTCAAGAGGTTATACTTGAGATTTTCCACATGGTTGACATCATCAAACCTTATTTCCCCATTGGAAACAAAGCCCTTCCCGATGATGTAACCTCTTGCATCATTGCCAAAGGAAACAAAACCTTCCTTCCTGGAGAGTAGTCATTAAGAAGTGAGTTGTTCCCAGTCATATGCATAGATCCCCCACTGTCTACATACCAGATGCTACTTTGGCATGTTGAAGAAACCTGCATTAATAAACAATCAGTTAGTTTTGGAGACCCAAACTTTTTGGTTTTGGGCCTGGTCTCATCAATAGATGGTAAACTAACAGGTTTATTGGGCACAATAGCTTGAGGTGAAGGAGATGGTGTAGAAGAGGAATCCTTTGGCTTGGATCTCCTTTTCTGGGGTTTCAACACAGGGCCATCAAGTTGGTTAACTCTTCCCAACAGATGTTGAACCATCATTACCAGCTGTGTCTGATTCTGGGAAAGAGCTTTCAGCTCTTCAGACACATTGGTATTGGTGTTTGATGATGAGTTCTTGTGTTGCACCATCTTCTTTTGAGCAACCTCAGCTGTTGCCTGTTGCACTCCTTCCCTTTAGATTTCTTTTTGGACATAGGAGTAACAGGATTTGATGCTGCTGGTACAAACTTGGACTCAAACTCAGTTTTCATTTTAGCCAAGTTTTCTTTAATTTTCTCCTTTTGTTTGAGTTTGGATCCCTTTTTGTACCAACAATCATCTGTGAGATGATTGAATAGACCACATATTTCACATGGTTTCTTCTTCATCTTCTGTTGATCATCAACTGAAGAAGATGAAACTACTGAAGACTTGCTCTTCAGCAGTTTAGAAGCACTTTTTGCCTTCTTGTCAACTCCTTAGTAGGCTTCAAATCCTTCCTACTGACAGTTTTCTTCTCTTTAGTGCTGTCAGTTATTGGGATTTGAACTCCAGATGTTATCCCCTGCTCTCCAGTACCCTCAGTACTTCTAGGGATAACACTTGGGTTGATCAACTCATTGATCATGTGAGTGTCAGCAGTTGAACCATCAATATCAGCTGATAGGTTCACAGAGGGATTACTACTGACTTCAACTACTGATGGTGCTTTATCAAGTAGTGAATCACATGATGAGGTGGATTGGTCATTACTTTCTCCATCAGATTCTACTCCTGCTCTTGAAGCAAAATCTGTAGGAGGAGCAGTGTGATTATAACCAATTCCAAACTTCACATTGGAAGCTGTTTGCTTACTAAGAAGCATTTCAAAGCCCTTGCAAGATTGTACCCATCGATCACACTCTACTTGGGTGACAGCAAGAGTATCTTTGAGGTCTTTGTACTTCTCTAAGAGTACATCCTCCCTAGCCTTATCATCAGAGATTTGGCATTTTAATTTATAAATCTCATCAGTTTTCTCTTTCAGCACAGACTCAAACTCAGCTTTATTTTGGAAATTATTTGTTCTAGCTCTACATTTTTATTGATTAAAGCCACATTTGCTTCTCTAATAGAGGCAAATGCTGCTATGCAAGTTTCAGAACATAATTTGGCCTTAGCCTCAGAGGATACCTGTGATACCTGTGTTGAAGAGGTACTTGAGGATGATCCATCAGAGGATTCCAAAGTCATGAGAGCTAGATTTCCAAAAGGATGCTCACCACCATGTTGACCAGCACCTGAGAACAGTTGTTCATTACCAGACACATCATCTGGTAAGCTGCTCCAGTCAACAACTCCTGGTGTGAAGAAGCTGTGTTGTTGAAGTTGATTAGGTTGATGAGATTGGGATGGTTGAGGCTCAGGGAGTGCATGTGGTTGCTGAGCAGTGGGTGCTTGAACCTGGCCTGGTTGTGGCATGTAATAGCAGGGGTATGGATATGGCATTGGCCCCTGTGGAACAAATATGCAGGAGATTGTGGTTGATGATGATAACCAGAATTGACAGGTTGTTGCCCTCTGTTTTGTTGACTATTGCCAGGGAAAGTCACAAAAGGTGCAGGAGAGTTAGATCCAGATGATCTACATTCTCTTGCAAAGTGTCCAAGCCTGTGGCATTTATGGCACTTCAACTTACTCTTGTCAAAACCAACTTTGGTTTTGCCAGAGAGTCCTGGGAATTTCCTTCCAGTTCTTTTGTAGAACTTCTGAGATCTGATATTTATCAAGGCCATTTGGCTCAAAATATCCATCTCTTCTAAGTCATCATCAGCAATCCCCTTGAGATCATCCATGATGAAACATAGATTGTCACTATTACTACCAGCAGAACTATCAACACTCACAAAGGCAGGCTCAGAAGTGTTTGTAGAGAAATCAATATGCTCATCATACTGGCTTTCAGATGACGCATATTCTGACTCTTGATGTCCAATCAGGGCAGTGTTCCCTTGGACAAAATCCTCAGTAAGCTTGCCAGATGAAGCCAATTTCCTTTTCTGCTCTATCTCTCTCGAATGTAAGCAGTTTCCCATGAAGTTGGGTGAGAGATAGGCGATCAACATCAGCATTTGAGCGTAGAACAATGGTATGTGTTCCATCTCTCAGGCAGTGATCTTAGGAATCTATGGTTCATCTGACTCCTGGTATATTCATGTTTAACCATTTTCAATTCAGAGATTAAACATGAAAACCGCTCAAATTGTTGAGTCAGAGTCTCACCCTTTCTATGAGAGAAAGTCTCATATTGTTGGGCGAGGATTTCCCTGTTGTTTGCTAAAACCTCATCAGTACCACCAAATTGTTCTTTGATGGCTTTCCAGAGGTCATGAGCAGACTCACAATGCAGAAGCCCAGAGTAAATCTCATTAGGAATAGCCATAGCCAAAATTCCATGGGCTTTTGCATCGATTTCAAACAACTTCTTGTCCTCATCGGAGTATTGCCTTCTTCTTTGGAACCAACTGGTTTGTTTCCGGATCATTCACCATTGGCTTATGTGGTCCATGTACCACAGATGTCCAACAACCTGAGCTATTGACAGACAGGTGATGGAGCAATCTTCTCTGCCAAATGTTATACTCATTCCTCACCAGGATCGGAGGCTTGGTAGAGGATCCAGTATTGAAAGGATCATTCGAAGAAGTAGTCATTGTGGAAAATCAGACAGATTCAAGTAAAATCACAATAAATTTAGCTCAGAACCACACAGAACCTCAAATAAAACGGCCAGAAGCGATACACTCTCAATCTCTATAACAGATCCTTGCGAATTTGCTAATTCGATTAAACTTAGAGCGATTGAACAGTTTCAATGATCAATTGTTAGATCGATCAATGATTAACCTGCTCTGATACCATTTGTTAGGATCTCAGCCTCTTGGTTTAATCGATTGAACAGATATAGCAGCGGAATAGCTCAGAATTAGACAATTCAAGCAAGAACATTCGATATAAAGCGATAAAAGAATTTTATTATAGAGAGAGAATATCTGACAAAAGGAATATTGCATTAAGATTGTCGGCCTCAATGGCACGATACAGGTGAGTCATCCTTCCTTATAAAGGAAAGAATGACGTAGGCTGATGTCACTTGAAAGTGACATGTAACCGTTTTATAACTACTGATGTTTAACAACTACTGAAGATGTCAACAACTGACATCTTCTTACAAATGTTCCTAAGTGTTAAACATCTTATTTACAACTACTGAAAAACATAAAACTACTGATACTACAACAACTGAAGAACAACCTCTTCAGTGTTTACAAGTACTGAAAAGGAAACAAAACTACAGAAAAGTAAACAAACTACTGAAAGGAAAAGAAAACTACTGATGAAGAAAAACCATCACAACAACTGAAGAAGCCCTCTTCAGCTGTTGTCATCAGCTGTTAGCATCAGCTGATGTCTTCAGTACTTGAACATCAGACTTTGTCTTTCAGCTGTTGATCTTCAGTCTTTGTCTTCAGTACTTGTTGAAGTCTTCAGACTTAGATCTTCAGCTGTTGTCTCAGTCTTTGTCTTCAGTACTTCAGAAATACTTCAGCAGTGTATTCTTCAGACTTTGTAGAACAGCTGATCAGGTCTTCTTCAGCTGTTGTGATGTCCTGTGGGACTTAGAGGTTTCTCTGATCAGGCTCATTGGTTCTTTTGGTCCAACAATGGACATTTCATTGGATACTCTTCCAAGCTAAGGCTTACAGAGTATACAATCTCAGAACTAGAATTGTTGAGGAATTAGCCAATGTGACTTCAATGAAGACACACCCTGTGTGGCTAGTTCTGGTCCTGATTGGCTCTTTGATCTTGATTTAGTTACCAACTGTTTTAACAAATCTTGTGAGACTGTTTCAGGATCTGTAGAAAACTTAAATACAGGTGATCCTGATCCAAGATTTGAGCTGAGAAGACCTTCAAGTAATACATCTTCAGCTCCAGTTAGGACTACTTCTACAAATGAGATTTCTATGAGCACCACCTTGACAAACTCAGCTGATACATCAGGTATGCCTTCAAATTCCAGCTCAAAGGCTCCACAACCACATAAAGATGCTTCAATTGTAGAATACAATGATGGTAGTGGTGAAAGTAATCAAGACGTTCTTGATGTTGATAACCACTCGATAGATGACAACATCAATGATGTTACACACTCCTTGGATCAAGTTTCTCTTGTAAGTGTGTTGATGTAGTAGGAGAAACATATATGCCAGATCTAAGTTTCTGTAATTTAGATCTTTCTCAGCAACTTGTTGTGATACCTCAGCTAAGGATCCACAAGTCTCATCCCACTACAAACATCATTGGAGATGTTGTCTCTGGGGTATGAACAAGAGGACAAACCCATGAAGCAAATTTTTGTCTTCACTCTTGTTTCTTGTCCCAGATAGAGCCAAAGAAAGTTGATGAGGCTCTAAAAGATAGAAGTTGGGTTGAAGCTATGCAAGAGGAGCTGCTTCAATTCAAAAGACAGAAAGTTTGGAACCTTTGTCCTCTTCCTCATAGGAAGACTACCATTGGAACCAAATGGGTGATTAGGAACAAGAAGGATGATAGAGGCATTATCATCAAGAACAATGCTAGACTATTTGTTCAAGGATACACACAAGAAGAAGGGATTGATACACTAATGTCTTTGCTCTTGTAGCAAGACTGGAAGCTGTTAGGATATTCCTGGTATTTGCTGCACCCAAGAAGTTCAAGGTCTTTCAACTTGATGTGAAGTGTACTTTTCTTTATGGAGTGATTGATGAAGATGTGTATGTCAAACAACCACCTGGTTTTGTAGATCCTAATCATCCTGATTATGTCTGCAATCTTAAGAAAGCTTTCTATGGGTTGCATCAGGCACCCAGGAAGTGGTATGAGACTCTATCTCAGTATCTTTGCAAGCATGGATACAAGAGAGGTACTATAGATCAAACTCTCTTCATTAAAGGATAGGGAAATGACATATTGCTATTTCAAGTGTATGTGGATGACATCATTTTTCACTTGAAAACTCCAGTCAAAGCCTCCTTCTTCAATAGCAACTACAGCTTGCTGCTTTGGCTTCTCATTATGGATGGCTTTCTTAGTGTAGTTTGGTTTGGTTTGTGCTTGCCCACCATTTGCACTTGGTGCCTTGCATTCCATAGCAAAGTGACACATTTGGTTATAGTTGTAACACCTGACTTTGCTTTTATCTAGCCCAAACTTTCCACTGGCTGTATTGTTGGGAAACTTCCTTCCTGTCCTTTTATTGAACTTCTTGCCTCTCTGAGTGAGAAGAGCCAGCTGTTAGGCGATCTCCATGTACTCTAGATCATCTAGATAGATACAAGCCAGGTCTTCAAGGGTAATATAAATTTGTATGAGCTTTCACCAGAAGACACAAAGGGATGTGAAGAACTTTTATGAGTTATCAGGGTAGCATATAAGATGATGTTGAGGTTCTATGCTATCCCTTTCAGTCACATGCAGGGCTAAACTCATTTGATTTCCGGAGTTACTAAATGAACCTTGCATGTTTATCTCTATTTGGTATCCACTGAGAATACCATACAACTCAGTCAAAGTGAGAGTCTTAAGGTTCTCAGTCCTCTTGATAACAACACAATAATGTGTCCATTGCTTAGGAAGAGAGGACATGAACTTCCTTACAATGTCCCTGTTTTCAAGAGTCACTCCAACATCCTCTAAAGTGTCCATAATCTCAATATACCTGAAGTATTGTCAATTCATCGTTTCACCTGTTTTAAAGGTGAAAATTTCAAACTGCTGCTTTAAGAGATCTTTCTTGTCCTTTTTGGCTTGAGTAGAACCCTCAAACATTAGTTTCAATGCATCCCACAGCTGCTTAGTTGTTTTGGATTTCTTGAAACCTCTGTATACAGAGTTTAGAAGAGCAGTCTGAAGGGTTGTCATGGCTTTCTGATCAATTTCTACTCTCTTTCTATCTTCATCAGAGTAGTCAGACATAGCCTTTGGAATCATACCACCTCCAACAGTAGCTGAAGAGGTGCTTAGTATGTAAGGTCCTGAGATAAAATATTCCCACATCCTGGAATCTTGAGACTTCATGAAACCTTCCATTCTTTGGCACCAAGTGTCAAAATCTTCAAGAGTGATCAGTGGGGACTTTGTCATAGTTCCAGTTCCATATCGGCTTTAGTGATAGCTGCCATTTGAGTTCTTAAGTATTTTGTGTGTGTGACAAATCTTAAGACAGTGAGATCTTACTATCAAGAGCCTGGAAAGCTCTGATACCAATTGCAGGACTATTTAAAGGGGGTTTGGTCACTTACAACACAACACATAATGAGGAGAGATTGATTTAGAACGCTTAACAAATCCAATGGGAACTAGTAATCAGTTACAATGATACCAAGAAACACAAATAAATAAGAGACAAAACAATAACAAGTTAATATAAGTGTTTGGTTTTCAAGAATGTTGTATATTACTCTCTACTTCCTTACAAGTGTTACAAAGCATATATTAAGATACAAAGGCAGATTGCCTTTTTACTAGTGATTATAACATGCCGTAGCTTACATCCTAATATATTACAAAAAGGATAAAAGTACATTAAGTATAAAGAAACAGACTCAAGACCTCAATGTACAGTTTACCAAAAGCATTGACCTTTTCACCAACTTGTGCAAGTTGGTGAGTCAAACAGAGTTGCCGCAGAATGGTTCCAGCTTTATGGTACAAGGTACATTAGATAAAATATGTACTTAAAACTCTCAGGAAGAAATTTTTCTTCATAAAATGGCTTCGGAAGACTTTGTCTGTAAAGTTTCGGAAGACTTTGTCTCTAAAGTTTTAGAAGACTTCATGTTTTGCTTCGAAAGATATTGGTCTTCGTTTCGGAATATTTCACACTTAAAATATTTTCTAATGCAGAATATGAAACTTCCAAATCATTCTACTTTAGCACTTTGTAAATGCATGCATGACAAGCTCTTTGTATGTTTTGGATTGCATCAGCATTATATAAAACCTTACATTATTATTATTAATAATATTATTATTACTACTATTAGTATTATAATTATTATTATTATTGTTGTTGTTATTATTATTTTATTATTATTATTATTATTATTATTATTATTATAATTATTATTATATTATTATTATTACTACTACTATTATTATTATTACTACTATTATTATTAGTATTATTACTATTATATTATTATTACTATTATTACTATAATTACGATTATTACTATTATTACTATATTACTATTATTATTATTATTAGTATTATACTATTATTATTATTATTACTACTACTATTATTATTATATTACTATTATTAATATTATTACTATTATTACTATAATTACGATTATTACTATTATTACTATTATTACTATTATTATTATTATTATTATTATTATTACTATTATTATTATTATTATTACTATAATTGTTATTATTGTTATTATTATTATTATTATTATTATTATTATTATTATACTATTATTATTATTATTACTATTATTACTATTATTATTGTTTTATTACAATTATTATTATTATTTATTATTATTACTATTATTATTTTTGTTATTATTACTATTATTATTATTACTATTATTATTACTATTATTACTATTATTATTACTATTATTATTATTATTATTTTTTTTTTATTATTACTATTATTGTTACTATATTATTACTATTATTATTACTATTATTATTACTATTATTATTATTATTACATTTATTATTATTATTTTATTATTACTACTACTACTACTATTATTACTATTATTATTACTATTATTATTATTATTATTATATTATTATTATTATTATTATTATTATTATTATTATTATTATGTTTCTTACAAGTAAAATACATCTGAAGATCTTCTGCGAATAAACAACCAGCTCTGAGGATGGAAGAACAAGATTGCTTCGAAAGAACAAGAGTGCTTTGAAAGAACAAGATTGCTTCGGAAGAACAAGACTCCGGCGGAAGAACAAATATCTACCGAAGACAATGTTCCTGTGGACTCCAAACTCTTGTATAATACAAGTTTGACAAGTCAACAAGCCAGTTATATGAATTCCAAGAGATCCAATGATTCCTTAACAGAAACAATTTGAATCCAAGAGATCCGGTGTTTCTTTCACAGAAACACACGTGCCTATATATGTGGATCCTAGGTTTCACATCAAGCAGATGGCTTCAACGACAAACATCCAAGCAACAATACAACCATCACACCTCACATCAAATCACACAAATCAAAACCCTAGCAGCCATCACAACATCAAACACTCAAATCAATATCATTCATTCATTGTTTATTCATCTGTAATCATTAACATGTTTTTAATGAACTATGTTTGAATTTAATATTTGTCTAATCATTAATTGTGTTTCATTTATTGCATTCATCTAATTCTTTAATCATTATTGATATTGAAATTAATAAAAACAATTAAACCAAGTTAACGTTGATTCTGCAAACATTGACTTGACTTGCATTGAGACTGATAATTCCTGATTGTGATCCTTGGATACACAGGTGGTATCAGAGCCAAGTGATCATTGATTTAGGTCGATTGATCTTTCAGTGTTAATTATGTTTAATTATTTACTGAATTCTTTAGATTTGGCAGTTTTTAGTGATTAGATCTATTGTTTTTCTTTTAAGCAAATAGTTTTTGTGTGTGATCTGGGATTTGCCGTTTGACTAACTTGGATCTATATTCAAATCAATTGAATAGCATATCTTAGTTACTGATCAACATCAATAAATTGTTCATATCCATTGAACAAATTCATTAGTTAAGGTCTTAGAACTTAACTAATCATGAGCAATTTTGGTGGATCATCTTACCAACCTCTAAAATTGGAAAGAAAAGCAGATTTTAAATCCTGCAAAATCAAGTTCAGGAATCATATAAATTTTACAGATTCTGACTTATGGGTTTCAATAACAGAAGTTCCATATATTCCACCCACTCTTGGGTCGGATTATAATGACAATAATCAACCCATAAGTACTAAAGATCTGTCACCTAATGATATTAAGAAAGTTAAAGTTCATATTAAAGCATACAGTTTGCTTAGTATGGCTTTACCTAAGGAAATATTAATCAGGTGTGAAATTTACAAAATAACAAATTCGTTGTGGAAGATACTTCATACACTCTGTGAAAGGAGTGATAAAATCTGAAGCATTAGGAAGGGCACCCTTCGTTCACAATATGAAACATTTCATCATATTGATGGTGAATCAATTCCTCAACAACTCCATAGGTTTATGCAACTTATTACAGAGATGAATATTATGGAGTTGAAATACATAAATGAGGAACTGAATAAAAAGACGCTCCATACTTTACCAGAAAGTAGGAACCAAACTATATCCATGTTCAAGAACACCATAGACCACAAAGTAGTTGGATTAGATACTCTAGTGGCTAACGTAGATGCTCTTGAAATGGATGAGAAATCAAGAAACAAGAGTGTGAGAACTGTTGATACATATGTACGAAGTTTATAAGCTTAATGTAAATGTCTGTCATGTCTTACACACATGTAATGAATGAGTTTAATGAAATACAATATGTCATTGATGCTTATAATGTTTAATGGTTCATTGTTTATTATGTGATAAAGTAAAATGAACTAACTATATAGGTTTGAGGTCATTGTGCATGGGTCTTAGTCAATAATGATTAAGAAATATGTTCAAACTTAGTCGTATGAGTCTTCATGCGAATGGCCCATGCTAATGGAACATATGCATGAATATCTCATACTAATGGACTAGTCGCACCACTGAACCAGGAGACTGGTTTGTTGGAGCATATATTGTCATATATAGTGTGTCTGTCGCTTGACGAATAGTCTAGGCTTAATGTAATACACCTGATATGTTGTAAATACATGAAACTAAGTCATTCCCAGGAGCATATGCGAATGAGACTCGGTCGTACGACTGAGCCTTGCTAATGGGCCAGTCATGCAACTGAGAGATGCGATTGGGCCATTCGTAAGACTGAACCGTAAGTACAGTCCAGTCGTACGATTGAACCATATGTATGGTCCAGTCGTATGATTGAACCATACACATGGCCCAATCGCATGAATGAGGCCAGTCGCATCTAATATAGGCTGAGGCCTATAAATACCAGTTTCATTGTGTAGAGAGAAAAAGGATTATGCCTGGGGCCTAGGTGTTGCCGGATGAGAGGTGAGATCATGCTCGATCTCCCCTTGCCAAGAGTCTTGATTCTTATGTTGTAACGAGCTTGTAATCATTAGGTTTTATCAATGAAACCATTTTATTATAGTTCGTGTTTATTATTTGTCTCTTGGTTTTTGGTTTTGTTTCCTTCTGTCAAGAACACGCTCGGATGTCTACCGATCCAGCACCTTCACAATTGGTATCAGAGCCGGTTACTGCTAGAATGATCTAACAATCATTCTAGCAACCTGACATCTTGATTTCTGGATCTATTTCAGGTTTTTTGACGTTAAACCCACTTCGTGTTCTTTGTGTTTTGCTAAGATCTTGTTATGTGTGTTATTTCTTTGTTAAAATCGAACTTGAAACCACATTCTTATCACCCTTGCGAATATGATGATGTCTAGTTTGTTTCAGTTCACGTAAAATTCATCAAATTAGGGTTTTTGGCAGCCTTGGCGGCTGCAGATTTGAAAATCTGTGTGCAGATCCGTTCATGCGATTGGACCATGAGTATGGACCATTCATATGAGTGGACCATGCAAATTGACAGTTCGTACGACTGGACTGTGCGACTGGACCAGTCGTATGTTCAATCGCACGACTGAGCCATCCGCATTGACTCATTCGCATTTGTCCAATTGCACGTCTGAGCCATCCGCATTGGTCCAATCGCACGATTGACTCATCCACACTTGTCAAGTCGAACGAGTATATCATTCGTATCATCCATTCACACGAATGTGATATTTGTCCTTTATGTCATACGAATAAATGGAGTTCTAGACCAAAAAAATTAAAAAGAGTTTGGAACTGCCTTTTGCACATATTTGAGGATGATCAAAGCACACTCATCCTGAGGTTCTATTGTCAAATAAGTTCGATGGATACCCAATTATTCATTGGACTTCCAGAATAGATGAATGTTTTAGAACACGAAAGAGAGAAGAAAAGATGTCAGCAGTCGGTGATGATTTTGTGGGGTAGTCAGGAGCATCTGACTATTTATGGGCCAATCAAGTTATATCTATCCGCACAAAGAGGATTCTCATTCTTAGGGGGAATCCATGTATAGAGAAGTTGAAGACGCAATCAGAAAGTGATGATGTGAGCTAGTTTCTGATGATGAATCTGAGTGCATGCTGATTTGGTTGAGATTGTTAGCTGTGGATTGGAACCCTCTACTTTTTGCCAATACACTGTGTGAAGACGCAAGGAGAGCACAATGTCTATATATTGGGATATGCTGAATTTGAGGGGGAATTTCTACAGGTGTTAATGTTAATCATGTTAGCCTGTGTGAAGATTGAAGCAATGGAAAATTGTTCATGTCATTATCTAGAAAAATCAGTCATATGGGGAAACTTGTTGCTATGATGGTGTTATGCAAAGTAAACGAAAGCTATTGTGCCTGAATTCATTTTTAGGAATACTGTAGCAACCTGACGGATCGGCAACGTTGGCTAATGTGGTTTTTCGTTTGATTCTGTTGGCAACCAGAGCAAAGATTGACTGAAGCTTGTAAGAGGTGTTATCTATTATTTGCAAGCAACATCCAAGGGGGAATTTGTTGGAGCATATATTGTTATATATAGTGTGTTCGTCGCTTGATGAATAGTCTAGGCTCAATGTAATACACCTAATATGTTGTAAACACATGAAACTGAGTCATTCACAGGAGCATATGCGAATGAGACTAAGTCGTATGACTGAGCCTTGCTAATAGGCCAGTCGTGCCACTGAGAGATGCGATTGGGCCATTCGTAAGACTGAACCATAAGTATGGTCCAGTCGTATGATTGAACCATATGTATGGTCTAGTCGTACGATTGAACCATACGCATGGACCAATCGTATGAATGGGCCCAGTCGCATCTAATATGAGCCGAGGCCTATAAATACCAGTTTCATTGTGTAAGGAGATTAAGGATTATGCCTGGGGCCTAGGTGTTACCGGATGAGAGGGGAAATAATGCTCAATCTCCTCTTGCCAAGAGTCTTGATTCTTATGTTGTAACAAGCTTATAATCATTAGGTTTTATCAATGAAACCATTTATTATAATTCGTGTTTATTGTTTGTCTCTTGGTTTTTGGTTTTGTTTCCTTCCGTCAAGAACACGCTTGGATGTCTACCGATCCAACGCCTTCTCAGATCAGTCATATGATTGAGACATAAGATTGACTCAGTCGTACGACTGAATCTTCAGTCATGCGTATGGATCAATCGCATGATTCAGTCGCACGACTGAACCATGCTAATGGTTTAGTTGTACGAATGAAAGCCCATAACCTATAAATACCACCTGATTCATGGAAAAACGTAATTATTAAGAAACTTTTGACACATACTCACTCATAACCTAGCCGTCCAGAGCGTCCAGAAAGCCTGTTCCAAGTTCATAGTTCGCATCTGATCTTGTTCTACTTGTTCTTAACGTTTCTTTAATCGTTAGATTGATCAGGATTGCGTTCTCACTGATTGGATCACCAATCAAATAGGATTCTGCACTATTTGATCTGGTTTCACGCATTATCAGTTAGTACTCCATACGTAAACGGTCCTAACAAGTGGTATCACAGCCTTGGCTCTTGATTTTGCATGTGATTCGATTACTTTCGGTGTAAAAATCACGTTTTTCATTCAAAAGAGTCACCTTTTTGAGTAAATCGTGTTTTTGTGTCAAAGTATAAAAAACCAGCGATTTTGCAAAAACAATAGCCTTCAGTCGCATGATTGGCCCAATCGCACGACTGAACTCAATCGCACACCCCATTCGCACAATTGAACTCAGTCGCTCACTCATTCGTACGATTGAACAACCCCATTCGCTTGTCTCCAATCTCACCCTCCATACGTAAGACTAAATCCAATCGCACGATTGAATTCATTCGCACACTTCAGTCGCATACTTCATCCGCACGACCGAACTACTCCAGTCATTTGAGTCCATTCATCCATTTCAATCGCACGACTGAATCCAATCGCCCTATTGAATTCATTCACACTCCTCATTTGCACGGGTGATCAAATAGTATAGTCCATTCGTACAAGTGAGCCAGTCAAGTTTTAAAGTTCAAAGTTTAAAGAGATGGAAAATCAGTTCTCTGTGTTTACTACCAGAAAGGACTCTCGTATCCAGAACCTTCTGCTTCTGGAAAATGAAATTGGGAATCACAATAAACCACCTAAACTTATAACGTTAGATGATTACCCACAATGGAAACAAAAGTTCGAGATCTACCTAAATGGAGTTGATCCAAATCTTTGGGAATCCTTGAAATAGACAATAGTATGCCAGTCGGTGCTAGTGGTGTTAAGCTCACTTTGGGAGGTATGACTAATAGCCAGAAAGCGAAGTATAATGCTAAAAAGAAGATGTATGCCCTGTTGACTCAATCGATACGAAAAGATATATTTCATCAGTTCTCTGAGAACAAATAGGCTAAGAAGTTATGGGAGGCCTTGGAAAAAGATACGATGGAAATTCAACATTAAGGCATGAAGGCAAAGGCTCTCAGAAAAGAGTTTGATAACTTCTCTTCAATAGGGAAAGAAAGCTTGGACAATATTATCGATATATTCTACCATCTGATGAGTGAGCTGCATACTCATGGGTAACCACGTCTATGGAAGATAAAGTGTCAAGCTTTGCTAATAGGTTGTCGGAGAAATAGGACTAGTTTGTCTAACTTGAGATAGAACAATATACTTGCAAAGTTAGACATAAATGATTTCATCCTGAATTGAGGGAGGAGGAACTGAGGATGAAGTACAGGTCACTGAAAGGATCCTACGACCAGAATCCTTCACTTATAACTTATCTCCTACTCTGTGACAACCCTAGATTAAGAAATCTTATACACTAAGTTCATTTATATAATTTGAGCCACACCTAGGTTAATATATATATCTTATTATGCATAAACGTATGCATGCTTCATTTTGCTTACATAAGTATATTGTTCACTTGTATATATACAAGTATACGTATGCATGGTCGCATGCATACCTTTTTACGTGTGCATGTACCATCTTTGCTAAGAAACATATATACATGTATATTATCTATGTTTTCTCTTGTTAAAATACATGTGTGTATTATATGTTTATATGTATATACTATGCGATGCACGTAATTGCATGCATATATATTTACGTGTGCATGTACCATCTTATTAAAGAAACATATACACATGTATATTATATATACTCATGTATATACTACCTCTTGTTAAATACATGTATGTAATATGTGTTTATATGCATATACTATGCGTTGCACGCATGAATGATTACATGCATGTATAATTTACGTTTGCATGTATTCAAAAGCAACAATTCTTTGATGTAAAACCATATATGATCAAGATACATCAAACAAACCAAAACACAACCCAACCAAACATCCTAAAACATAAGTTAACATCAAGAAAACTTAACATCAAAACAAACCTAAACACATCTCCTACACCTAAACCTTAAACCAAAACACCAATTAAGATCAAAGCCGAATCATTAGCACCCTTAATCACCGATTAAACAACTAAAACCTTAGATTAGTTTTGCAATGAGTGTTTGGTGACTCATGCACACTCACCTCCTTTCTTTACCGCCACCTCCTCGGCTCTTCTAGATACACCCACCAAAAACCGCCACCTAGCAAAGCTACAATCAACACCTCACCACTAGGACTAGTATAATCATGAAGAATCTCCCTATATCAATTCTCGGCCGAAGGCTTGCATATCACCATCTTTTCTAAAAACAAAACCACTACTACCTTGGTTACCATTCCCGAACATCATCACCATAAGCCACTCTCTCCATCCTCTCGGTCACCATCACCTCCCAAACACCACACAACACCACCTTGATCTTTCACTCTCCTTCGGACAAGGTACACACACCACCACCTCAACCGAAGACCCTCGAGTTTATCCTTGAAACACCAACATCACAAACCATCACCGATAGCTATCACCACCACCATCGTGTACTTAGTTCTTGTAACAACCATATCTCTTGGTTTCATAAGTTAAATACCAACCAAAGGTATCAAATTCTTAAGCTAAACTTATATGTTAACATATAGATATATGTATGATATATGTGTTCAAACAACACATATAATTAAAAGCATTATATGTGAACATATTACAAAGAATTTTTACATCATAAAGGCAAATAAAGATTGTGGGAACAAACATTGTTCCAAATTTTTAAAGAAAAACATAGTCTTGAAATAAGCAATTAATATAAATAAATCTTATAAAATTCTAATAAATTCACAAATGATCTTTTTTGAGTACTAAAGTCCCTGGAATTATTTCAGAATTTATTCCTTTGTATGATTGAAATATGAATTTTTACATGTTCTGTAGTAGAAAAATCAGAATAAATACTAAAAAAGCATAATAAAATCTGAGAAAATCATGGATAAACTGATAAATCCAAAGCTACAGAATGTATAAATTTAATAATTTTTGGAGCTATATAGCTATTTTTTGAAGAAATAGGATTATTGTAACAATTACAGAAACTAATCTGTTATGTATTAGACTTTGATAAATTTATAAGAAGTTCTAATTATTATGATGAACCTTCTGTAAAATTTTGGGAATTTTTGGACTACGGAAACTATTTTTGGCAATTTATGATGACTTTATAACAATTATAGAAAATAATCTGTTAATATCTTGGAGATAAGAAATTAACGTGATATTCCAGATTAATAAACCTATTGTTATAAAAATTTCCAAATCTATTGAGGTACTGAAAATTTTGAAGAAAATAGTTAAGTTTTCTAAACTATGAAATTCTTTTGTTTATAGGTTATTACTTGGAGTAAAGGTGAGTTTCATGGCCCATTTTGTTTTTATCAAATTTTGGGGAAAAAGCATACTAATTATGAATTGATGTATTATTACCGAAATTTATGTTACAACCATTAGTTCGGATGTGGAACCGTTAGATAACATTGGTAGCGCTACTTAGGAGATATCTCCTGCATTAACAGAATGAGTTGTTATAATGCTTGTATCTGATTTATGTGAATATGATATGACAGATATGGATAATCTGATTACTATGTAAGGTTTGGTTGTATGTATAATACATCAATATTATCTGTTTAATAAACCTGTGAAGCTCACCAACTTTGTGTTGACTATTTTTGGTATGCTTTTTCAGGAATTCATCATGAATAACAACCTAACATTCTCCTTTGATGTTTTTAATGGCTGGGGTGAAGTTGTAGGAAAAGTTTGTGTAAACCTAACTGTGAACCTGTATGACTTCAGTGTGTCGGTGGATGCTCATTTCCATCGTCTCTGAAGATGTAGTTGTTAAGACTTTATGATGTAATAGGATTATGTAATTTCAAATTTGTCTGTGATGATTTTATGTAATCCTAACTTTAATATTATGTTATGAAATATATATGTTTATGTGTTGTTTATTAATTAATATCTGACAATGTGTTCTGAACAATCAAGTCACTCCCTAAGTATCTCACGCTTCCGCGGGATGTGACAGGTTGGTATCAGAGCCATTGGTTATAGAGAATTAGGTACCATAAAAATACCTAGACTATAACCATAAGCTCATATATGTATAATTATGTGTAAATATATGATTTTGTGTATTATGATTCCATGTATATTAAAGTATGTTTCATGCAGAAAACTTATAATATGTATAAAAATAGATAACTAACTATTGGGTTTGAATCATGAAAAGATTTGTGTTGCAGCCATGAGTACCAATAACAAATTTTGTGAGACTGACTTATCCGAATGCTCGGATTATAATAATCACGAAGGATTTACGCCTGAAACTAAACCTCAGCAAATTTTAGAATCTTTCTCAACCAAAGGAGAAGATAATCCCGAACCTAATTTTATGTCCGTCGTGCACCTGTAATGGTAGGAGGATATACCATTAAAACTCCCAGGAAAAGGGTACGACCCGGAAACAAATTTAAGACCAAGCAATACGAAGGCAAGGAGATACAAGAAACTAACTCCCTCGGAAACGAGGAAAGTAAAACTAAGAGACAAAGGGTGGATGAAGATCAAAACACAGTCACTCAACCAACCCTTAAACAGCTCAAGAAAATTCAACAAGAAATCAGGAATATTCAGAAAGATGTTAGGAATTGAAAGCACCTACAGGAAACATCTTCTCAAGAATATGGAAATGGGTGCAGGGAAATTAGAAGCTAACTTTTGATGTGAAATCTTTAATAAGAACTTAAATGAAAAATATCTTTTATGTTCAAAGCTATTACTTGTTTATGTGTTAAGTAGGATGTTGTTAATAATCTAAAAATTCTTATTATTATTTACTATAATTAATTATAGAAAAGCATGCCGCCAAGAAGGGACACACAGCCCATAAGAAGAACGGCGCGAAGAGGACGACCTAGAACCAGACTTGGGAAGAAACCCCTATAAACCCAAACACCAATGAAGATGAGAGGATCACACGGATAGTAGCACAACAATTAGAAGCTGCCATACCCACATTAGTAACTCAGCTCCAACAAAACCTAAATCTCGGAACAACAACACCAGGTAATGAGATACCCATGGATGATACCACGAGGGAACAACCAGAAGAGGAAGCTATAATAGAAAGAGGATGCTCCTACAAAGCTTTTATGTCCTGTAGACCACGAGAATTTGATGGTAAAGGCGGAGCGGTACAGGCTTTACGCTGGTTAGATGAAATGGAGTCAACTCTGGAAATCAGCAAATGTGCCAATAGCAACAGAACCTTGTTTGCTTCACACTCACTAAAGGGTGAAGCCCAATCCTGGTGGAAGTTGGAAATGACCATCAAAGGTAGGCACGTTATGAATAAATTAAGTTGGGAAGAATTCAGGAATTTGATTATAGATAAATACTGCCCTTATAATGAAATAGAAAAGTTAGAAACTGAGTTTCTAGCTTTAGAGATGAAAGGAGCAGCATATCGGGAATATACCGACAGATATAATGAACTCTCGAGATTAGTACCACACCTAGTAACCCCAGAATCGAAAAGAATAGGAAGATATATTTGGGGACTAGTGCCACAAATAAGGGGATTAGTAAAATCAGCTAGGCCCAAAACTTTTCAAGATACTGTAAGTTTATCAGGAAGCTTAACAGATGAAATGATAAGAAATGGATCGTTAAATAACCCTAGATCCGGAGAAAAGAGAAAGTGGAATAATGATAACACAGGAGAAAGATTTAGAGGAACTCCTCAGAAACGAGTAGTTAGACAACCCCCTCGGAACTACCTAGGGATGACACGGGAAAAGAAACCCCAGACAGAAAACCAGCCATGGTGCAGCACTTGCCAAAGATACCATCAAGGCAATTGTGCAATGATAATCTGTTACAACTGCAAAAAGAAGGGGCATATATCCCGAGACTGCAAAAACCCTGCAAATCCAAAACCAATCTGCTATCAATGTGGGAATGAAAATCATCGCCGAAACGAATGTCCGCAGCTGAAGGGAAGAGCACCAGTTAATCAGAACAACCCTCGGGGTAGAGCATTCATAATGCAGGCAGAAGAAGCGCGCATGAACCAGAAGTTGTCACGGGTACGTTCCCTATAAACACCAGTATGCTACTGTGTTATTTGATACTGGAGCAACCCGTAGTTGTTTCAAATACATTTAGGCAACTACTTAATTTGACCACAGAAAAGTTAGATCAAAAATATATGATAGAGTTAGCAGATGGTAAGATAATCGAAGCTTGTGAAATCATTCCAAATTGTACAATGAATCTAGATGAAAACTATTTCAACATAAATTTGATTCCTATTGATTTAGGAGGATTTGACATTGTTGTAGGAATGGATTGGTTAAGTAAAAATCAAGCTGAGATAATATGTGGTAAGAAAATGATCAAAATTCCTTGGTTAAAGAAGATAGAATATTGTGTACATATGGTGAAAAACCTAGAGGTACATAAAGATAATTTCTTGCAAGAATGCACAAAAATATCTAAGGAATAACTGTTTGGCTTATCTGACTCACATTGTTGATACTAAGATGGACAAAGCAAAACTGAAAGATGTTCCAGTTGTCAACGAATACTCAGATGTATTCCCTGATGAATTACCTGGATTACCACCCCCACGTCAAGTAGAATTCAAAATTGAATTGATGCCAGGAACAACCCCTATTGCTAAGGCACCCTACCGTTTAGCACCTACTGAAATGAAGGAATTAATGAGCCAACTTCAGGAACTTTTGGATAAAGGATTTATACGACCTAGTGTGTCACCCTGGGGAGCACCAGTTTTATTTGTCAAGAAAAAGGATGGAACATTTAGGATGTGCATAGACTATAGGGAACTTAATAAAGTAACTATAAAGAATAGGTATCCTTTGCCTAGAATAGACGATCTATTTGATCAACTACAAGGATCTAGTTACTTTTCAAAAATAGACTTGAGATCAGGATATCATCAGCTAAGAATACAGGATGAAGATATACCAAAGACAGCATTCAGAACAAGGTATGGACATTATGAATTTCTAGTAATGCCATTTGGATTAACTAATGCTCCCGCCATATTTATGGATCTAATGAATAGGATCTGTAAACCCTATTTAGATAAGTTTGTCATAGTCTTTATAGACGACATTTTAATCTATTCTAAGAATAGGGGAGATCATGAGCAACACCTAAGATTGACCTTGGAGTTGTTAAGAAAAGAAAAATTATACGCAAAATTCTCAAAGTGTGAGTTTTGGAAAAGAGAAGTACAATTCCTTGGACACATAGTCAATCAAGAAGGGATACAGGTAGATCCAGCAAAAATAGAAGCTGTTAAGAATGGGAAGATCCCAAGACACCAACAGAAGTACGTCAATTTCTAGGATTAGCAGGATATTACAGAAGTTTATAGAAAATTTTTCAAGGATAGCTCAACCCTTGACTGAATTAACTCAAAAGGACAAGTCATATGTTTGGGGAGAAAAACAAAAGAATGCATTTGAACTTTTGAAAAGTAAGCTGTGTAGTGCACCTATTTTGTCATTACCAGAAGGGACTGATGATTTTGTAGTATATTGTGATGCGTCTCGTCAAGGATTTGGATGTGTATTAATGCAACGAAGCAAAGTCATAGCATATGCCTCTAGACAACTTAGGGGAAGTGAGAAAAACTACACTACTCATGACTTAGAATGGGAGCAGTGATCTTTGCACTTAAAATTTGGAGGCATTATCTATATGGGACAAAATGTACAATATACACAGATCACAAAAGTTTACAGCATATTTTGAGCAGAAAATGCTAAACATGAGACAAAGAAGATGGATAGAATTACTAAGTGATTATGAGTGTGAAATCAAATATCACCCGGTAGGCAAATGTAGTTGCAGATGCTTTAAGTAGAAAAGATAGGGCTAAACCGTTACGGGTACGAGCCATGAGAATGGAACTACAATCAGATCTACTAAGACAAATATGGGAAGCCCAACAGAAAAGTAAGGTAGAAATAAAAGGACAAGAAAAGAATTTACAGGCAGATACACATGGGATCTTAAAATTTAAAGAAAGAATCTGGATACCTAATGATACCATACTTAGAAAGGTTATATTGGAAGAAGCACATAAGTCAAAATACTCAGTACATCCAGGGAATAACAAAATGTATAAAGATTTGAAAAATATATTGGTGGCCTGGTATAAAAGATCAGTTGGGGAGTTTGTAGAAAAATGTAACACGTGTTCAAGAATCAAAGCGGAACATCAAAAGCCTTCAGGATATCTACAACAACCTGAAATTCCAGAATGGAAATGGGATCAAATTACTATGGATTTGTAACCAAGTTACCAAGAACTTCAAATGGTTATGACACTATTTGGGTTATAGTAGATAGGTTAAAAAATCAGCACACTTTCTGCCAATTAGAGAAGATTACAAGTAGAAAAATTGGCAAGAATCTACATACGAGAAATCGTATCCAGACATGGAATACCAATCTCCATTATATCTGATAGAGACAGTAGATTCATATCAAGATTTTGGCAAACCCTACAAAAAGCTTTAGGAACCCGAATAAATCTTAGCACCGCCTTCCACCCACAAACAGATGGACAAAGTGAAAGGACAATACAAACACTGGAAGATATGTTACGTGCTTGTGCATTAGACTTGGAGGAAGCTGGGATATACATCTACCTTTGATAGAATTTTCCTATAATAATAGTTATCATTCCAGCATTAAAACAGCCCCGTTTGAAGCCTTGTATGGAAGAAAATGTAGATCACCCTTATGCTGGAATGAAGTAGGAGATAGGCAACTTATAGGTCCTGATATAATTCAAGAAACATCTGACAAAATCAAGGAAATCAAAAATAGACTAAAGACAGCACGGGATCGACAGAGAAAAGCTATGCTGATAAAAGAAGAAGGCCATTAGAATTTCAAATTGGAGACAAAGTCTATCTAAAAATATCACCTACCAAAGGAATCTTTCGATTTGAAAAGAGAAATAAGTTAAAACCAAGATATGTTGGACCATTTGAAGTTATTGACAAAATTGGTCCCGTTGCATACAAACTAGATTTACCTCAAGATTAAGTGAAGTACACAACACGTTTCATGTATCCATCTAAAGAAATGTTTAACAGATGAAACATTAAAAGTTCCAGCTCAGGAAATAAAGATAGACGAGAAGCTTCATTTCACAGAAGAACCAATAGTTATATTAGAAAAGAAAGTTAAAAAGCTAAGAAGAGGCAAAATTTCTATAGTAAAGGTTAAGTGGAATGCTAGGAGAGGACCTGAGTATACGTGGGAAGAGAAGATGAAATCAAAAGAAGATACCCCCATCTATTCCAAGTCAATGGTCAGATAAGTTCATTACTAATCAAATAAATTTCGGGACGAAATTATCTTTACGGGGGGAGAATGTGACAACCCTAGATTAAGAAATCTTATACACTAAGTTCATTTATATAATTGAGCCACCTAGGTTAATAATATATCTTATTATATGCATAAACGTATGCATGCTTTCATTTTGCTTACATAAGTATATTGTTCACTTGTATATATATACAAGTATACGTATGCATGGTCGCATGCAACCTTTTTACGTGTGCATGTACCATCTTGCTAAGAAACATATATACATGTATATTATCTATGTTTTCTCTTGTTAAAATACATGTGTGATTATCTGTTTATATGTATTACTATGCGATGCACGTATATTGCATGCATATATAATTTACGTGTGCATGTACCATCTTTATTAAAGAAACATATACACATGTATATTATATATACTCATGTATATACTAACCTCTGTTAAATACATGTATGTAATATGGTTTTATGCATATACTATGCGTTGCACGCATGAATGATTACATGCATGTATAATTTACGTTTGCATGTATTCAAAAGCAACAATTCTTTGATGTAAAACCATATATGATCAAGATACATCAAACAAACCAAAACACAACCCAACCAAAAATCCTAAAACATAGTTAACATCAAGAAAACTTAACATCAAAACAAACCTAAACACACTCCTACACCTAAACCTTAAACCAAAACACCAATTAAGATCAAAGACCGAATCATTAGCACCCTTAATCACCGATTAAACCAACTAAAACCTTAGATTAGTTTTGCAATGAGTGTTGGTGACTCATGCAACCACTCACCTCTTTCTTTACCGCCACCTCCTCGGCTCTTCTAGATACACCCACCAAAAACCGCCACCTAGCAAAGCTACAATCAACACCTCACCACCTAGGACTAGTATAATCATGAAGAATCTCCCTATATCAATTCTCGGCCGAAGGCTTGCATATCCACCATCTTTTCTAAAAACAAAACCACTACTACCTTGGTTACCATTCCCGAACATCATCACCATAAGCCACTCTCTCCATCCTCTCGGTCACCATCACCCAAACACCACACAACACCACCTTGATCTTTCACTCTCCTTCGGACAAGGTACACACACCACCACCTCAACCGAAGACCCTCGAGTTTATCCTTGAAACACCAACATCACAAACCATCACCGATAGCTATACACCACCACCATCGTGTACTTAGTTCTTGTAACAACCAATCTCTTGGTTTCATAAGTTAAATACCAACCAAAGGTATCAAATTCTTAAGCTAAACTTATATGTTAACATATAGATATATGTATGATATATGTGTTCAACACAACACATATAATTAAAAGCATTATATGTGAACATATTACAAAGAATTTTACATCATAAAGGCAAATAAAGATGTGGGAACAAACATTGTTCCAAATTTTTAAAGAAAAACATAGTCTTGAAATAAGCAATTAATATAAATAAATCTTATAAAATTCTAATAAATTCACCAAATGATCTTTTTTGAGTACTAAAGTCCCTGGAATTATTTCAGAATTTATTCCTTTGTTATGATTGAAATATGAATTTTTACATGTTCTGTAGTAGAAAAATCAGAATAAATACTTAAAAAGCATAATAAAATCTGAGAAAATCATGGATAAACTGATAAATCCAAAGCTACAGAATGTATAAATTTAATAATTTTTGGAGCTATATAGCTTTTTGTGAAGAAATAGGATTATTGTACAATTACAGAAACTAATCTGTTATGTATTAGACTTTGATAAATTTATAAGAAGTTCTAATTATTATGATGAACTTCTGTAAAATTTTGGGAATTTTTGGACTACGGAAACTATTTTTGGCAATTTATGATGACTTTATAACAATTATAGAAAATAATCTGTTAATATCTTGGAGATAAAAATTAACGTGATATTCCAGATTAATAAACCTATTTGTTATAAAAATTTCCAAATCTATTGAGGTACTGAAAATTTTGAAGAAAATAGTTAAGTTTTCTAAACTATGAAATTCTTTTGTTTATAGGTTTTTACTTGGAGTAAAGGTGAGTTTCATGGCCCTTTTGTTTTTATCAAATTTGGGGGAAAAAGCATACTAATTATGAATTGATGTATTATTACCGAAATTTATGTTACAACCATTAGTTCGGATGTGGAACCGTTAGATAACATTGGTAGCGCTACTTAGGAGATATCTCCTGCATTAACAGAATGAGTGTTATAATGCTATGTTATCTGATTTATGTGAATATGATATGACAGATATGGATAATCTGATTACTATGTAAGGTTTGGTTGTATGTATAATACATCAATATTATCTGTTTAATAAACCTGTGAAGCTCACCAACTTTGTGTTGACTATTTTTGGTATGCTTTTTCAGGAATTCATCATGAATAACAACCTAACATTCTCCTTTGATGTTTTTAATGGCTGGGGTGAAGTTGTAGGAAAAGTTTGTGTAAACCTAACTGTGAACCTGTATGACTTCAGTGTGTCGGTGGATGCTCATTTCCATCGTCTCTGAAGATGTAGTTGTTAAGACTTTATGATGTAATAGGATTATGTAATTTCAAATTTTGTCTGTGATGATTTTATGTAATCCTAACTTTAATATTATGTTATGAAATATATATGTTTATGTGTTGTTTATTAATTAATATCTGACAATGTGTTCTGAACAATCAAGTCACTCCCTAAGTATCTCACGCTTCCGCCGGGATGTGACATACTCCAACCAGTTCAGGAGCGCCACTTCAAACTGCCTTGTGTCTAGTTTAGCAGCTCCATCCCAAACCACCACTTCAGGACCAGAAACATCAGGGTCATCCACTACCCAATATATAGTGCCTGAAGCCAAGACTACAAAGTTGAAGACCAAGAATCTCGATAATATCACTGTGGAAATAGCAAAGGAGCACATGGATCTCCTAACAGCTGTTGTCTATTCCTATCATGGTCTAGTTGCAGGAAAGATTGGAAATTGCCATCTGGCAGATGAAGACTATGAGCAGGTGGTCGAAAATGAACTAGAGAGAATGGATATAATATGAGCTTTGGCTAGTGTTGTTAGAAGGGCGAAAAAGTCTGTGAACAAGATAGGACAGAACTTGGTAGCCACAAAGACACAACCTTTGGTTTTGACAAAACCAAAGTTATCTGCTTTAGTTATGGTGAAAAGGGGCATTTCAAATGTGAATGTGTAAAGCCCAAGAAAATAGGTAACGGAAATCCGTTCTCAACCTTCAACCGTTAGGACAAAGACAAGAGTGCAACTACCTAGTCAAGCAAAGAGACAAAGGCCTTGACTGCTCAAGGTGACGAAGGACACGATTGGACCTTTAGTTTTGTGTCTCCGGGTGAATCAAACATTGCATGTGTCGAGAGATTGGATGATGGCTCTGCGAGTGAAGGAGAAATCACAGTGAATGTGGTCGATCACCTAATTGAAGAAGCTGTGAGTGTGGTCGATCACCTAATTGAAGAAGAACTCAGAACGACAAGTTCAGAATCTCCAGCATCCGAAGAGTCAAACTCTGCATTGATGGCTGATTCAACTGATTCTTCACAGGTAAGTACGAAAGACCAACTCTTTGAAAATCATGCTTGCATTGAATGTAGAAAATTTAGAGAAAGCATTGATTTGATATTTTCTAGGTTATTAGATCACAATGATAGGTTAGTAAATGATTTTCAACTGGGCACAGAAGCTAATCGTATTTTGAAACAAAATGAGTGCAGTTATAAAGAAAAAATAGAACTTTTAGGTAAACAACTAAGGGAAACCGAGGTTGTTGCTTTTAATCAAGCTAATGATATAAAGTTTTATTTAAATTCTTTGGAAGAAACAAAGAAAGAAAAACTAGTTTTAGAAGTCGAAGTAGTAGGGAAGGGTTGGGTTACAAAGTAGTTCCACCACCACATGAGATCATGTTAAGTGCAAAATGTAGACATGTAAATAACAACCCAATTAAGGATCATGTGGTGACCACTCCTCTAGTTTGTGACCCTGATTCCATGGATAAACTGGTGGACTATGTCGCTAAACAGAAGAAGGCTATTTTCAAATCAAAAGGCAAGATGCCTATTGAAAATTTAAATGATGAATTTAAAAAGGTTAATGCAAGGTCAGGTTCACCAAAGTCTATTTCAGAACCTAAACTGACTAAACCAGTTAACCACAAACATGCTAGTCATCAAAGTCCAACCAAAGGACATGCTAAAGATGTTAAAAACGTCAAAACAATTAATTTTGTTAATAAATGTGATACATCTAAACGAGAAGTGACTAAATCCAACCTGACACATGTCACCCCAGTATCATACTCAACCCTACATAAACAATTTCATCAACATGTAGAAGGGAGATCATGCTATAGTTGTGGAAAGAGAAGACACATCTCTTCTACCTATCCTTATTATCAAACCCCCAGACAGAAAATTGAACTTTGTGATACTAAACCAGTTCTTCGAAAAGGAGTTCTATTACTCCACCAAAAATAACTAATGAACCTAAAGTTCAAACTGTAAGCCAGTCGTTTGTTTATCATAAACAGGCCTTACACAAAACTGGATTATGGAAAGAAAAGTCAAGTCCTTTCCCTGATAATGAGAACAAGAAGAAGAATGATATGCCCTCACCCTCAAATAGACAGTGCATTGAGTTCATGATGTGTGATTCCTCTAGGTCACCCAAGCCAGTTAAGGCTTGGGTCCCAAACCTAAACTGATAATTTCCTCTAAATGTGCAGGGTGTCTGTTACAGTGCTATCACAAATACCTTGATTGTTGATAGTGGGGCGTCTAGGCACATGACTAGGAATTTGTCTCTCCTTTCAAATGTCAAACAAATAAAAGGGGGACATGTATCATTTGCTGGAACAAAAGGAGGATACATCACCGCTCAAGGCGAAGTGGGAAACTAGAAAGTAAAGTTTTATAAGGTCAACTATGTTCAATAATTACAGAATAACTTGCTTTCAGTATCCCAGATATGTGACAAAGGATTCAAATTGTTTTTGACAACAAGAAGTGCTATGTATTGAAGAAGGATTACATTATCTCGAAGGACCAAATCTTAATGTCAGCTTCAAGATATATGACTTATATGTCTTGGATCTATCAAAAGCCTCCATAACCAATCATCAAGTGCAATGCTTCTTGTCAAAGGCAACAGAGAGGGACTCAATCTCCTGGCATAGGAGAATGGGACACATAAATCCACAGAAGATGAATCATCTGATCCAGAATGATTTAGTAAATGGAGTAAATGTCAAGAATTTTCAACTTCTAGATTTTTGTGTAGCGTGTAAGAAAGGTAAACAGACCTAAAAGTCTCACAAGGCAAAGAAAGTAAATTCCATTGAATTGCCTCTTGAACTTCTACACATGGATCTGTTTGTCCTGTAAGCACCAAGAGCATCACTAGTGATTTGTAATGTTATGTAGTCACTAATGACTACTCAAGATTTTCTTGGGTAATGTTTTTGAAATCCAAATCAGAGAGATTTGAATCATTCAAACAACTAGTGATTACATTGGAATCTCTCTAGAAGCTGAAAGTGCGACAGATTCGCTCAGACACCAGAACAGAGTTCAAGAACCGGTGGATGGAGGCATTCTGCAAAGAGAAAGGAATTGTACACCAGTTCATATCTGCCTACACTCCACAAATGAATGGCATTGTTGAACAGAAAAACAGGAGCTTGATAGAGACAGCAAGAACGATGCTAGCCGACTCGAAACTACCCATCCAATTTTGGAACGAGGCAGTTGCCAATGCATGTTACACCCTCAAATGTCATGGTTAAATGTGTTATGAGTTGCTCCAGCGACGTAAACTTACTCTGGAGTACCTCAAACTATTTGGCGCACCATGTATGCTGCTGAAGAAAACTCAGTCAAGGAAGTTCAGTGAGAAGGCTGAAGAAGGGATTTTCCTTGGATACAATATACCGATCAAGATAGTTTATAACAACTCAATGGGTCAAGTAGAAGTGTGGTGTAACGTTGACATTCAGAGATACAGCACCCCCTGCTGGAAAGGGACCCACATTCTTCTTCGACTATAATGGATTCTTTAAGTACTTCAACATCCTTCTCTCCCTTCCTAATAATGAGTTATCAACCAAAATGATGTACGATGTCTTATACACACCGTCACTAGACTCGACAACATCAGGTTCACAAGGTGAATCTTCTAGTCCTTTAGGGGGAGCGCTTGAGGTAAGTGACTCCTCCTCTGACAATGAAGAAGTGGAGACTGAACAGGTGGATCAGGAGGAACAGGTTCCTACTACTGAACGTACACAAGCATCAGATGTTGATGCCTTTAACACTTCGGAACCTCGCACTCCAATGGCTACAGATACTGAACTAGGAATTTAAAATCTGGATCAGGAAGTAGTTGTTCCCACCACTCCCGGATCATGACTAAATGTATATCATCCTCTGGACAACATCATAGGGATGTACAATTAGGAGTACAGATAAGAAATCAGCCCTAATCAGTTGATTATACCTCAATCATGGAAAAATGCTATCTTCACGATGGTGCCTATCGATGTTTTATGTCTCAATTTGAGCCAAAACATGTAAGTGAAGCCTTAAACAATGAGGCATGAGTTAGTTCCATGCAAGAAGAACTCCTTCAATTCAAGAAGCTAGGAGTATGGACACTCGTGGATAGACCAAAAGGTGCTAAGGTAAATGGCACCAAATGAGTCTTGAAGTGCAACAAAGATGACCAAGGGGTCATAATTAGAAACAAGGCTCGACTTGTCGTTCAAGGTTTTAGACAAGTCAAAGGAATTGATTACAATGAAGTGTTTGCACTTGTGGCTAGAATGGAAGCAATCCGTATCTTTCGAGCCTATGCATCTTACATGAAGATCAAAGTTTATCAACTAGATGTCAAGAGTGCATTCCTTCATGGTGAAATCCATGAGACAGCGTGTGTCATTCAACCCAAAGGATTTGAGGATCCTTATCATTGGGACAGAGTTTACAAGCTTGATAAGGCTCTCTACAGGCTCCATCAAGCCCCAAGAGCATGGTATGAGAAACTCTGAACTCATCTGGTAAAACACAGCTTTCGCAGGGGAGTTATTGACTGCACACTATTCATCAAAGAAAAGGATGGCTACTTACGGCTAGTACAAATTTATTTTGTTGACATAATCTTCAGTTCCAAAAACAAAGAGTTATGTAAAGAATTTGAATTTGTCATGAAAGCAGAATTTGAGATGAGTGCAATGGGGGAGATGAAGTTCTTCCTAGGAGTATAGGTGGATCAGCCACCAAAAGAATCTTCCTGCATTAGACTAAATATGTAGGGGGCATCCTCAGTCAGTTTGACATGGAGAATGCTTTAGCTGTTGGAACTCCACTTGCCACAAACCATGATGTGGCATCCAACGAAAATGGTGATCTGGTTGATGCTACCATGTATAGAGGAATGATCGGATCACTTATGTATCTCACAACGTCTAGTCCTGATATCATGTATGCAACGTGTCACTGTTCTAGATATCAGGCAAAACCGAAAGTCAACCATCTCATAGGTGTTAAACGATTTGCCGTTATCTGAAGGGTAATCCAACACTCGGGTTGTGGTATCATCATGATGATGATTTTGAGCTTACAGCGTATAGTGACTTGGATTATGGCGTTTGCAAATGAATTACACGTCAACATTAGCAGGATGTCAGTTCTTTGGTAGACGGTTAGTCACCTGGCAGTGTAAGAAGTAGACCTTCGTTGCTCTGTCAACATGTGAAGCTTAATACGTTGCTGCTGCAAGTTGCTGTTCACAAATCATCTAGATTCAACAGCAAATGCGAGACTACAATTTGGAATTTTCTAACACTCCCATCTATGTTGATAATTCTGCTGCTATAGCCGTAACAAAAAAATCCAGTCCAACAACCTAAAACTAAACACATTGGTATTTAGTATCACTTTATACGTGACTGTTTGGAAAAGCAATTAATCGATGTGCTTAAAAAAATACGGATTTTCAACGCGCCGACCTCTATACAAAAGTAATTGACAACCAAGGTTTTTATATCTATTAGCGGTTAATGGCGTTAAAAAGAAAAGTGATATGATTTCAGAGGAAGAAAATGCCTAGTCCAACATTCTTTATTGTTATTTTTATTTTATTTTATTTTATTTTATTATCTTGTTTATTAAAATCAAAAAATACAAAAATATTTTCGGTTTTAGAATTTTAGGGGGAGAAAAGGTTAGATTAGTATTAACTTAGCTGGTTTGTTTAATTACTTAAAAAACAAGGGGAGAAGGACAGCTTAGCTTAAAGGAAAGTAATCAAATCTGTGATACTAACGTTTATGGAAAATGATAGTACACAAGAAACAGATTGTTTGGGACTTCAAAAGAGCTTAACTGATTAAGATGCAAAATTCAAAGTATAAGTCTGAAAAGTCTAAGTAAAATAAAAGGAAAAATGATAGTAAAACTAGATGCTACCAAGGTAACATAGAGAAAGTAGACCTAGAGGCTGCTAGTTCATGATATGATGTGTCGGTAGATTCAAGACTATAGATGACTAGACCTCACCGGTGGTTTCAAGTTCAAACTAAGTTGTTCAACTTGCTGTGGGTTCCCATCTTATCCTTGGTTAACACAATCAACGCAGTTCCAATAAAGGGTGAAGAGCAAAATAAATGCCACAAATATGTGTGGATGACCATAAAAAATGCTCAAAGCACATGGAAAAATGCAAAATGCAATCAAGCTAATAACTTATGTTATTGGTGCGATATGAACAAAAAGAAAATAAATGCTCTAATAAGAATGATAGGTTGTGTGCCTCTCTGCTATGCGGTGGCACTGACCTGAGGATAAGCATAACGTAAATATTCTAGAATTCATTGTTGTTTGCGCCTCTCTACTGTGCGATGGCACTGACCTGAGGCTTGGCATCTTTTTAAAAGCTCTTAGAATAGTCACTTCTTGAAATATACCCATAGACCGCTCAAAAATCTTCTGAGGAACGTTGATTACCATATAAACGTGGGATCCACAAATGCTTGTTGAAATAATTAAACCATAACTCATCATCAATGTGTGTCAAAAATCTATTTAAGAATTTAAGAGGATGAGTATACTGACAATCATCGTGAGCTGTGGTTCTTGAAAGTCAAAATCATTGTGTGCATCTTCTAGCTCTAGTATGATTTAATAAAATTGCTATTGCCTCTCGGTCAAAACAAGAATCTAGCATCAAAATAAATTTATTAAAGGTCCCAAATGATTCTGATATACCTGTATGATTCCATATTGAATCATACCAGAAATAAAAATAGAATTGAAGTTGTGCTGTCCAGGAAGTAAAATCGGTTAGAAGTACTCTAATAGGTTTAAATCCATCTCCATTCAAAATTACAAAAATATGTGTTAGTTTTGTTTTTTAAATTTCTAGTTGTTTTTATTTATTTATTTTAGTAATTGGTAGGTAAACGTTGGACTATCCATCTAAATTCAATTTGTGCATCAATCACTAAAAGGGGTCACGTCTGAGGTGACCACTCGGTTTTTTTTTTAAGATTAAACGGATCACGTCTCAGGTGATCAACACTTTCGTAATTAAAAGGGTCATGTCTGAGATGATCGACGGTCAAAATGTCTTATCAATAATTAACAAGTTAAGTGTCTAAACGTGCATGAGGTCAAACTCATAAGTGTTAGCCATTCGCACGAATGGACCATAAGTATGAACCAGTCGCACGATTGGATCATGAGTATGAGCCAATCGCACTATTAAACCATACGTATGGACCGGACGTACGATTGGACCAGATGTATGATTGGACCATAAGCATGGATCAATTCATGCGATTGGATCACCAGAAAGAACCAATCACACGAATGGATGTGACCGACTGAGGCAGTCACACGACTGAATCCCAATCGCACGAAGGGAGGTGACCGACTGAGCCCCAGTCGCCCGAATGAAGCGTGCGTATAGGTCAAGTCGCCCGAAAAAGATAAAATCAGTATAAATAGGGTGAAGTCAGTTGCACATTCTCACCACCCTTCAATCATTCCCAAATCAACGAAAGCAAAGTTACTCTGCCAAAACTCGATTCATTGATTTCGCACTTTGATTGTGATACTAACTTGTACTCTCTTCATCTACAGGTACTTGTGAGATGATGAAATCGCACAAAATGTTGTGGTGTAATCAAATTCTAATGCCCAAATGATTAAAATCAAGAAATCTGTAAAACCCTTCAAAATCATAAACCTTAAAGTTAATATGTTCATTAAATGAAGGACATACAGTGATAGTTAGGTGTCCATGCCAATCTAACGAGTCTAAACACAACGTTTAACATCAAGTTTTGTCGTAGATTTGGGGTTAGAGTGTCGATAGAGAGTATGCGACTAGTAGCCTAGTGTCATGCGATTGAACTTCAATTGCATGCGATTGAGCTTGGCGAATGACTCAATCGGAGCAATCAGAGGTTGGCCTGACTTGAGATGAACGAAAGGTGTATGAGTTCAATCGCACGATTGAACTTAGCCGCATGCTCACTCGCCTGATTGAACTCACGTCGTATGCTCAATCTCCCGATTGGACTCACACATGCTCAATCACCGATTGAACTCATCTGCATGCTCAATCACATGATTGAACTCAGTCGTTATGGTTCAATCACATGATTGACTGGTCTCAAAAAACTTAAATTTCAACAACCTTTTGTTATGGACAAACCTCATGTTATGTGTCGTGTGTTACAAAAACATGGCAGATAGGTGGATCATCAATACCAAGCACAACATTTGTGCCCACTTGGAATGCTACTGAGTTTGTTGGTATTATTGTGTTTCTGAGGAAATTAAGGATCTATAGGGCTATATCTGCTCCATGCACACCTTTCGGTCTATACAACAGACCTTTTGGGAAGGTGTTTAGTTGATAGATTTATTAAGCCCTACTGCATTCGGATCATCATTTTTGGCCAAGAGATTGAGGTTACTGCAGCAAACCTTCGACAGGTACTGGATCTGGGTGATGATGCTGCCCACGTGACTAGGTTACATCCTTTGAAAAGTAAGGGGATGTTTTCTAAGAATGAAGTACACTGGGGATATCAACGTAAGTGTGCTCAACAAAAGAAACTTGTGTCCCTAGTTCAAGTATCTAGCCCACGTCATTCTAAAGTATATCACTTCATGAAGGGGTGGATTTGATGATCTATCTTACCAAATCCAGAATGCTTATGTGGCACTGGTACTGAATCACCCCTTCAGCTTCTCCAACATGATCTTCTCTAACATGGTCGAGAACCTTGAGGCCAAGGGTAAGAGAGCTTCCGCAGCTGTGTACCAGGTTGTGTGCACTTGCTGATTGGATAAGATTTTGAGAATGATAATCTCAGTTGATGTGAATCAATAAGGACCGAATATAGTGATTGAGTAAAGAGATTGAGGCGGATCAGACAATCAATGAACATTGAATACACATGAGATACTCATAAATATGTTTGTATATATTGAATACTTTGATTGATTGATTACAAGAACATTCAATGCAAACAGAACATTCTAGGAACTAAGAATCAAATCAAATTACAGACAAAAGTTACCCCATGTATGAGGTATACTATTCTATTTATAGGCAGACACGTTGCCATTACAAAAGACTAAACTACCCTTACTAAAGCTAGTCTAAGTCTTCATCAGCATTGGCTGTTGATCATCCGCATTGACAAATGCGGAGGAGTTGACTTCATCAGCATATCTTCAACCGCATTGAAGTTTGGTCATTGGTAAATGCGGTGAACAAAACACTTGTCCGCATTTCTTTGGTAATCCGCATTGGTCAATGTGGATGAACAAATGTATATCCACATTTATTAACTTGTCATCCGCATTGACAAATGCGGATGACCAACACTTGTATTTTCTTCTTATTCAGCAGATACTTGTCTTGATCCGCATTTGTTCTTGGACATGAGGGATTCCAGCAGAGCAACATCCACCACTTGAATTGGCATGTATGATCCTTTCAGGGTCCAACACTACTCCCCCTAAGGATTATACAGCCTATGTACTTCAAGATCAGAGGGTGGATTGGGTTGTGAAGATTCTGCTGGTTCTAGTGCTGTTGATGAAGGATCAGTGAGAAGGGTCCAAGATTGCTTTGATCATGTTTGAGAATTCTTTAGCATCAGTCAATCTTTCCCTGTTGAGCACATGTATCTTCATTTGACTCATATCATGAATGGCATTGATTGGCATCTTCCTTAGTGAGATGGGCTCCCAAATTGATACAGTAGACAATCCATTTCTATGAATAAGGAGAGCACCATCCACATCAACTTCTAGTTTAACAATGTTGCCAAACTGCAATGGAGTCCTTTTCTTTTCCTTATCTCCTTCTTTTTGTTGATTCTGTCATAAGCCAACTTCAGAAGTTTGATGCATTTGAGGAAGAAGTACATGTCAGTTTCCCCAAGTCTGTTTCTTATTTCTCTAAAGTGCCTTGTATAGATGTAGTAGATATATGATTCATCTAGCAATCTTACCTCATATCCACTAAACAATCTTATTTCAGATCCCTCTTTTCCTCCCCATTTTCTTTCAATCACTAATTCATAATATTTCCCATCATAATACACATTGGATATAGGCAGTGAGGAATGTGTACCAGCAATACTTTTTCTTTTTAGTGATTCTGTGGGTTTGACTTTAAGTTCAGGAAAGATCACCTCTTCTGCTGATTTCTTTTCCTTCTTGTCAAGAGGGTTTACAAAATCTGTCTTTTCTCATGCAAATGGTTTTCAGTGAATTGAAGTTGTTGGTTCTTTTGAACATTCTCAAAATATCTTCAAACTCATAACCTCTGAACATAGTTGTATGATTAATCAATTCCAATTGAGCTAGTTCTTTTAAGTCATGGATCTCCAGGGCACTTACTAGTGCTGAGTATTCAGTGAAAAATTGAACAATCCCTGAGATCCTTTTCACCATAAACATGTTCCATGAACTATCATACTTCCAGGCAATTATTTTCTAATCAACTTTGCCTTTTGGAGTGGAGAACCTCTTATTAGCTCTGATGTGGTTAACCCTTCTTGTAAAGTAACTTGAGATGGTTCAGCAAACCATTCAGGGTATTTATGCAGAATAGGTGCCAGATAGTCTTGATCTTTTTGAGTGAGTTGCATGTCTTGAGCAGATACTCTTATTCTGGGCTCTTGACTGACAATCTCCTCCTCCATCTTTTTCATTATTTCCTTCTTCTCATTGATTACTCTAAGTATAGCAGCCCTGAGAGAGTTTGTCTTCATATAGCAAGTTTTCTCCTTGTAAATCCTTGGGAAGACAATATTCTTTCATCTCCTTATCAGACTTGCTATATGGATCATGAAAGGTAGTCTGTGAAGTTTCAGCAGGTTTGGATTTTAGGACAGACTTTGTCTTTGAAGGTTTGGGGGACAAGGATTTCTCATACTCTGCTTCAACCATAGGGTCAAGCAGCTTGTTTACTTTTCTTCTTCTGCTATCATACCCTCATAAGTTAGCTTGAATACCTCATCAGGATCATAGCCGTGGTCAATAAGAAATAAAGCTTTTGACATCAAATCATCAGTTTTGGCTTTCTCAATCATATCATGCACATTTGATTTTTCTTTGACAGGGCTATCTTTGACAATTTGATCCTCATGAGTATATTCTTCTTCAATTTCTCCCTCTTCCAGATCAATATAATCAGTCATTGCTTTCAGTTAAGCTTCAGCCTTTTCATGCTCTTCAAGAAATTCAGCGATGGCTACAAGACTGCGGGGATCATCCTTTTTAGTCTTTTTGATTGGTTCTTCTTCCACCATAGGTCTTTTACCATTAGCTTTTTCAGCAAGATACTTTCTTTTTCAGGTGTAGGTTTGAATTGGAGTAGAAGAAGAGGTTTCTGGAATTTTAGTTTCATGAGGCACTCTTTCAGCCTCTTTGATTGTTTCATCCTTTTCATTTATTATTCTTTGATCCTCACAGATTTTTCTCTGATTAATTCTTTCTGATCATGAGATAGTGATACAGCAGGTACAATTTGTAAACTCAATTCCTTCTCTAACGGGACAGGATATTGAGGAATTTCAACTACAGTCTCAGATGAGCTTGTTTGATCATTTATGAATTCCCAGATTTTGTCATCAATAATAAAGTCTTCTGATGAAAACATGTCAAGTGCCTTGATCATTTCATTGATTCAATTCTCTTCTTTAGTACTGGGAGCTTCTGCTTCACCTGAGTAAATCACTAACTCCATGTTGGATCCTTCTTGTCTGGATCCCATGTTTTCTTCTTCTTGATCAGTAGTACAAGTTTGCTCATTCACTCTCTCAGACTCTCTCCTTAGTTCAAGGATTAATTCAAGTTCAGTTATTCTTTGAATGAGAGCTTTATTCTGAGATTGTAGATTGCTGATTGTTTCATTCTGCTCCTCTATAATTTCTTCTTGTTCAGCCATGGCTACAGTCTGGATGGTTAAAGTGTCAACATGACCACTTATTTCATCCTTGGACAGTTGAAGAGCAGCCTTCAAATTCTCAATCTCACCATCCTTCTTCTTTTTTCAGTCTCATACTTTTCTTTAAGGCTTTCAATTCTGCATCTTTTTCATCTAACTCCATCAATCTGTCTTGAATTATGGTAGCTCTTCTGTTGAGTATTTTCTCCAGTTTTTCAATACTTTTCAACAGTTGAGAAATCATCTCATCTTTTTCATAAGGTTTTAAGACATTTGATTCAGTACACTTTCTAAAGGAGTAGCTTCAGAAGTTGTTTTTCTTTTCTGATGATGATCCTCCTCATCTGAAGATGATTTGGATTTTCTTGAAGAACCAGTGGAGTCATCAAGGTTTACAGGTTCTGTGTTTGGTGGTGATGATTGAATGGGAGATGTATGAGGTGGTTGAATTGAGATAAGAAAGGTGAGGTGATTGGTTCAGATATATGTACTGGTGATTTGAGTGGAGATTGGTGAGGTGTTTGTAGTGGTGATTGGGGTGGTAATTTTGAGGTGAAGGCTGAGGTATAGGTTGTGGTGATGGAGGTGGTAATTGTGTAGGAGTATGATGTAGTGATGGTTGAGGTGAGTGTTGTGGAGATGGTTGAGGTGAGTGTTGTGGAGATGGTTGAGGTGAGTGTTGTGGAGATGGTGAAGCAACAGGCTGTTCTAGTTCAATCTGTTGAATCATCCAAGGAAGAAGTGGTGAATGAGCTCCACTGTAGAAGTTCCTAGGATCCCTTTTCTTTATGTACTTGTATGATTTTCATCATCATAGTGGGAATATCAAGTACTGGTCCCTGAATGACCACATTTGGGAATGCTTCATTGATTAGGCATTGGAGGAATTGGAATTGGGTACATCAGAAATTTATATCTCCTTCCTTCTTGGACATTGGATGTCATGCCATTGAAGACATAGGCAGACATGTTGAAGGGTTGGTTGGTGCAGAGAGCACATATTGCTGATGACGTTGTGATGGGAATATCATTCATCCTGTTTTCCTTTTGGACAAACAGTGCTGATACAAATGAATCAGAAATCTCCATTGTAAATCTACCAAACCTTTGACTATCTGTTTAGCTTCAAATCCACCTTCATAACCAATTTCTGCAAAGAAAGAGGTTATGGTATCTTCCTTAAGTTCCAATGGTGCTTCAGCATCATCACCAAACCTCAAGCATCTTCTAACACTTTCTTCAGTAACATCAGTGTATGCTCACTGTTAATTCTCCCCGTCAGTGATCTTATTCCATCATCCTCAACAACTTCAGCTGACTCCCAAAAGTTTCTGATGCAGCTTTCAAATATGGTGGTCTTACTGTCATGGCATAAGCTACCCTTGTAGTAGAAATGAATCTGATCATGTCTCTCAATTCTTCTGCTTCTGGTACATCAGGGTTGAGAAAACAACTGACATTATGGAGCTTGCTCCATGAGAGATTTGCCATTATAATCTGCATTCAAGACATATGCATTAGAATCACTTTATTAATTAAACCAATGTTCATCACATTTTGACTTTCATAGGTCAAAATTAAAATCATATAAAACAGTACACCTGATTTTGACATATTCGAATTTTGTGATTCATGATTATGTTGTTTTGTTACTTGTAAATATGAGCACCAACATTACTTAATCTTTAACATAGGTTAATCAGATTCGTAGTTTTGATTTCATAATTGTTCTGATTTTAGTCTCAACGGTTCAAAAGTGCACTTTTAGCATTGAATACATGTTTGAAACTTGAAGATACATTTAAGAATGAGTCGAAATCCTTCCATGTTAATGAATATTTTTTTATTTAGTGTGAACATTCCTTAACCTAGGTCACTAACATCATCGTACAAATGAATGTTCAACATTTATGATTATTACCTTTTCTCAGAATCCTTTTGGTTAAGAATCAATGCCCACGGTTTGTTGAATCGATTGGGAAACTAGGTTTAAAAGGTGAAGATGATGATGAACAGTATTTGGTGGCGCTCGTCTCACTATGAAGTCGCTCAAATTTGAAAAGGTGATGACTCTGTTGGTTTTCTTTAAATAGTCAGATAATAGAATTCACAAATTTTTTACAAGTTTTGATTTCAAATGCGGTTACTACTGTAGCAAATGCGGAAGTGTAAATGTTGATATTTTTAGACATCGGCATTTGTGTACTGTAGCAAATGCGTAGAACACATTTTTGACCGACTGTTCGCATTCATCCTTTCATCCGCATTTGGTACTGTAGCAAATGCGGTAGAACAAAACTTGATGAGAGCATTCGCATTTGTGTACTGTAGCAAATGCGAAACTTTGAAAGTAATCAGCATTTGTACTTGTAGCAAATGCGGAAGTGAAACACTTGTATTTGTACATCCGCATTTGTACACTGTATCAAATCGGAAGAGTTTAAACGAATGCGGAGAGTAAACCTTATCCGCATTAACAATGCGGCTGAACACTTAGTAAAATTTTCATCCGCATTAACAAATGCGGTAGAATACTTTAGTTCCGCATAGTTTAAACACTTCAAATTTCTGAATTCTTGATGCCACCAATGCGGTAGAGTAAAATCATTGTCTGCATTAGGTTTAACTTTGAAATAAGTTGTTACTTGCATTGGTTATGTGTCTGGTTACCTTCACCCTTATTAACCAATGCACTTACCTGCATTAACTTTTGAGATTAATCAAAATTTAATGAATCTTGATTTTGATGAACTTGTTATGAAGATATGGCTTATGAAGTATGTCTTGTGACATGGTTGACTGTTGAAGTTGTCAATTCTGGTTGGATTGACTTGTATATCAGGAGTGATACACTTTCCCATTGTTTGACTGATCTTGGGTTTGAGGGGTTTCCAAGAATCTACATCTGCATAAGCTGAGATACTATGGTATAACTTCTGCATTGACACAACCATTTTTCTCTCTTGTTTTTGATTTTAGGAAAGTAATTTAAGAAATTGTAAATATATATATACTTGATCAAAACTTTAAAGTACTACCCCCTAAAGTTTTGATCCATTGTGGATGAAAACTTTAAGTATTAAAAAGCTTTTTGAATGTACTTATAATTGATGAAGAGAAGTATATCTTTTTGTTGGGATCATATCAGTCTTGCATTACACAAGTGCATATTTTGTGATAAGATTGACATGTTTATGACATTATTGATTGAAGGTATGATTGTCCTCTTAAACTCATACCGGGTTGATATTTTGATGCTAGTGACATTTATCATGTTTAGATTGATTTAGATATCAATATGTACCTCACACACCATGCATGGAATGATCACCATCCTTATGAATTGTATGGTAGAACTTTTCAACAACTTACAGGACCAGTTACTTAAGTTATGAGATCTTATTTTCACTTATCCACATTGGGATTCTTTACTTTGATCCTTATCATGATGATCCACATTGGGATTCTTTTCACTTCACTTTGGAAGGTGATCCATAAACGGATTCTTTTGTTCATTCCTTTGGAATGAATTGCTTTTGTTGATTCATCCAATTTGGATGTGTTCCTCATTGGGAATCTTTTGGATCATTACATCGGCACTTTGTGCATGATTCATCAGGTCTTTGCTCAGCAAAACAGAGATGAATCTGATGTTGGTGAAAGAGATTCATAAAGTATCATTCCCTGGTGTGTGTTTGTTACTACACTTACATTCACTTGAATAAATTGATACATACAATACTCTGTGATGAGTGTTCAACCATTGAATATATCTTTAGTTTATCACTGCATGTATCTTCTCTTCCAAGTTGAGCCTACCTACATATCAGAAGTCATGACAGTCTTTCAAATTTGGAAATAAGCCAGTAATGATATAATGACTGTAATTATATCATTTCCTTCTTTTCTTTATAAAAATTTCTTCTTTTTGGAATTTTTTTTTGAATAATTTTTACATTGTTTTTGATGTTTTGAGGATTTTATTCAAGGTTTGAATCATACCATTGATTGAACTAAGAATTCGAATCTACTCGTTTCAAATGCCTTAGTAAACATCAGCAATTGATTTTCAGTTGGTACTTGAATCAATTTGATTAACCCTTTTTAGCACAGTCTCTCAAAAAGTGATATCTAATTTCAATATGTTTTGTTTTTGATGGCTGAACTGGATTATTTGTAATAAAGACAGCTGCAGTATTGTCATATAAATTAGGGTATGCAAGAAGTTATAACCATAATCAAGCATCTGGTTTTGAATCCAGAGTACTTGAGAGCACAAGCAGATGCTGCGATATACTCAGCTTCTGCTGTTGACACAAATACATTTTTTTGCTTCTTGCATTGCATGAGACCAATCTGGGACCAGAAATTGACAACCGCCAGACGTGGATTTTCTGTTGAAGTTGCATCCTCCGTAGTCACTGTCAGTGTAGGAATAGAGATTGAAGTCTCCTTCCTTTGGATACCTAATCCAAGAGCTGGTTTGCCCTTCAGTATCTGTATATTCGTTTGAAACAGCATTGACATGTGATTCCTTGGATCAGCTTGATAGTTGGCACACAACACAAACTCCAAACATAATTCGGGTCTACTAGCTGTAAGATACATGAGTGAGCCTATCATGGATCGATAGAGGGTGATCTACTGATTTTCCATCGGATCGGGACCTATTCTCACTTTAATCTACAGGAGTTCTGATAGACGACAATCAGCAGGTGGAATTTTTCAGCATTGTTTCTCTTAGTATTTTGATTGATTTGAAAAATTCCATCTGCTGTTTGTAGAACTTGCACCCCCTAAAAAGAAAGTGAGTTCTCCATATCACTCATCTAAAATTTTGAATGCATGAATTGTTAGGATCAGTGATCTATGTTTGATTGATTGACGAGTATAGCAGCGGAATTCAAACAATGAATTAGTCGATTCACAAGAACAAAACGATATTCAATGAAGAACAAGACGGTTATAGAGAGAGAGAATTCTGCAAATATATTTCATTCAATATTCGCTTTCGTGGTAACAGAATGTCACACTTATGATTAGGTCGACACCTCTTATATAATAGATGTGACGTCTGCTGATGTCACTTGATAGTGACATCTAACAGATTTATTACAACTGAAACACAACTACTAAAGATGTCAAAACACTGACATCTTCTTACAAAAATTCTAAGTGTTATCAGTTGTTATAACTACTGAAAAATAAAACTACTGAACTACACGACTGAAGAACAAGCTCTTCAGTCGTTTTACAAAACTACTGAAACTAAAATATAAAACTACTGATATCACAACTACTGAAGAAGTACTCTTCAGCTGTTGTGACAAACTACTGAAGCTTCAGTACTTTCTTCAGACTTTGACCTTCAGATGTTTCATCAGCTGATGACTTTAGTAGATATCATCAGCTGATGTCTTCAGTCTTTGTCTTCAGACTTTGTACATCAGTTGTTGATCTTCAGCACTTGTAAACTCTTCAGCTGTTGTACTTCAGTACTTGGTCTTTCAGCTTCAGCACTTGTGTTCTTCAGCTGTTCAGCTTCAGTACTTGTTTCTTCGTGTTCAGCTTCATACTTGTGTTCTTCAGCTGTTGTACTTCAGCACTTTAGTCTTCAGCTGTTGAAGTCTTCAGCACTTGATCTTCAGCTGTTGAAGTCTTCAGCACTTGTCAAACTGCTGATGAAGCTTTCAGCATGTTGTGATACCATGTGGGACTTAGAGGTTTTCTGATCTTGGCTCATTGGTTCTTTTTCCAACAACTCCCCCTGAACCAATGCAGCCAAAACCTCTAATTATTTATTATCCCACTTATTGTTGGCAAAAGATTGGTCTTTTTCCTTCTTGATCAGTAAGAAGATGACCCTATAAGCTCCGGCCTGGAAAGAAGTCTCTGATATTTGTTTGGCAAGATATGAATGGGAACTCTGCTTTGGGGAACTGGACACAGAGTTGTTATCCATTCATGAGATCTACTTCCCGTGTATGAGCCTGTAGGATTCTCTGGTGTAGGCTCTGAGAAACTGAGTTGTTCTTCCATGGTTAGTTCTCGCTTCACCATCAACAAACAACCTCTCGCCCATACAGCTCTGAGATGTACTTGGCCTGTTTGCCGTTCTTGAGCTCAACAGTTGTAATTGTCTATATGCAAACTCATCAGGATGATTCCCTTCGAGTAGCAGACTTAGCTCATTCTGTTTGAAGTTCTCAAGCCTCTTGTAGACTAACCCCTTTTTGATAATCTGTTCTCTACATCTTCTGGGGTGGTTGTTTAGTCTCGTAGGCCTTCTTGAAATCTTCGACAATCTCCCAGGGTGATACTACAAGGGCCACTGTGATCTCTTCATCTACGATCCTCTTGACTTGACCCTTGTATCTCGAAGGAATGTCTTTCTTTACAATCCTGTGAGCCACCCTCGGATCAGGCCATACTCTCACCCTTTCCTTCTGATATTGAAATGTGTTGGCGAGAGTGTACAATCTCAGAGCTCTTTCTTCATGCTGATAATTGATGAGGAGGCAGCATAGGTTTTGTCAATGCTTTTCAGCATTTCATCATCATGAAGCTTTTGCTGCTCTCTTCTTCAATTTTACTCTCACAACATCCATCTATGAGGTGGGAGGATGGGCATAGGTTTGGCTTTCGCCTGTTAGGGACTGCAAAAGAGGCATCCTATCTTCTTCCACATCATCCTCTTCTTCTTCTTCTTCTAGCCTCAACACCCTTCTCTTCTTCTTCTTAGGTGCATCAGCTATTGGTTTAGATGGTGAGGGAGTTTGGTTTTGAGGGTTTGATTGTGGTTGATTGGATTTGGGCTTAGAGATTGGTTTGGAGATTTGAGGGGTAGGCATGTTTTGAGTGGTGGAAGGGAAGGTTGTTCCAGCATCTTTGTAGTGAGTTTAGCCTTTGTAAGTTTTGCCATTTCAACCTTTTACCACCCCAGCCTCATCAAGGGCTTCAACAATAATCCCCTTGTGGAATTGCGACAGACAGATTCTGGTGGCTATAGCCAGAATACTGTCTCTGGTCCACGCGCGAATCTCCATTAAAGATCTTCCTAAGTATTTGGCAATGAAGCCGATCATGATCTCCATCTCTCTTTTTCAATGCATCATACCCAGCCCATCGGGTTTGAATCTCTTGCACTTCCAACCTCCTGATTCACTATCCAATGTGGCTGTATCAACCCTTGCCTGAAGAGTTGCTCAATTATTTTATCCATGGATCGGCTGTGTGTATCATCAGCATCTTTACCAGCTCTTCCAAGGATTTGTCTTCAGCAGTAGGTTGATCATCAGCACTTTTCTTTCGTTGTAAGTGATCAGTGGTTCTTTTCTTTCTCCACCTCTTGGGCTTGCTTTGAGCCTTCTCTTCCTCTGTTCTTTTCCTCTTCTTTTCTTTCACTGCAGTACTCTCCCCTTTTTGGATGCATTGGAGGTAGGGGTTTGTACCGCAAAAGTGTCTTTTGCACAGCAACATCAATCAATGGTTGTAAAGTTGAGAAGCCTCTCATCAATGGCTTTAGTCACAGTCAGTGATTATGGGTGATGAGAGGGAGGGAATTTGAAGTACACAACTATTTGCTCAGGAGGGTTCTGTTCCTGAAAATAGTGCCTGAAGCAGAGGCAGGTGGCTGAGTTTGGAGTGGCTCAGTGTTTGGGGAACCTTCAACTGAAGGTGCCATCTGTGGTTTGGTGAGGCAGATGGTCTTTCTCCTTGTGAGAGTTGGTCAAGTAGGTTTTGCAGCCTACTGACTTTCTCCTCAAGGATTGTGTTCTGGGCAAGAACATCATAGAAAAAGCCCAGGTCATCATCAGCCGAAGCTGAATCACCTGACCTCCTGCTTGAAGCAGATTTACGCACTGGTGTAGACCAGTTGTTGCATGTGCCCCTTTTTCGTGGTACTGGGGACTTCCAGCCTCAGGACTATGTCCATCATCAGCTGTTCCTCTAGTGAGTCTTAGCAATGTTACCAGCCTCATTCCTGATCATGTGCTGATTCAGAAGAGGTGGCAGCCTCACTAGATATTCTAATCTCCTTATCTACACCAGGAGATAGAAGTGGTAAACCCCTGTGCTGTGGGTTCTCAATTGCACTGTGTTCCTCCCCCTCAATGGTAGAGGTGTTCCCAGTAGTAAGTGGTTTCTGGGAGGGGGTGAGGAGTGCAGTTGAGTCAGCACTTGTGCAACTATAAAGTTTGGCTGTGAGGGGCGTTTGTATGGGGTGAAGGGATAGAAGCAGTGTGCACCTGGGGAGGTTGGTGCTCTTCAATGGTAATCCCCTCAAGTGAGGAAGATCCAGATGTGTAGGTACCCCTTGTGTGGTTGCTGCAGGCTCCTGTTGAGAGGAATCCTGAGCGGCTATGGCTGGAAGAGTCCTTATATCCACTAGGGGGTTGGACCAGTGGATATCTCTCCTGCGTTTGTGTTGCAGGGGCATCCTCAGGGGACTCAATTCCCTGAGTAGCCGTTTTGGGTTTCTTTGGTGGGTTTGGTGGGGACTTTTGATATGGAGGTGGTGGCTGTGGTTCCAGCTGCGTGGGTTTGCGCAACTTGGCAGCCAATTTGAGTGTCTGGTCAGAGTTGTGCCGGGAGTATACTTCCGGCAGAACAGCCGTAGCAGGGACTCCAAGCCAACAAGTCCCTCAGCATGAAGCTGGTTGTAATGATGGCCATTATGAACCGGATATAGTATCCAACGGTTAGCAGTTAGTTTTTGAGCCATATCCTTGAGCTCCGAAAATATTATTTCTGAAAAGTTTAACGGTTGTTGCTCAAGAATAGAATACATTACCTGCTGCCACTTTGTCGACATTTGATCCCAACAAAGTCTTAGAGCCAAACAAACATTCACCATGTGAAAAATTAGGCGTTCAGCGTCATGGAAGTGTTTCTTCATGATAGTGGAGGCACTTAGATTGCCCTGATATCCATGTTGGGCAAAGGATAGATCTGTAGTGCCCTTGGGATATCCAGCAGGAGAAATGGATCATCCAGATGGAGAATTTGGCGGATTATTGGGGAGTGATGACCACTTCTTTGTTGTTGACGACCGACTGGAGAGATGTGGTTGTTCTCCCAGTGGTAATGGTGACGTTCATCCAAAACTTTAGGGATTCAGCATGTAGTATGGTTCAGAAGAAATGATGCTGTTTTGTATTGGGACTCAAACATAAGATCGATAGCAGTATCGAACTTAGCCCAGACAGGCGATTTAGTAAGGTAGGCAACACAGTTGTGTCGCGGTTTAATTTGCATGGACGCCATTGAGAAGAGAGAAGTTTTGGAGAGGAACGTTAGTTTGAAGAAGATGAAGCTTTGAAGGATTAGGTCAGGGATATTTATAGGGTACGGGTAAGAAAACGACTGAAGGATGTGGTGTTAGTCATCAGTAGTTTTAAGCGACTGTTGACATGGTATTATCCTTTCAGACGTTGAAACAGCTGAAGTCGTGGTGTTAGGCTCAGTTAGAAAACTACTGAAGACCGTGGTTTTGACTTCAGATGATTGAAACAACTGAGGACTTGGTGTTTGTCATCAGTAGTTGTGAAACTACTGAAGACAGTGGTTTGTCATCAGTTGTTGTAAACAACTGAAGACTTGTATTAGTCATCAGTAGTTATAAAACTACTGAAGACATGGTTTTGCTTCAGTTGTTTAGAATGAAACAACAGTTGTTGAAACAACTGAAGAGAAAGTTCTCTTCAGTAGTTGTCGTCAATTCATAGCCTTTCAGCTGTTTCATGCTGTCCTCAACACTTACAGATTTTGCATCTGATTTTCAGTGTTTCATAGGACATCAGTACTTATCTGTTTATACTGATTTCAGTAGTTGTAACTACATCAGTATTTTAACTACATCAGTAGCTTGGAATAGATAAAGTACTTCAGTACTTGTGAGACATTTAGCCATCAGTAGTTATAAAAATACTGAAGGGAAAAAGGACTCATTAAGACTTATATGTGACCATGGGTACCAATGATCACCAGTAATTACTACTGAAATCATCAGTAGTTGTCACTTATTCTAGCTGCAGCATACCAAGCCTTAACACAAGGTTTTGGAAAGTAGAACTATCCAAAGGCTTAGTAAAATATCTTCAAGCTCATCAGCACTAGGCACAAACTTGGGATAATCAGACCTTTTTCAAAACAATCCCGAATAAAATGATGTCTGATCTCTATATGTTTGGTCCTAGAGTGCTGGACTGGATTTTTGACAATACACAGAGCTGAAGCACTATCCATTAACAATGGAGTCTTAGTCTTGTAATGCCATAATCCAGAAGTTGGTTCTGAAGCCAGAGTACCTGAGAGGTGCAACTTGCAGCAGCAATGTACTCGGCCTCAGCAGTTGATGTAGCAACAGATGTTTGTTTCTTACTCTGCCAAGAAATCAAACAGTTGCCTAGGAATTGACAACCACCAGAAGTTGAATTTCTAGTTAACTTGCACCCTGCATAGTCACTATCTGAAAAAGCAACTAATTTGCAAGAGTGTCCAGTGGAATACCATAAACCCAGAGATTGTGTACCTTGCAAATATCTAAAGATTCTCTTGACTGCAATCAAATGAGACTCTTTAGGAGCAGCCTGAAATCTAGCACAAACACATGTAGCAAACATAATATCTGGTCTAGAAGTTGTTAATACATCAAGACCCAATCATACATCTGTAGCGTTTCATCAACAGCTTTACCTTTCTGATCAGCATCCAGTTGTGTGGTGTTGCACATGGGAGTAGAACAGGGCTTACAGTTTTGTAAATCAAACTTATTCAAAAGATCTTTGTATATTTTGACTGATGATAAAAGGTTCCATCAGCCTTTTGTTTGATTTGCAAGCCTAGAAAGAACTGTAATTCTCCCATTGCACTCATTTCAAACCTCTTTTTCATTAATGTTGAAAATCATCACACAACTGGGGATCAGAGGATGCAAAAATAATATCATCAACATAAATCTGAACAAGTAGCTTATGCTGATCACCTTCTTAATAAACAAAGTTTTATCAATGGAGCCTCTAGTGAAATTATTCTTAAGAAGAAAAGTAGAGAGTGTCTCATACCACGCTCTAGAGCTTGTTTCAACCCATAAAGAGCCTTATCAAGTTTGTACACCCATTCAGGATGTTTATTCCCTCAAAGCCTGGTGGTTGACACACATAAACTTCTTCCTTTATTTTACCATATAAAAATGCACTTTTAACATCATTTGAAAAACTTTAAGATTGTGGAATGCAGCATAGGCTAAGAACAATCTGATTGCCTCTAGTCTGGCTACAGGGGCAAAGGTTTCATCATAATCAATACCTTCTTCTTGTGAAAACCCCTGTACAACCAGTCTAGCCTTGTTCTTACAATAAGCCCATTTTCATTGTTTTATCCTAAACACCCTTTAGTGCCTATTGCACACTTACCTGGGGGAAGAGGAACAAGTTCCCACACTGTTGCTGTCTCTTGAACTGAAGTAGCTCAAGCTGCATAGCTTCAACCCATCCATTGTCTCTCAAAGCAACTGGTAGTTCTTTGGCTCTAGTGACTGATGAAGAGAGCATAGAAGCAGAAGTTAGACAATTCCTCTGGTTGAAACACCCAGCTGATATCACCAAATAATGAGACATGGGGTGATTCTTCAGTTCTTGATAACAATGAGATCTGTGCAAGTGTTTGTAGAACCTCAGCAGCAGCAGATGTTGATGTAGACTCTTGAAACCAAGAATTGATGGTAACTCAAAAGATAGAGGAAACAGAGATCTCATCAGCATTTGTTGTGGATGGAACTGCTGAAGCTACAGGAACATCAAGTTTAGCAGACACAGGCAGTTGGTCACTAAACTTGAATAGGTGAGTATTGATATTATCATCATCATCATCAATACCACCAAGGTGGAAGACGTGCTGTAGAAGATGATTTAGCCACAGGATCTGCAACACAGCTGGAGCTTGATAAGGAACATATTGCAGTATGTCCAAATCAAACACTCCATAGGGTTTTGTGGAATCTTGTCCAAAGGAGATTCATTAAACTTCACATGCAGAGTCTCTTCAACTATCTTTGTTCTGCAGTTGAAGACTCTGTATGCCTTGCAAGTAGATGAATAACCAACAAAATACCCAGCATCCACTTAGGATCAAATTTATGGAGTTGATCCTTTGTGTTGAGAATAAATAGGGACACCCAAATGCTTTGAAAAATGAAATTAGAGGAGCCAAGTGATGGAGAACTTCATATGGAGTCTTCATCAACCTCTGATTTACTAAAACTCTATTTTGCACATAGCAAGCTGTGTTGATAGCTTCAGCCCAAAAGGTCAGTGGCAAACCAGAGTCAGCCAGCATGGACCTTGCAGCTTCAATGAGGGTCCTGTTCTTTCTCTCCACTACCCATTTTGTTCTGGAGTCCTTGGGATGCTAAACTGCCTTTGATTCCCTTTGAGATAGAAGTCATCAAGTGTATGATTTCCTGAATTCAGTTCCATATCACTCCTCATACACTTGACTGGAAGGGAATACTGCTTCTCAATATACAACACAAAGTTAATACCTTCTGAGCAACCTCATCCTTTGAATGTAGAAAGAAGTCCATACAAATCTGGAGTAATCATCCACAATTACCAACAGTATTTCTTCTTGGCATGCTCATCACTCTCACAGGACCAAATAGATCCATATGCAGTAATTGCAAGCAGGCAGTGGACTTAGGCTCTTTAATAGGAGGAATAAGACTTTGTGCTATTTTTCCTTTTAAACAAGCAGTGCAGTTTCATCACAATGGAACTCCTTTATTGGTAAGCCTCTGACTAAACTATTGTGGATAAGCTGATTCATGGTTTTGAAATTACATGACCCAGCCTCCTGTGCCACAGTTTAGATTCTTGAGAAGAGGCTTTGGAAAATAGGCAAGGATTGCCTTTGAGATCTATTTTCTTGGAAAGATCTAAGGCATACACTCTTCCTGTCCTGTTGGCTCTCAGGAGAGTGTGATCATCCAACACCTTGTCAATCAAGTGCAAAACTTTGGATGACAGAATCCTACAGTTCTGACTGGTGAAAAGAGCAACATGGTCTTTATCACACATTTGACTGACACTCAAGAGATTGTACTTGAGATTTTCCACATGATTAACATCATCATTTGATTTCTCCATTGAGACAAAGCCATTACCAATGATGTAACCCCTAGCACACTGCCAAAAGAAACAAATCCCTTCTTTCCTTGAGAGTAGTCATGAAGAAGAGAACTGTTCCCAGTCATGTGCATAGATCCCCCACGGTCTACATACCAGATGCTACTTTGGCATGTTGGAGAACCCTGCAAAATAAACAATCAGTTAGTTTTAGAGACCCAAACTTTTTGGTTTTGGGCCTGGTCTCATCAATAGATGGTAAACTAACAGTTTATTTGAAACAACAGCCTAGAGGAAGAAGATGGTGAAGAAGAGGAATCCTTTGGCTTGGATCTCCGTTTCTGTGGTTTCAACATAGAGCATCTAGTTGGTTAACTCTACCCACAGATGTTGAACCATCATACCAGCTGTGTCTGATTTTGTGATAAGGCTTTCAGCTCATCAGACACATTGCCAGTGGAGTTTGATAAGTTCCTATGTTGCACCTTCTTCTTCTGAGCACTCTCAGTTCTCACCTGTTTAACCCCTTCCTTTTTGGATTTCTTTGAGGACTTAGGGTTACAGGATTTGATGTTGCTGAGACAAATGTGGTCTCAAACTCAGTTTTCATTTTTCCATTTTCTCTTTAGTTTCTTCTTTTTGTTTGAGTTTGGAACCTCTTTTGTACCAGCAATCATCTGTAAGATGATTGAACAAACCACATCACCACATGGTTTCTTCTTCATCTTAGGTTGATCATCAACTAAAGAGGGTGAAGCAACAGAAGACTTGCTCTTCAATGCTTTGGAAGCATTGTTTGCTGTCTTTCTTGACTGCCTCTTTAGTAGTCTTCAAACTCTTTCTACTGGCAGTTTTCTTCTCTTCAGTACTGACAGTAGTTGGAGTTTGACTTCAGGTGTTAAATCCTGCTCTCTAGTCCTTTCAGGACTTTCAGAATTAACTCCTGAGTTGATCAACTCATTAATCATGTGAGTGTCAGCATTTGACCATCAACATCAGCTGATAGGTTCAGAGAGGGCTTGACTGACTTCTACTTCTGAGTGTGCGTATCAGAAAGTAGATCACATGATGAGATGGATTGGTTATCACTCTCACCATCAGATTTCTACCCTCTCTTGGAGTAAAATCTGTAGGTAGCAGTGTGATTGTACCCAATGCCAAACTTCACATTGGAAGCAGATTGCTTACTAAGAAGCATTTCAAAACCTTTGCATGATGTACCCATCTATCACACTCTACCTGGGTAACTGCAAGGGTTTCTTGAGATCTTTATACTTCCTAGAAGTATCTCTTCCCTAGCCTTATCATCAGTTATTTGGCATTTCAATTTTGTAAATCTCATCATTTTTATCATTAAGCACAGACTCAATTCAGCTTTGTTTTTGGAAATTATTTGTTCTAGCTCAATGTTCTTGTTGATTAAAGCTACATTTGCTTCTCTAATAGATGCAAATGCTGCTATGCATGTGTCAAAACATAATTTGGCTTTTGCCTCAGAGGATACCTGTGATACCTTTGATGTAGAGGCATTAGAGGATGAAGTATCAGTAGAATCCAAAGCCATAAGAGCGAGATTTCCAAATGGACTGTCACCACCGTGTTGACCAGCACCTAAGAACAGTTGTTCATGACCAGACATGTCATCTGGTAAACTGCTCCAGTCAACAACTCCTGGGGTGAAGAAGCTGTGGTTGCTGGGTTGAGTTGTGATGAGATTGGGAAGGCTGTGGTTCAGGCAATGCTTGTGGTTTTGTGCAATTGGAGCTTGAACAGGATTTGGTTGAGGCACATAATAGCGGGATAAGGATATGACATTGACCCTGGGGAACAAAGTATGCAGGAGATCTAGGATGTGAATAATGACCAGAACCAGCAGGATGTTGCCCTCTGTTTTGTGGACTAGTACTAGGAAAAGTCACAAAGGGTGCAGAAGAGTTAGATCCAGTTGATCTACACTCTCTTGCAAAGTGTCCTAGCCTTTGGCATTTGTGAAACCTCAACTTACTCTTGTCAAAACCACTTTGGTTTTGCCAGAGAGTCCAGGAATTTCCTGCCAGTTCTCTTGTAGAACTTCTGAGATCTGATATTAATCAGTGCCATCTGGCTAAATATCCATCTCTTCTAGATCATCATCAGCTATTCCTTTCAGATCATCCATGATGAAGCATAATGTCACTATTACTGCCAGAGTGACTCTCAATACCAACAAATGCATGATCAGAACTATTTGAAGAGAAATCAACATGCTCATCATAATTGTTTTCAGATGCAGATATGCATATATCTGACTCATGACCAATCAAGGCAGTGTTCCCTGGTACGAAGTCATCAGTGAGCTTTCCTGATGAGGACAGTTTCCTTTCTGCTCTATCTCTCTTTCAAATGTAAGCAGTTTCCCATGAAGTTGGGTGAGAGATAGCCATCCAGATTTGCACTGGAGCGTAGAACAATGGTGTATGTGTCCCATCTCTCAGGTAGTGATCTGAGGAATCTGTTGTTCATCTGGCTATTGGTGTATTCCTGTTTCACCATTTTTTCAGCTCAGATATCAAGCAGGAAAAGCGCTCAAACTGTTGAGTCAGTGTCTCACCCTTTCTATGAGAGAATGTCTCATATGTTGGGCAAGGTTTCCTCTTTGTTTGCTAAGACCTCATCTGTGCCCCGAATTGTTCCTTCAGGGCATTCCAGAGATCATGAGCAGTTTCATGATGCATAAGCCTGAATAGATTTCATTAGGCAGTGCCATGGCCAGAATTCCATGGCTTTAGCATCAATCTCAAATAGTTTCCGATCTCATCAGAGTATTGTTCTTCTTCTTTGGAACCATTTGATTGGTTTCCGGATTGTTCACCATAGGCTTATGTGGTCCATGTACCACAGATGTCCCCCAACCTGAACTATTAACAACAGGTGATGAAGCATTCTTCGTTGCCATATGTTATACTCGGTCCTAACCAGCATCGGAGGCTTGGTAAGGAACCGGTATTGTGAGGATCATTAGAAGGAGTCGTCATATCGGATTCAATCAAATTTGGTTAAGCTAACAATTTAGAACAAAAAAAAACGCAACAACCAATTGAACCAGAAGATCTCAAAATAAATGAACGAAAGCGGCAGAAATTCATAATCTATACCAGTTCTTGCAAAAGCGCTAATTCAATCAAACACAGAAACAATTAGCAGTTTCAATGATCAATTGTTAGATCGATCAATGATTAACCATGCTCTGATACGACTTGTTAGGATCAGTGATCTATGTTTGATTGATTGACGAGTATTGCAGCGGAATTCAAACAATGAATTAGTCGATTCACAAGAACAAAACGATATTCAATGAAGAACAAGACGGTTATAGAGAGAGAGAATATCTGCAAATATTTCATTCAATATTCGCTTTCGTGGTAACAGAATGTCACACTTATGATTAGGTCGACACCTCTTATATAAGAGATGTGACGTCTGCTGATGTCACTTGATAGTGACATCTAACAATTTATTACAACTGAAACACAACTACTGAAGATGTCAAAACAGCTGACTCTTTCTTACAAAAAGTTCTAAGTGTTATCAGTTGTTATAACTACTGAAATATAAAACTATAAAACTACTGAAACTACAACGACTGAAGATAAGCTCTTTCGTCGTTTTACAAAACTACTGAAACTAGAAATATAAAACTACTGATATCACAACTACTGAAGAAGTACTCTTCAGCAGTTGGGACAACTACTGACGCTTCAGTACTTGATCTTCAGACTTTGACCTTCAGATGTTTCATCAGCTGATGACTTCAGTAGATATCATAGCTGATGTCTTCATTCGTCTTTGTCTTCAGACTTTATACATCAGTTGTTGATCTTCAGCACTTGTAACTCCTTCAGCTGTTGTACTTCAGTACGTTGGTCTTTCAGCTCCAGCACTTGTGTTCTTCAGCTGTTCAGCTTCAGTAATTGTGTTCTTCAGCTGTTCAGCTTCAGTACTTGTGTTCTTCAGCTGTTGTACTTTAGCACTTTAGTTCTTCAGCTGTTGAAGTCTTCAGCACTTGATCTTCAGCTGTTGAAGTCTTCAGCACTTGTCAACTGTGATGAAGCTTTCAGCAGTTGTTGTGATACCATGTGGGACTTAGAGGTTTTCTGATCTGGCTCATTGGTTCTTTTGGTCCAACAAGATCTTCAAATTCTTTACAGAGTGGCCTGTTTGTAGAGCCAAATATGATTATATCGTCCACATATATCTGTACTAGCCACATGTCTTTTCCTTTCTCTTTCGAAGAGAGTCTGATCAAATTCACCTCTTTCATATCCGTTGGTAAGTAGAAATGATGATAGAGTCTCTACCAAAAATCCTGGAGCTTGATGAAGACCATACAGAGCTTTGTCAAGCTTGTAAACTCTGTGAGGAAAATCAGGATATTCAATCCAGGAGTTTACTCACATAGACCTCTTCATATCTTCCATACAGAAAGGCACATTTCACATCATTTGGTAAACAGTAAACTTCATGGATGCAGAATATGCTAGAAAGATTCTATGGCTTCTAGTCGAGCTACAGGGGAAAATACTTCATCATATCTATTCCTTCTTCTTGCTTTATTTCTAATGACGATTCCCCTGTCATCAGTTTATTTTTGTAAAGCCATCTGTACAATAGGATATTGCCTTCAGGAAGATATACCAGTTGCCATACTTCTTGTTTCTTGAATTGTAGCAACTCTTCCTGCATTGCTTCAATCCGCTGTTGTCTTGAAGTGCCTCTTTGATGTTTTTGGGTACTGTTTGGACAAAGAAAGCATGAGAACAAACAGATGTTTGTAGTGCTTGACTTGCTTCTTGTCCTCTTTCATGAAGATCACCAATAATGGTTTCAACTGGATGATTCTTGTGTATTCTGGTGGGTGGAATTGAGTCGCCAGTAATTGTTACATCAAGATTGGAGACATTCAGTTCATTATGGTCAGAGGCATCATCACTTTGAACTGTTGGAGAATTATGAAGGTTGTCAGACCCTGTCTCAGTGTCTGTTTCAACATTAGCAGCACTTTCATTGTATCTATCATTTGATCTTCTTTCCACTTCAGCTGAAGGCAACGCTTGTTTTTCATTTCTAATTGCTATAGATTGGTCTTCTGAATTAGATGGTAACAAGTTGGGTCCTCCTGCATTTGAAATGATTTGATTTGTGGTTGATTGTCTGATGGGGTCAGCTTGCAGAGGTACATCTTCATTTGGTTCTTCAGTGTAAGTAGGAGGAATTAATGGAAAGTCAATTCTCCTTTCTATGCTTGAAGATGAACTAGCTGAAAGTAGGTTACCTGCATCAGACAAATAAAATTGATCAAAAGATTTTGTAAAAGAGTCAATATCAAATAACCAATCGGGACCATTTGTAGATTTGGGAAATGAATGTTCCTTAAATTGAACATTAGTTGATTCATCAACAATGTTTAATCGAGGATTAAACACATGTAAGCCTTTGACACAGAAGAATAACCTACAAAGAATCCTTCATCAGACTTAGCTGAAAATTTTCCCAAATGGTCACGGGTATTTAATATTGAGACTGGACTACCAAATGACTTAAGAAATCTAATAAATGGTTTTCTTTGAAACAACAGTTCATATGGAGTCATGTTTCTTTCTTTGACAATCATAGTTCGATTTTGTACAAAGCATGATGTGTTAACTGCCTCTGCCCAAAAGGTTATTGGCAATTTAGCATCAGCTAGCATAGTTCTTACTGGTTCAATTAGTGTTCTATTTCTCCTTTCAGCTACCCCATTTTGTTGAGGAGTTCTAGCCGCACTAAATTGATGAGATATGCCTTTAATTGTGCAAAATGAGCTCATGTCTTCATTTTTAAATTCTGTCCCATTATCACTTCTTATGCTTTTGACCTTATAGTCAAGTTGGTTCTCAATTTTAGTGATAAACTCTTTGATTATTGAGGATGCTTCATTTTATGAAGTAGGAAGAAAACCCATGTGAATCGTGAAAAGTCATCAATGATAACCAAACAATACTGTTTCTTTCCCAATGTGTTGGGCCAAAGAGATCCATATGAAGTAGTTTCAATGGAGTATTGTTTGAGTTCACAAGTTTTAGTTTATGTGAAGATTTATGTTGTTTTCCTTTGAGGCATGCTGAACAGTGATCAATAAAATGAATTCCTTTTGAGGCAATCCAATGACATGGTTTCCTTTTACTAATCTGTTCATGTATTTGAAATTTGTGTGCCCCAAACGTCGGTGCCAAAGCCGTGATTCATCAAATGATGCTTTTGACAAGAGACATGTTTCTTCTGTTAGTGCAATAGAATTAAGGTTTAAGACATAAGTATTATTCTTTCTCGGAGTCCTTAATACAACCCATTCTTCAAGGATATGAAATCCTGACTTTAGAATATAACAGTGGGTGTCGGTAAAGTGAGTCGAATATCTCTTGTCGCAGATCTGAGACACGCTTAGAAGATTGAAATTGAGCTGTTCACAATGATTCACTTTATCAAAGCTGAGCATCCCGTTTGTCATAGATCCTTCTCCTGTAATCCTACCACCTTGTGAATCTCCTCCAAATGCCACAGATGTTCCTTTAATTTGCTTGAAATCATGAAGGAGGGAACGATCTCCAGTCATGTGTCGGGAGCATCCACTGTCCACATACCATAGGCTATTAGACCTATATGGATGACCCTGCAAGCACAAGAAGAACTAGTTAGAATATGGAACCCAAGCCACCACGGTCTTGGGTATCCCGTTTCTATGCATAGTGGTGACCTCTTGAAGTTTTCCTCTAACCTGTGACCTAATTAGAGGAGGTCTTTGAGATTTTCTGTGAGAATATGAATAAGCTATTTATCACCATCATTTGAAAAATCAGAACATTATGAAATCGTTTTTTATATTTGTTTCTTTGATTTTTACCTGAGTCTTTCATATTTTCATCCTTTGTTGATTTATACGTCCTTGATTTGTTATTATAAATGTGACTCTTAACAGTTGTTTTGACAGATGATGTTGGTGAGATAGGCTTGTTTTGAGGAATTGTCACTCTCGATTGCTTGTAATAACAGTCATTTGTATTGTGATTGTTTAAGTCACAGACTGAACATATTTGTTGAAATAACATGTTTTTGTTGAATGATTGTTCATGTCACAGATGGAGCAATATTGATTGAAAAAGCACTCCTCTATTTTGTGGTTAAACATATCACATATGTCATAATACATATGCTTGTTAATTTTCTCAGATTTTACTGGTCTTGACTCAGTTGATTTTCCCTTTTTCAACTTAGTATTATTCTTTTTGCTGGAAGAAGAATCAAATTCAGCCTTTTGTGCAGTTTGCTTTACTACACTGAATTTGATTGTCTTTTGAGGCTGTTTTCGTTTCCTCATCCTTTTCTGTAGCTCTTTCTCAAACTGTTCAACATGATCTTTATTGCATATGTCAAATCCTACTCCATTTCTTGATTTTGATGTTTGAGGATCAGGTTGACTGTGTGATTTCGAACTCAGAGATTTTTTGTTATTTCCTTTTAATGAACCTTCATCTGATATGCTTGAATTTTGATGAGTATTGATCTCATTATCAGAATTGCTTTCAGCAGAGGGTTTAATCTTTTGCACAAACTTCTTTTTCCCATTAGCTATAGTAGGTATGAATTTTATGAAAGGAACAATAGCTTTAATGGGGCTGACTGGTTTGACAAGACTTACTGTCTTCTCTAAACACTCTTTTATTTTTATTGGGTGACCTAACTTGATTTTATCCTCACTAGTTTCAATGTAAACACTTGGTTCATTTGAGGATTTGTGATTTTTTTTACTATCATGTGGGTTTTAATAGTGTTAGGTTCAGTTTGATTTTTGAGTGTGACAGATTCAGGCATGACAGTATAGTTGTCATTGTATGGTGGAGGACATGAATTATACCCAATCCCTGACATGTCCTTTGGATCCTTTTGAGAATACAGCATCTCTTGCAGCTTTACAGAAGATTGTTGAAACTTTTCAAGTTTCATTTCAGTAAGGCTTGGTCAGCTTTAGATTGAGCTAATTTTTCAGATAATAGCTCATTCTCAGCTGCAAGAGAATACTTCTCACCATGAAGTTTTTCTATGTCAGAGATGAGAGATTTAATTTTAATTTCAAAATTCTTTATTTCTCTTTTCATCATCTCTGACTTTACTTTCTCCTCTTTTATTTTCTCAGCCAATTTGTGGTTATGCTCTCTATAACCTTGAAGTTCATTTATGCACTTATCAGAACAAAGATTGAATTTTACCTCAGATGGCATGGGGGATGGTCCATCATTAATGTGTGCCATCAGTGCATGGTTCTGGAATTATGGCTTGACCTCCTCAACATACATGCTCCAGTCACACACTCCGTCTTGTCTGATCACAAGTGCATTTGCTGAAGGTTGGTTGCTCCCAAAAGCTTGATTGGCTAGTTGAGGTTGAGCTTGAGAAGATTGCTGTTGTTGAGAATGATATTGTTGCTGATGATTGAGGAGGGAATGCTTGAAGACGGTTGATATGATGACTGACTCTGAGAATGTCTTGGAGTATTGTTGTTTCTTCTTGGAGCATTACATTCTCTAGAGAAGTGCCAGGCCATTCCACAATTGAAGCATTTGACTTTGGATTTGTCGTATCCGAGCTTAGTATTTTCATTCAGGCTGAGTTTTTTGCCTTTCCTGAAAAACTTTTTAGCTCTCATGGCAATCATAGCCATTTGCCATTGTAAATCCATCTCTTCTACATCATCTGGATCCATTTCCCCCAGATCTTCTTGGATTAGATGTGCAGAAGTCAGTCTTCCTCCCAAATACGCCTCAAAACTTGCTACAAAGGCATTATATGTAGCCTTCTGTTCTTCTGTTTTTTGATCATCAGTAGGGTTGGTAGAGACAGAAGAGAATCCTGTTGATTGATTGGTTGATGTTGATGTTGATGCTGAAGGTCTGTTAATTGAGTGTGCTGCAAAGAATCCAGTGGTTTTGTGTTGATCTCCATATGACAGAAAGTCATCCTCTTCAGTGATGAAGGCATTCTCAACAGAATGAGTTTCAGATGGAAACTTATAAGCTTCAACAACTTTTGGTCCTCCAAGATTCCTGCTTCTTTCATCAAGTTCCAGTGCTTCAATTTTTGCAATCATTATGTCAAGAGTGGTACTCTCCAAATCAAGAGTATTTTCAGCATTGTTACGTTTTGTTTCCAATGCTCTGGAAGACTATGTAACATTTTCTTGTTGAGGTCTTTTGATTTGTAAGTCACTCCCATTATATCCAAATCATTTACTAACTGCACGAATCTGTGCAATTGTTTAGAAATTGATTCCCCTTTGAAATGATGGAAGGTTTCATACTGATTTATCAGTTTGTCTCGGTTGATTTCAGCAACCTCACTACTTCCTTCACACATAATTTGCAAAGCATCCCAAACTGCTTTTGCAGTTCCATACTTCTCCAGCCTTTTAAGCACATCCATCTTAAGTGCTTGAGTGAGGATGGAATATGCTTTAAGGTCAATCTTGATCTTCTTATAATCGTCATCATCTAGAGTAAGATCTTCAATGGGAATCCTGGTTGTTCTGTAGAGAGCTGCCTGATCAGCTGAAAGTGTTATTGGGATGTGGGGACCTTTACATATCGAAATCCAGTAGTCAGGATCTACACCTGTAATATAATTCATAAATCTTATTTTCTTGTTTGAACTCAGATTTATGTTTCAGCATTGGTGGTTTTGGGGTATGCCCAAGTTCTAAATAACTGTGAGAATCCATTTTATCAGTTGATTTTTAGTATGGATTAGTGAGTTTTTAAGTCTATTCAGTGGGTTTAGTTCAAATAATCATTAAAAACGTCCAGTAGATTCAGATCTGATGACTATGATGTCTGTAATCAGGAGTGTCTTTGTATTGTTGTAGGTTGTCTGACTTGTAGTCTGTAAGATGTTCTGTGTTCAACTGATTGGTTGAATAAGGGGCTGTTGATGAGTATTTCAGGTAGTATTCGGTGTGTAAATTGATTAGAGATGTATAAATACTCTGTTCAGCTACTCAATCACCAGATATATCGGGTTCAGACCAGATCTGTGCAGATATGAGTAAGAACTGAGAGTCGTGGCTCTGATACCAATTGACTGGATAAGATTTGAGAATGATAATCTCAGTTGATGTGAATCAATAAGGACCGAATATAGTGATTGAGTCAAAGATTGAGAGGCGGAATCAGACAATCAATGAACATTGAATACACATGATACTCATAAATATGTTTGTATATATTGAATACTTTGATTGCTTGATTACAAGAACATTCAATGCAAACAGAACATTCTAGGAACTAAGAATCAAATCAAATTACAGACAAAAGTTACCCCATGTATGAGGTATACTATTCTATTTATAGGCAGACACGTTGCCATTACAAAATACTAAACTACCCTTACTAAAGCTAGTCTAAGTCTTCATCAGCATTGGCTGTTGATCATCCGCATTGACAAATGCGGATGAGTTGACTTCATCAGCATTCCTTCAACCGCATTGAAGTTTGGTCATCGCATTGGTAAATGCGGATGAACAAAACACTTGTCCGCATTTCTTTGGTAATCCGCATTGGTCAATGTGGATGAACAAATGTATATCCGCATTTATTAACTTGTCATCCGCATTGACAAATGCGGATGACCAACACTTGTATTTTTCTTCTTATTCAGCAGATACTTGTCTTGATCCGCATTTGTTCTTGGACATGAGGGATTCCAGCAGAGCAACCATCCACCACTTGAATTGGCATGTATGATCCTTTCAAGGTCCAACACAAATGATTATAGTGAGAAGCTCCCTCTACTGCCCAAGGAGAATGACAATGCAGTGATGTTAGAGGTGATGGGATGACACCACTCTGGGAAGGATGAAGGTGTATAGGGGGAAGCAGGTGAAACCCCCTATCAGGAGATTGTTTGGGCATCTAGCCCGGGATGACTACGTGGTGCCCGCTCATAAGAAATGGAGTCACAATGACAGTGACTCCAATACTGAGCCTATTGTTCTACCCACTGATGATTCAGATGGTGACAACCATGGTGATGGTCAAGGCGGTGAGGCTCCGGGCGAATCCGAGCATGCTCCAATCCACCCTAACTTTCAGATACATTAGGAGGAAGAGTCGGATGAGGAGCCACTAATGAGGACAGTGGTAGCAAGGTTGTTGCCACTAAGAGAGGCTTGCAGTGGTTGGTGGACGCCAAGGTGATTCCGGGGATGCCGCTACTGCTGATACTGATCCATCATACATCCTGAACCATCCCATCAGCCTAGGGGGCATCCTCTTCTAAGGGCTCAAGGAAGAAGAGGATGGCTTAGCCTCATGGCATGAAGAGCAAAAGGAGGAGGATTACATTGTTTACCACCACATCCACCACATCTACCACCACCACTACCATACCCCCTATCACCACTACCATAACTCCCACCATCACTACCACACTTCCTACCACCACTACCACAGTCACTCCTACACCATCCACTCCTATTACACCACCCATATTCACCACATCCACCACCACCACCACCCAATGAGCCGGGACTTCTACACAGGTCCCAATGACCCATGGACCCACTCTACCCTCTATCGAGGTAGAGGAACAGCTAGCCAACCTAAACCGGATGGTGCTAAAGCTACTAGCTGCCAATGAGCAAAGAGCTACACAGGTAAACCAGCTTATGGAGCTTAATGCTGCTCAAGCTCAGCAGATTACATAGATAAACATAGATTGAATATGATAAAAGTAAAGATTATCTATGTTTATCTATGCTTAAATGTCTTGATTAACTACTAATGATTGATATGTTAAATGTTTAAATCAAGTAGATAAAACGTTCCATTAAGATGAATATGATATTGCTCCCCTTCAGCAAATCAAGTCTCAATTCATAATGATTCTTGATTTACAAGGGATTGTAAGAAGACCAGTGAGCTACACTCCCGAAGAAGGAGAAATCGTACATGACTTGACCGATGAGTAACTTGCAGAGATGTTCCGACTGAATCCTGACGAGCTCGTTAAAGACGCTCCAAATGTTGATGTTATGAGTGATGATGAGCTAAATGATGTTGATGAAATAGAGATAGAGGATGTGACGTCTGAGCACTATCCAGAGTACACTGATCGAGAGGGAAATGTGATCCCCGACTTGGGTAACACTCTCGGCAGTGATACATTTAAAAAACTGGAAGAGATGGAGAAAGAAACAAATAAGGATCAAAGCCAAGCCCAAGCCTCGGATGTAGATGTTGATCTAAAGAATGCTGCTTGTTTTGCTGAAATACGAGCCCACGCACAGCTCAAAAGAAAAATGCCTACACCAAACTCTACAAGGTCAAGAAACATCTGTAGGTGTCTAGCAAGATTATTGCATGGGCGTATTTTGAGAATCTAAATGTTTATGATGTAAAAAGGGAGAAGGGAATAAAGTACTTCAGATATCCACATGATCTGAACACTCTCCCAGGTTTTGAACTCAACCAACTGGCACGCTTAAATCTACTATATGTTGATCCTAGAAAGATGTCACGTTGGTTTGAGGCTGCTTTAAAGAAGGAATACCACACCAGATGGGTAAACTTCAGACCTCAACAACCGAAGAGGTACATCCGAAGGTCTGAAGTGGATCCCATATTTGGAAAGCCTAAAGTGGTGCTGAAGTGGAGTCCCCCACGGACAATGTCCAAGATTCCCTCACGGGAAATGCCACAGGAGTTCACTCCACACTTCAAATGGTGGTATTATGATTAGACAACAGGCGAAGCGGTCATAGTTTTAAATAGAGAGGGGAAATGGAAACGATCCTTGTATTTGACCTAATGTGGCTTACAAACTTGTCTGTAGAAGATGTCTACACATTGTACAAGTGGCCACTGTTCTATGACGCACAAGATAATGTAAAAGCTCTCCAATTCCAGAATGTTATACGACTCTGCTTTGCTTTTCAAATACATTCAGGAGTTATAAGAGAGGAGAAGTACAAGAGGTTTGAGGAGCTTATGTAGAATGTCAGACGTTAAAGGAAACTAGGTCCAAGGGGGAGTTTGTTGATACATATGTACCTAGTTTATGAGCTTAATGTAAATGTCGGTCTTGTCTTACACATATGTAATGAATGAGTTGAATGAAATGCAATACGTGATTGATGCTTATAATGTTTAATGTTTCATTTTTTATTTTGTGATATAGTATAATGAACTAACTATATAGGTTTGAGGTTGTTGTGCATAGTTCTTAGTCAATAATGATTAGAAATGTGTTCAGATTTAGTCGTATGAGTCCTCATGCGAATGACCCATGCTAATGGAACATACGCATGAATATCTCATGCTAATGGACCAGTCGCATGAACTAGGAGACTGGATCAGTCGCACAATTGAGACATAAGACTGACTCAGTTGCACGACTGAATTTTTAGTCGTGCGTATGGATCAATCGCATGATTCAGTCACACGACTGAACCATGCTAATGGTTCAATCGTACAAATGAAAGCCCATAACCTATAAATACCACGTAATTCGTGGAAAAACATAATTATTAAGAGACTTTTGACACATACTCATAACCTAGCCGTCAAGAGCATCAAAAAGCCTATTCCAAGTTCATAGTTCGCATCTGATTTTGTTCTACTTGTTCTTAACATTTCTTTAGTCGTTAGATTGATTAGGATTTCATTCACACTGATTGGATCGCCAATCAAATAGGATTCCACACTATTTGATCTGGTTTCACGCATTATCAGTTAGTACTCCGTATGTACACAGTCCTAACAAGAACTCATGTATCACCATATCACTTTAAAGAAACAAGAAGTGCTGGAAATGCCTTTATGTCCAACAATGATGGTAATAACTCTTGTACATGACTGAAGATGAAGAGAAAGTAAGTTTCTATGCTTTAAAACATCCTAAGAAATCTTATCAAAGTAAGTCAAGAAAAGAGAAAGGAAGAATTGATGATCAAAGAGATACATCATCAGAAAAGCCTTCAATCAACAATCAACCAGAGTCCATCACTATCCTTCTAGACTCTGAAGAACAAAAAGCAGCTTTTGCAGCTTTCAGTTCAAGCTTTCAAGCTTACCTAGGAAGCTCATTAACCTCTGCCAACATGTGCCAACAATACTTGGAAGAACTACCTCCAGATGTAATGGAGGAGATGGATTTACAATGGCAAATGGCAATGATTGCCTATAAAGCCAAACAATATCTTAGAAGAAACAAGAATTTGGCTGTTGCAAGTACATCATCACAGATTGGTGTTGACAAGTCAAAGGTAAGATGCTTCAAGTGCAATCTCTATGCACACTTCTCTTGAGAATGCAATCAACAAAATCCTGGCTCAACATAACATCAGCAACAATAGTGTAAACAAACTTCATCATTTCAAAGATCCTTCAGGCAACCACAACTTGCCAACTCATCCCCACCAGCCACTAATACATTAACAGGAACAAGCAACTCAAAAGAATCTGGGCTGATCATTCTTCAAGATGGAACCTGTGACTGGAGTATGTATGAGAAGGAAGACTTGGAAGAAAGTCAAGCTCTAATGGCTCACATGGAAAACAAAGTTCCATCCATGGAAAGTGAGGTAAGAGACAGGTTATGTTCATTAATATGTGTTCAGAAAGTAGAGAGATATAGAGTCCATGTTCAATAATTGGTTGATAAAGTTAAAGAAACAATGATTTTGAATGAATCTCATGTAAGAGAAGATAAATTATATTAAATAAAAATTAACAACTTACAAAAGGATTTAGATAAAATTGTTTCTGAAAATTACAGTTTGAAAGCACAAGTTGAGCATCTGACCACTCCCTTAACTAAATCCATGGATGATCATGCATCAACTGAAGTGAAACTTCAGAAGTTTCAACTTTCATCTCAGCAGTATGAGAAATTATTAAATTCTCATATTGAATCAAAGAACAGGTCTGGGTTGAGATATAATGCAGTGGCACCTCCTGTAAACAATAATTATGTTCCTTTGCCTGAATCAATGACATAACTTTTCAAATCATTTTGTGCCAAGCACCAATATCGAAACAAGTTCTAATCAACAAAACATTAATAATAAATCTAAGATGAATAAAACTAAGTCTTCTGAATCAGACAAGATTAATCAAATGGATTCAGAATTTGACTTTGATAAGTGTGATGACTTGTATGATTCTGATGAACATGATGATGATCTACTAAACAAGGGTAAGAATATTGTTTTGGAATCAAATATTCCAAAAGTGCTTGAAGAAACAAAGGTGCCATACCCTCCTAAACAAAGAAACATGCTGAAGACCATCTGCAAGAGAATAGCTCAATTAAATAAAGGTCTTCATGAACTAAATCAGCAACAAAAATCTTCCAATGAAGTGAATGAGAAGTGTGCCTGTACTGAGAAAAGACATAAATCATCCATGGAAAAGGAAAAAGAAAAGGTTGTCAGCTGATTATCTGTGGAAGAAGAACCTTTTTTCAGCACAAGATCTATGGAAGAGGAAACCTCTTCGGTAGTTAATACTGATTCTGTAAATGATCTATGGAAGACGAAGTCAGCAACAAGCAAGCCAAAGCTTCACAAGCTGGAAGAAGAAAAATAAACTTCAAAGCTAAAAAAGGATGTGAAGCCTCAGAGTTGGCAAATAATAAGAAATTAACTGATTCTGCACAAAGAATCAGATGAGATGTATTGCAAATGGTGTGACATGAAAAACCATAACACTGAAGATTGTTATTTCAGTAGTTATTGTTCTATTTGCAATATGAACAATCACATGACATCTGACTGCTACTTCAACAAACACTATGCTATCTGCAACAAAATAACCATTCAACTCAAGAATGTTATTTCAAGAAAAAGAACAAGACAAAAGGCACAAGAAGAAACAATCAGATAAAGCTGAATCAGACACTCAATCTACTGATTGTGAAAAAGATTCAAAAATGAAGAAGTCTGAACAAAAACAAAAGCCAAAATCAAAGGAAAAACACTCCACTGATGTTCATTCTTTGAAGAGAAGAACAACTTTCCAGCAATCAAAAACACCTCATAAAAGGGTGGTTTTGACTGAAAAGGAACCAAAGACTAATGATGCATTCTTTGATAATTTTGAAAAGGGAATTCATATACCTCATTCAAAAACAAAAGATAGTGGACAATTAATAATCAAGATTTACTATCAAAATCAAAGCCTCAAACCAACAAAAATAAGTTGAATGAAGAAGAAATTAAGAAACAAGAACCTAGTTCATCAACATCTACGTCACAAAAATTCATCCACACCTAAAATACTCAGAAGAATCAAGCAAAACTAAAACTGAAACTTTAAGACTTATTCATGAAGGAGTACTATTTTAGACACTACTAGCAAACCCAAGATCATTAAGGCTTGGGTTGTCAATTCTAACTGATTTCTTTCTGAATGCAGGAACAATATTGGAGAGCTGACAACAAGTGGTATGTTGACAGTGGTTGTTCGAGGAATATGACAAGAAACTGTTCACTTCTCCATGACTTCAAACATAAAAATGATTCTTATGTGGCATTTGGTAAAATATTTGGTAAAGGAATGGTAACAAATGGTGTGCTGGAGTTTTAGAAAGTAAACTATTGTGAAAATTTACAGTATAATTTACTAAGTGTGTCTCAAATTTGTGATCAAAATTATACCATATTGTATGATAACACTAACCGTTACATTCTTAAGCCAGGTTTTTCTGTTCCAGAAGATTGGGTCCTTCTTAAGCATCAGGAAAAGGAAACACTTATATTTTGGACATGAACAACACCTCACTCACAAGACTTGAAACATGCCTCCTATCTAAGTCATCAGAAGATGAATCTCAATTGTGGCATAGAAGGCTTGTCCATTCTAACTTGAAGAACATGAACAAATTGGTGAAAAATGACTTAGTCATTGGACTGCCAAAGAAAGAGTTTCATTGCTCAACTCATTGTTCTTCTTGTTACAAAGGAAAACAACATAGAGTGTCTCATAAACCCAAAACTATCAATACTAATACTACACCACTCAAATTGCTTCGCATGGATCTGTTTGGTCCTACCAATGTGATGAGCATTTGAAATAGACAATATTGTTTGGTGATAGTTGATTATTTCCCAAGATTGACATCGGTCTTTTTCTTAAAAAAGGAGTGAAACATCAGAAACATTAATGAACTTTATCATCAAGATTGAGAATCAACTTGATGTAAAAGTTAAAATTTTTAGGAGTGACAATGGTACGGAATTTGTCAATTCTAACTTGGATTCCTTTTGCAGGACCAAAGGTATTGCAAGGCAATTTAGTGCACCAAGAACTCCATAATAGAATGGAGTTGCTGAAAGAAGAAATAGAACACTTATAGAAGCAACAAGAACAAATCTAGCTGACTCACAATTGTCTATCACCTTTTGGGCTGAGGCAGTGATACTGCATGCAATGTTCAAAATAGAACATTAATTGTCAAAGAACATAACAAAACACCTTATGAGCTATTATTTAAAAGAAAACCTTACATAGGACATCTTAGAGCTTTTGGGTGTCATGAATCTGTTTTAAACATAAAAAATCATTGGAAAAATTTTCAGAAAAAGCCTATGATAGTTTCTTTGTTGGATATTCTTCAACATCTAAGTCTTATAGGATCTATATTCCACAACATAACATTATGGAAGAAACTCCTAATCGATCTTTTGATGAATCTTATTTACTAAATTAGTTAAAGGATCATCATGGTTGTTTGATATAGATGCTTTAATAGAGTCATTTAACTACGGTTATTTGAACAATGCAGGAACTGATGATACATGCTATACATTTGTTCCACCTAATATGAATGAAGTGACATTATCTGTTGATCCTCCAAGGTTTCACACATCCTCAGATGGAAACACTACATTAGCAGCTGCAACACTGCATCCTCAGATATACACTGTGCATAAGGAGATGTGAATGTTGTCCCTGAAATGGCTCCATGCTCTCAAGTGCATGCAACAAATATTGGTAATGTTTCAAGTCCTCACTTATCATCCAGAGAAGTTCATGTAACTCCTACGGAAGAGAAAAATGCTTCCGAAGAAGCCCCTACAGCTCCTACGGAAGACACTCATGAGGCTACTGATATTCAACCTACGGAAGATCATTCAACACCAAGTGTTGAATAGTTTGACTACTTCTTAAACTCTCAATCTGGTTTGGATCAGTCTGCAACAATGGATATAACTAACATGGAATCATCTATTCCAGTTGAATCAACTCCATCAATAAGAATCCATAAGACTCATCCAGTCAACAACATCATTGGAGATCCTGCAAAAAGAACTACAAGAAGCCAAAGTGGTACTACCAACATTTTTCTTTTCACTTGTTTTCTATCATAAGTGGTTCCTCCAAGCATCACCACTACACTAAAGGACAATAGCTAGATTGAAGCTATGCAAGAAGAGCTTTAACAATTTAGAAAAAAAAGTGTGGACTCTAGTTAATTTACCTGAAGGCCAACATCCTATTAGAACAAGATTGCTTTTCAAAAATAAACTAGATGATAGAGGGATTATTGTGAGAAATAAAGCAAGGTTGATTGCTCAAGGATACACACAAGAAAAGGGAATAGACTATGATGAAGTTTTTGCACCAGTTGCAAGAATTGAAGCCATAAGAGTGTTCCTAGCTTATGCATCATATAAGAGTTCATTATGTATCAAATGGATGTCAATGTGCCTTCCTATATGGGAAAACGGATGAGGAAGTTTATGTGTCATAGCCCCCTAGATTTGAAGATCCTCACTACCCTCATAGGGTATACAAACTTGATAAAGCCTTGTATGGTCTTCACCAAGCACCAAGAAAGTGGTATGAAACACTATCATCTTTCCTGCTCAAGCATGGATACAAAAGGGGAACCATTGATCAAACTCTCTTACTTAAACAAGAACATCAAGATCTCTTGGTTGTTTAAATATATGTTGATGAAATTATATTTGGATCAACTAATAAGAGATTGTGTGTAAGTTTTGAAGAATTGATGAAATTAGAGTTTCTGATGAGCTCAATGGGAGAATTAACTTTCTTTCTTGGTCTTCAAGTTCATCAAAAGACAAATGGGATTTTTACCATCAAGAAAAATATATACATCAAATATAAAGACGTACAATCTTGCTAATGCATCTTCATGCAAAACACCAGCCTCAAAATTGAAAAGAGTGTACTTGATCCTTCAGGAAAATCTATTGATCAAAGATTAATAGATCAATGATAGGCCCTTATGTATTTAACTGCCAGTAGACCTGACATTATGTTTGTTGTGTGTGTTTGTGCTAGGTACCAATCAGATCCAAAAGAATCACATCTGAATGTTGTGAAAAGGATCTTGAGATATCTCAAAGGAAAACTAGGACTTGGTCTTTGGTATCAAAAGATGGTGACTTCACACACTACTCATATTTAGACAGTGACTATGGTGGATGCAATAACAATAGAACATCCACAACTGGTGGATGTCAATTCATCAGACCACGAATACTATCATGGTAGTTCAAGAAGCAAACCAATTTATCTGTATCCATAGCTGAGGCTGAGTACATAGCTGCTTAAGCTGGTTGCTCTCAAGTCCGTTGGTTGCAAAACCAATTGCTTGACTATGGTTACAAATCCTTCAAACCTCAATTTACATTGACAATTCTGATGCTATGTTTATAACTGCTAATCCTATGCAACATAGTAAAACAAAACATATTGAAATAGATACCATTTTCTAAGAGATTGCTCAAAAGGGTTTGATCAAGTTAGTCAAAGTGGATACAACAAATCAGCATACTGATTTATTCACTAAAGTATTTGATTCATTAGATTTAATTTCCTAATTGAGTCTCTAGGCATAATTAACTTAGATTAATTATTATGAACAAACAAAGAAAAGCATGTGTCTGTAACTAGTAATAAATAGATTACCTTCGGAAGAAATGCTTGTCATAGTACAATCGCAACTTACCTTCGGAAGAAACTTCTGAAGTATCTTCCGAAGCATGTAATGATGCTTTAGCATGACATACGCATGGGAAATGATAGTACACTATGTCTTTGCTTATTCCTGAATTCTTAAATATCATTAAATCTGAGCTAGTTTCTGATCTATGAGTAGGTCATCTTGAGTGGAAACTACACTTAGTGCATGCCAAACATAATGCAAAGTGATTGTTTATGGGAAACTTCATTTTGAGAATACAGAAAGTGAGTCTTATTCTGATGTGATCAAATAACTCATCTAAGCACATTATGTACCGACACTTTATAATATCTATCTTTGCATATGATACTCCCTCTATTTTGTGTAAACAAAGACCTAGGTGTATGATCACCATGTTGTATATTAGTAACCAAATGGTGAAAAGATCATGATCATCATCATCTCTCTGTTTTGTGTAAACAAAGACCTGGGTTAAAGGCACCTCTGTTTTACATGAGTAAAGACCTTGTGACCTTATGATGATCACATCTAAGCTCTCAAAATAATCCTATGTGATCAATTCTATATTAATCTAGAGCTTTTATATCAATGCATTAATAAGATGTCAAATGCATCTCAAAATAGAACTTATAACTTAATGTACATAGTTTTAAGTGTGAAAAAGTGATGATTTAACTCACAAAGGGAGGAAAAACTCTAAGTGACTTGAATGTGAAGCCCACAATAGTTACTAACTAATAAACAAACATGATAAACAGCATGCCTAGTTGATACACTAACTCTTGTATGGATTTAAGTGGACAATATACTTGCAATCAGAACTAAGTTCACGTATCATTCAACAAAATAACTCATCAGGAAGAGGCTTAGCATTATAGTATGATCCCATTATATGTGTTATATATGCTTGGGCATTATCACACTGCCACTCATTTTTCATGATAATCTTCTTAGAAATTTCTGATAAATGCATTCTTTCAACATTAATGAAAAATTTAGGGGGAGTAGGATCATGAAATTTACTCAATATAATTGTCTATTCCATTATCATTTTGAAGGAATTGGAACCTGAGCACCATCTTGGCTCTTGGATACATGAAGTTTATAAAATTTAAACTTTCTTGTTCACAATTATCATGAATACAAAGTCAAAAAGTTCCGAAAGCATTAAATGGTTCTAAGTAGTGGACTTAGACCATACAATAAAATAAGTTCCCCACAGTGCTTTTTTAAGCATCAGCAGAAGCCACGGTGCTTTTTTAAGCATTAACAGAAGCGCTTTTTTAAGCATCAGCAGAAGCCATAATGCCTTTTAAGCATCAGCAAAAGCTACAGTGTGGAAACTTTATTAAATTGTCCATCCGTAGATTGGTAAACTACGATGAGACAATACAAAAAGTATAATCTAATTTCATAGATTTGTAACCTATGAAAATTTAAGTTATACTTAATCAGCAGAAGTTTTTAAGTCATCCGCAGATGATATACGGAATCTATAGATAATGTTCGGAAGAACTAAGAACTACGGATAAGTTAAATTGTTGAGGGTCCCATATTATTAAATAAACGGAATTAATGTGTTTGAGAGAGTATAAATGATGTTCTTTGACTTCAATATTCATTATTCACTTTTTTAGAATACTTTTCATACCTAGAAAAATGCACTCAACAAACGTTTCCCCCTTTCTCTAACATTAAAAATTACCGAATCAAAACATCATACAAACACATACCTCTATTCTCAGATCACTATGTTCAAGGTAAAACATGTCGTAATGTTCAATCATGAACCGTTTGATTCTTGGTTATACTCACAACTGTTTGCATTCTCATATCAATAATGTGATTCTAGCAAAATCTTCTGTATTCTTATGAACAGATGGATAATTGATTTGCAACAGAGCACAATGTGTGTGTTTTCTTAAATCCTGACGACCCTGTTTTAGAAGGATTCCAAGACATTATTTGATATCTAAGAAGATCCAGGCTATTCTATGCCTTATCAGCAGAGCCAGTGATTCATCAATCGCACATTATTGAATTCTGGAATTCCGCCCGAATGGAAGAAGATGGACAACTTATTGTGGTAGATGTGAAGAATCAAAGACTGAAACTGGATGAACAGATATTAAGAAGGCTTCTTGAGTTGGGAGATGTAGAAGCTAGTTACCCTGATGTGTTCAAGAATGAATACATAGAGAAAGTATTTCTACTGATAGGGTATTATGGTGAATTCGAGAAAGGAGAGATAAAGAAAGGAAGACTCTGTAAGCCATATAGATTTCTCTAATACACTTATCTTAAGTGCATCTCAAACAGGATATCTAGACTTGACAGATGTTCAAGACATATCTCTTTAGGAATTATTGGTATCTTTGAGGGAAGAACATACAATTACTCAAAGTACATCTTCAACTGCTTATGTGATCACATCAAAGTGCAGAAGACTGAAAAGATATACATGTTTCCAAGGTTTTTGCAACTGATCATCAATGCTGAACTACCTGGGACTGCTATAGATGGCGATGTGTTTGTTCAAGCAAACCTAGGTAGATCTGTTCCTAATCACCAACAATATCAATCTCCACAACACCCTTGTTAGGATCGTGTATTGAACGAAATACTATCTGCTATACGTGTATACAAAATCAAATAGTGCGGAATCCTATTTGATTGGCGATCCAATCAGTGAGAATGCACGTAGAAATAATTATGGATTGAATCTAAATGTTAAGAACGATTGGGAATCGATCTAGTGCAATCTATGAACTTGGAACAGGTTCTTAGAGGTGTCTGGACAGCTAGGGTACGATAGTACGTAGGTATTCGAAGTGTTACGTTTTTCATCATTTAAGTGGTATTTATAGGTTATGGTTTCTCATTCGGGCGACTGAACCATTAGATGGTTCAGTCATGCGATTGAGTCATGCGGTTGATCCATTCGCACGACTGGGTGTTCAGTCGTGCGACTAAGTGAATCTCATGTTACAATCATGCGACTGAACCAGTCTCCTAGTTTAGTCGTGCCCTGGTTCATTAGCATGAAGTTGTTCATGCGTATGGTCCATTAGCATGGGCCAATCCCATGAGAACTTCATATGATTTAGTTTGAATATGTTTCACAATCATTATTTTACTTAGTTCTATTCAAACAACCACAAACCTATATAGTTAGTTCAATATAAGCATTATTACATACCAAGCAATGAAATATTCAACATTATAAGCACAACCACACATTGTATTTCATTAAGTACCCATTCAATTACATATGTGGAAGACAATAAAGACATTTTACATTAAGTTAAAAAACTAGGTACACATGTATCTACAAACTCCCTATTGGACCTAGTTTCATCTACTGCTTTACATTCTTCATAAGCTCCTCATACTTCTTGTACTTCTCCTCTCTTGTGACTCTTGCATGTATTTCAAAAGCAAAGCAGATTCGTATCACATCCTAGAATTGAAGAGCTTGTACAATATCCTGTGAGTCATACAACAGTGGGCACTTGTATAAGGTGTAAACATCATTGGATGACAAGTTAGTGAGCCACATGGGGTCAAACACCCTAATAGTTTCCATAATACCATTTCTGTTCAATACAATGACTGCCACTCTTGTTCTCCAATCGTAGTACCATCACTTGAAGTATGGAGTGAAGTCCTGTGGCATTTCCCGTAGAGGGATTCTAGACACCGTGCGTGAGGACTCCACTTCAGCACTATTTTCGGTTTCCTAGTTACGGCATCAACTTGAGATATCCTGATATACCTCGTTGGTTGTTGAGGCTTGAAGTTGACCCACCTAGTGTGGTACTCTCTCTTTAACGTTGCTTCAAACGAGCCTGACATCTTACGAGGGTCAGCATATAGCAACTTCAATTTTGCTAACTGGTTAAGCTAAAAACCTAAAAGAGTCTTCAGATCGTGTGGGAATCTGAAGTCTCAATCCCTTTTTCTCTTTTAACTGCATAGACGTTAAGATCTTCAAAATAGGCCCACGCGATAATTTTCCTGACACCTTGTGATGCTTCTTCACTTTATAGAGTTTGGTATAGACTTTTAACTTTGGAGCATTGTGCTGGGTTCTAACTTCTGCAAAACACGCTGCCCATTCAGCCTTTTCTGATATTGATGTCGACGTCTGAGGCTTGGGCCTTGTCTTCCTTCTTTTCTGACTCTTGCTCCATTTTATCCAAAGTTTCAAAAGTTTCACTAACAAGGGAGTTACCCAGATTGGGGACTACATTTCCCTCCTTGTCAGTGTACTCTGGATAGTGTTGAACAGTGACATCTTCAATCTCGATTTCATCGACATCATTAAGCTCATCGTCACTGTCAATGTCCATCGTAGGAGCATCCTTCACTATCTCGTTGGGATTCAGTTTGAACATCTCAGCAAGTTGCTCATCAGTAAGGTTGTGGATTATTTCTCCTTCTTCAGGAGTGTAACTCACAGACCTCCTTCTCGTTCATCATCATCATCACCTGCATCAATATTATCACCTCCTTCTATATCTTCACCTTGATCATCACCACCATCATCTTCATCATCATTGTCATCATCATCACCATCATCTTCATCTTCTTCTCTTATCTTGAGTGGCTCATCCTTCGATCCTTTGAGCCTCAACATGATGGTCTTGTAGTAGCCTCCAACTCCTCTATCCTCTTTGCTGAGTGGACATTTTTCTCCTGGAGTTAGGACATCTCTAGGCTCTCAGCAGCCATCTGATGTGCCTGCTGCTCAATCAACTGTGCCTGCTGAGATATCTACGTAGATTGTGCAGCAGTAAGCTCTACTAGCTGATGAATCAGGGCAGTCTTCTAGTCATCGGCTGCCAACAGCTTCAGCAGCATGCGGTTCAGTGCTGAGATTGTTCCTCTACCCCACTAGGGGTAGAGATGATCCTGATGAGAATGATGCTGGTCCTGCTGGGTGGCTAGAGGTGGTGGTGGCAGTGGTGAATATTGGGGGTGGTATAGATATGGGTGGTGGTGGATGAGCTGTAGTGGTGGTCGATGGGATGTGGGTAACTGGTGGAGTGGGTGTGGTAGTGGTGTGTGAGGTAGTAGAGGTGGTGGCAGGTGGTGTGGTAGCAGTGGTGGTGGTAGTAATGGAAACTGTGGCTGAGGTAGTGGCTGTGGTGGTAGATGAGGTCACGGTGAGCTTCAATCTCTTCCCCTTCTTGCCATGGGGCTGTGCCATCCTCTTCATCCTTGAGCCTCTAGGCACAGAGGCTCCCCCTTGGCTGCTGGGTGAGTCCGGGGCATATGTTGGATCTGAGTCAGCAGCAGCATCCCTGGACTCCCCTGGGCGTCCACCAACCTCCCTCAACCCTCTCTTGTGACAACCACCGAGCTACCCACAGTCCTCGTGAGAGGCTCTTCATCACTCTCTGCCTCCTCATCTGGAGGACAAAGGTCCTAGTGAGACCTGGTAGTAGTGGCTTCAGTAGGAGGTGGAGGTATAACATGAGTAGTGGGACCCCTAGTAGGAGAGGGCCCAGAGTCTCCGCCAGTGTCACCGTCATCGTTGGAGTCGTCAGATGGAAGAGAAATTTGCTCAAAATCTGCGTCAATCTCCTCATGGCGCCACTTTCGCCTACCTGGGCCATGTAATCAGCCATGGCCAGATGCAAGAAGAGTCTCTTCACAGGGGGCTTGACTTGCTTCCCCCTGTAGACCTTCATGCGGCCCAAGGTCGTGTCATCCATAATCTCCAACGATACAACATCGTGGCTCTCTTTGGGCAAGGTAGGCAGCTTCTCATCGATGATCATCTGCAAGAATCTGGGGTACATGTAGAATCCCTTCTTGCCCTTTGCCTCTAGGTTCTCTATCAGATAGGCTAAAATCACACTGGAGAAACTGAAGGGTTGGTTGAGTACCAGTGCCACGTAGGCATTCTGGATCTGGTCTCAGAGGTCATTAAACCCACCCCTCCTCGACGCCAAGCACTTTAGTATCACATACGCCAAGTACTTAAACTGGGGACACAGGTTGCTTTTGTTCAGCACACCTACGTTTATGTCCCCAGCGTACTTCACCCTGAGGAAGCATCCTCTAACCGTCAGAGGGTGTAGCCTGGTCGGGTGATCTGCATCGTCGCCCAGATCAAGTACTCGACAAATATCAGCTGCAGTCACCTCAATATCATGCCCAAAAATGGAACTCCGAATGTTGTAGGGCTCTTGTGAACGATCAACTGATGCCCCCTCCCAAAAGGCCTGCTATATAGACCGATAGGGAGTGCACGGTGTGGAAATAGCTCTATGAATACGTGATCTCTTGAGGAATGCAATGATCCCCGCAAACTCGGCACCATTCCGAGATGTGGCATCCAAATGGGCACAAATGTTGTGCTTTGGATTGATGGACCACCTGTCAGCCATAGATCTGTAATACAAGACACATCGACATTAGATCACCACACAATAGAAATCATTTCAAGTTAACCTATTTGAAATCAATCTGGTTCAATCATGTGATTGAACCATACGACTGAATTCAGCCGGTTGCCTAACAGGCAACTAAATACAGTCGGGTGACTGAACATGCGACTGAGTTCAATCGGGTGACTGAACATGCGATTGGTTTAGTCGGCCGACTGAGCTCATTCGTGTCATTCATTCGACCGACTGAGTCATTCGACCAGCTCAGTCGGGTGATTGAAGTTCATCCTGGTGTCCAATCGCATGACCACTATTTGTTCAACTGAAATTCGAGTTTGGACCAAATCTTAACATTAGACGTCGTGTTTTGGTTCATTAGGCTCGCAATCAACCTACTAATCATCTAATAACCTAAATTTCAACATTTTACTTCAGTTAGTTAGGTTATTTGTCCAGTTTCAGTCTCGGGTCTTGTTAGGGCTGAATCTTGTTATTTAGGGCTCAAATCGACGGAGGTTTTGTTAGAGAACACCACATTATACCTGTAAAATCAATAGAGATCGTCAAAATGTCACAAGATGAACTTAATGTGGGTCTGAATAAATTTCGGTAGAGTAACGGTAGGCTGTGCGATTTAGGGCGAATGAGGGGTGATGAGTTATGTGATCGACTATGGCCCTATTATACTGAATCTGATTTCAATCGGGCGATTGGACCTCAGTCGTGCAATTGGTTCAGTCGATCCCATTCAGTCGGGCGAATGACTCATTCGCACAGCCATTCGGGCGCGACTAGCTCAATCTGATATGCTATTCGAGTGAATGGTTCATACTCATGCTCCATTTGGCTATCTAGGGCATGAGTATGGTCCATTCGTACGATTGGATCATACTCATGATTTTGACTTTATGACCATTCCACACTTAATCCCTTTTAACTTTTGATTAAACGTTATGAACATTCGATCATCTCAAACATGATCATTTTAACTTGGGAAACTTTTGATCACCTCAGACGTGATCCTTTTAAAACATCCTGTCACCTCAGACGTGACTCATTTTACATTTGAAAACTTGTGTGGTCACCTCAGACGTGACCTTTTTAGGTTGATTAAATTCCCGATTGAGTTCCATGGCATAGTCGGATGTTTAACAAACTAAATTGATGAAATTTAAACAAAATAAAAGAACTAGAAACTGAAATACAAAACTAAATTTGTTTTTGTGGTTTTGTGTGAGGTGTGAATCCTAAGATGGAAATCTAAAAGATTTATTTCCTGAAAGGGCAGCTTCAATTCATTTTGATCATAAGTGGACTGATTTAGTTCGGAATCATACAGGTAAGTCAAATCATTCGGGACATGTTATCAAAACTTTTTGATGCTTGTTCTTGTTTTTCATCTAGAGTCGTTAGCAAGTTTAGGAAATCATAGTAGTACTATTAGATCCCCACATTGACTTGGACATTCAAGAATTGTAGCCATGATCATTGTCAGTATACTTGTCCGCTTAAATCCATAACAGACTTTTGACACAGATTGGTGATAGTTTAAGGTTTGATTATTTCAACAACCATTTATGGATCCCACACTTATCTGGTAATCAACATTCCTCAAGAGATTTTTGAGCTGTCTCAGGGTAGTATTCAAGAAGAAACTATTCTTAGAGCTTTCAAAGAGAAGCCAAGCCTAGGTCAGTGCCACCGCACAGCAGAGAGGTGGCAAACAACAATGAATTCTAGAATATATAGGTTATGCTTATCCTCAGGTCAGTGCCACCACACAGCAGAGAGGCGCATAACCTATCTTCTTGTTTGAGCAATTTTATTCTTTTTGCACTGATCTCACCAACAACATATGTTGTTAGTTTGATTTCTTTTGCAATTTTTTCATCACTTTTCTTTTGCTCATATTTTGGTCATACGCACACATTTGTGGCGTTTATTCTGCTTGTCACCCCTTATTGGAATTTTGTGATTGTGTTAATCAGGGATAAGATGATAAACCCACAGCTTGTCGAATAACTTAGTTTAATCTTGAGATCACCAACAAGGTCTAATCCTTTATTGTGTTCAATCTACCGACTATCATCAGTGGTCTAGCAACCTCTAAGTCTACTTTCTTTGTGTTATCTTGATAGCAGCTAGTTTTACTATCATTTTTCTTTTATATTACTCAGACTACACAGACTTATACTTTGAACTTCGCATCTTATTCAATTTAAACTTTTAAAGTCACAAGTGGTTTGTTCCTGTGTACTATCATTTTCCAAAGTTTGAATCGGTATCACAAATACGATCTAAAGCTTACCTCTCCTCCCCCCGTTTTTTTATAAATAATGTTACTTCCTAAGCCTATTCTCCCTCTAAAATTCTAAAACCATAAATGATTTTCATTTTTAGGATTTTACTAGGCAAAGAAATAATATTAATTTAATTAACTACTTCAAATAAATTAGAGAAATAAAGAAAATAAAAATAAAAGAAAAATGGACTATACGCATCGGACTACACATGGTCATCTTCAGGAATTGCATCACTTTTCTTTTAACGCCGTTGATCTCTAACAAAATAAAAAACGTGGTTTATCAAAAGCCTTTGTATAGAGGTCAGCGTGTTAAAAATTAGTATTTATTTTAACCACATCGATTAGGTTCTTTTCAAAACAGTCACGTATAAAGTGATATTTTATTCCGATGTGTTTGGTCTTAGGATGGTGCACTGGATTTTTAGTTACTACAATTGCAGCAGAGTTATCAACAAAAATAGGAGTAGAAGAGAAATTCAAACCGTAGTCCTGCATTACTGTTGAATCCATATGATTTGTGAACAGCAACTTGTAGCAGCAATGTATTCGGCATCGCATGTTGACAAAGCAACCGAGGTCTGCTTCTTACAGTACCAGGTCACTAATCTCCTCCCAAAGAATTGACATCCTATAGATGTAGACTTGAAGTTCATCTTGCAGCTGCCGTAATCCGAGTCACTATACGCCGTAAGCTCGAAGTCATCGTCATGAGGATACCACAACCCTAGTGTTGGTGTACCCTTCAGATAACGGAAGATCCTTTTGACCCCTATCAGATGGTTAACTTTTGGCTTTGCCTGATATCTTGAACATAGACATAAAGCATACATGATATCAGGTCCTGAGGCAGTGAGGTACATTAGAGATCCAATCATTTCTCGGTACATGGTGGCATCCACCAGATCACCATTCTCGTCGGGTGCTACATCATGGTTTGTAGCAAGTGGAGTCCCAGCTGCAGAAGCATTCTCCATGTCAAACCGACTGAGAATATCTCCTACATACTTCTTCTGATGTAGAAAGATTCCCTTAGGTGTCTGATACACCTGTAACCCGAGAAAGAACTTCATCTCTCCCATGGCACTTATTTCAAATTCATCCTTAATTACTGCTTCAAACTCTTTACATAATTCTTCGTTCTTGGAACCGAAGATTATGTCATCTACATAAATTTGGACGAGCAGTAATTACCATCCTTTTCTTTGATGAACAGTGTGCAGTCAATAACACCTTTGCGAAACCCATGTTTCACAAGGTGAGTGGAGATTTCTCATACCAGGCTCTAGGAGCTTGATGAAGCCCGTATAAAGCATTTTCGAGTTTGTAAACTCTATCCCGATGATATGGATCCTCAAATACCTCGGGTTGACTGACGTACACTGTCTCTCGGATTTCACCATGAAGGAATGCACTCTTCACATCCAGTTGATAAACGTTAATCTTCATATACGATGCATAGGCAAGGAAGATGCGGATGGCTTCCATTCTTGCCACGGGTGTAAAACTTCATTGTAATATATTCCCTCAACTTGTCGAAATCCTTGAACTACAAGTTGAGCCTTGTTCCTGATGATGACACCTTGGTCATCTTTCTTACATTTCAAGACCCATTTGGTGCCAATGACCTTATCACCTTTAGGTCTATCTACCAGTGTCCATACACCTAACTTCTTGAACTGAAGAAGTTCTTCTTGCATTGCACTGACCCATGCCTCATCATTTAGGGCTTCACTCATGTATTTTGGCTCGAACTGAGACACAAAACAACAATAAGCACCATTATGAAGGTATCCTTTCTCCATTACTGAGGCATAATCCGCTGAATACAGCTGATTTCTTGTCTGAACTCCTGATCTTACATCCGCAATGACATTGTCCAGAGGATGATAGAAGTTTAGGCGTGATCCAGGAGTAGTGGGAACAGCTACCTCATGATCAAGATTATGAACATTTGGTTCAGTATCTGAGTCAATAGGGGTGTGAGGTTCCGATGACTTAGAGGCATCAATGGCAGATGCTTGTGGACTAACAGTAGGAGGAACCTGTTGCTCCTGAGTGTCTTGATTATTCTCCACGGCTTCATCGTCAGAGGAAGAGTCACTTGGCTCGAGTGCTCCCCCTGAGTTGGTAAATGAATCACCTTATCAGCCAGATGATGTAGATTCCTGAGTTGGTGTGTTTAGAACATCATACATCATCTTTGCTGCTAACTCATCATCAGACGTAGAGAGAGGGATGTTGAAGGACTTGAAGAATCCATCATAGTTTAAAAAGAAGGCGGGTCCTTTTCCAGCAGGTGGTGTGGTGTATCTCTGAACATCCACGTTACACCACACTTCTACTTGACCCGTCGAGTTGTTGTAAACCCTCTTGTTCGGTATGTTGTATCCTAGAAAGATACCTTCTTCAGCCTTCTCGCGGAATTTTCCCTCTTGAGTCTTCTTCAATAGGGTGCACGGTGCACCAAACGGCTTGAGATACTCTAGATTAGGTTTACATCGTTGTTGTAACTTGTAACACGTCTTGCCATGGCGATTAACCACCAGAACTCGATTTAACGTGTAACACGCATTTGAAACTGCCTCATTCCAAAATTGGATGGGCAGTTTCGAGTCTGCTAGCATAGTCCATGTAGTCTCTATCAAGCTTTGATTCTTTCTTTCAGCAACGCCGTTCATCTGAGGAGTGTAGGCAGAAGTGAACTGATGCACAATTCCCTTTTCCTTGCAGTATGCCTCCATCCATTGGTTCTTGAACTCAGTTTCGTTGTCTGAGTGTACTTGTCGTACCTTCAGCTTTACAGGGACTCCAGTATAGTTACTAATTCCTTAAATGACTCAAATGTTTTTGATTTAGATTTCAGAAACATTACTCAAGAAAATCTTGAGTAGTCATCAGTAATCACATAGCAGTACAAGTCGCTTGCAATGCTTCTTGTACTGACTGGACCAAACAGATCCATGTGAAGAAGTTCAAGAGGAAGTTTGATGGAATGAACTTTCTTTTCCTTATGAGACTTCTTTGTCTGTTTGCCCTTCTTGCATGCAACACAAAAATCAAGAAGTTGGAAATTTTTGACATTAACTCCTCTCACGAGATCATTCTGGATCAAGTGATTCATCTTCAGTGGATTAATGTGTCCTATTCTCCTATGCCAGGAGATGCAATCCTTCTCAGTAGCTTTTGACAAGAAGCACTGAACTTCATGATCCGTTTTGGAGGCCTTTGATAGATCCAAGACATAAAGGTCCTTATATCTTGAGGCAGACATTAAGACTTGGTCCTCCGGGATCACATAGTCCTTTTTCAGGACATAGCACTTCTTGTTGTCAAATACTACCTTAAAACCTTTATCACAAATTTTGGATACGGAAAGCAGGTTATTCTGAAGTTGTTGAACATAGATTACCTTGTCAAACTTCACTTTCTGATTTCCCACTTCCCCTTGAGCTGTAATATACCCTCCTTTGTTTCCAGCGAATGAAACATGGCCTCCTTTTATTTGTTTCACATTTGATAAGAGAGCCCTGTTCCATGTCATGTGCCTCGATGCTCCGCTATCTATAATCCACGTGTTGGTTTCAGCACTATAGCGAACACCCTGAAAAGGTTCTGATGAATCAGCCATCAAAGCAGAGTCTGGTGTTTCTGATTCTGGTGATTCTAACGTTGTTGTAGATTTCCCTTCTGTAGGTATGTAGTTGGCCACTGTTGCAGTCTCTTCGATGCTAGACATCGCGAGTTCCACTATAATATCTCCTTCACTAGCTGAGTCGTCATCTAAATCTTTAACACTAGCGATGTTGGATACCGAAAGCTCCTGTCCTGTCCTTCATCATCATGAGCAGTCAAGGCTTTAGGATCCTTGCTTGACGAAGTAGGACTGCTAGTTGGTTTATCTTGACGATTGAAGGATGAGAATGGATTCCTGTTTCCAGTTTTCTTGGGCTTCACACACTCACGTTTGAAGTGCCCCTTTTTGCCACAATTGAAACAGGTCACCTTGGTCTTGTCGAAACCAAAAGTAGTGTCCTTAGTTGCAACCAAGTTCTGTCTGGTTTTCTTGACAAACCTCTTAGCTCTTCGAACAGCACTTGCTAAGGCCCACATTATATCCATCCTCTCCAGCTCTGTCTCATCCACCTGCCCGTAGTCCTCATCAACCGGATGGCAGTTCCTTATTTTCCCAGCAATTAGTCCATCATAGGAGTGGACTATAGCTGCTAAGAGATCCATGTGCTCTCTTGCTACTCTACGGTCACATTACCGAGATTCTCGGTCTTTAGTTTTGTAGCATTTGCTTCAGGTGCAATGTATTGGGTACCAGACATGGCGTTTCTGACCCTGAAGTAGAGGCTTGAGAAGGATCAGCTGATGTTGATACAAAAGCAGTCTGAAGTGGTGCTCCAGACGTTTTGGCTTGTGGAGTCGCGTTGTACAGTGTTGGATTCTGATCATAGGAAGACTTTTGGGCTCTATATTTCATCCTTAATTCTTCTTCTCCCGGCTTCATAATGAAATCATTTATATCTAACTTTGTTAGCATACCATTATGTCTGAGATTGGAGACAATGGAAACCCATTTCTCCGGCAACCCATCTGCAAAGTTCGACACTTTGTCTTCCATAGACGTTGTTACTCCATGAGTGTGCATCTCACTCATCAAGTGGTAGAATCTGTCAATGACATCATCCAAGCTTTCTTTACCCATCAAAGAGAAGTTGCCAAACTCTTTATTCAAAGCGTTAGCCTTTATCGCCTTTAATGACGCATTTCCGTCATTCCTTTTCTCCAATGCATCCCATAGCTTCTTTTCTTATGTATACTCAGAAAATTGGTGAAAAATATCCTTGGGGATCGACTGATTAAGCAGAGCATATACTTTCTTCTCAGCTTTGTATTTGACCTTTTGTCCATCAGTCATGCCACCTAGTGTAAGTTTGACACCATCAGCACCTACTGGCATGTTGTACCCCGTCTCTATTTATTCCCACAGATTGGGATCTACTCTATTTAAGTACATCTCGAAACATTGCTTCCATTGTGGGTATTCATCCAATGTGATTAGCTTAGGGGGTTTGTTGTGATTCCCCACTTCATTCTCCAGAAGCAGTAGGTTTTGAATCCTTGAGTCTCTCCCTACTGTGAACGTTGAGTATTGGTCCTCCATTGCTATCAACTTTAAACTTTTGAACAAACTGTCTCACTTGTGCAAATGAAGGTGTGCGATTGGGCTATTCGTGCGATTGAACAATGCTGATGGTTCAATCATGCGACTGAACTAATGCGGATGGCTAAGTCAGGTGAATGAACAAATGCGGTTGGACAATGCGAATAGACTGCTCAATCGTACGAATGGAGGTACGAATGAGTCCAATTGTGTGTATGAGGGATGTGTATGTATTCAGTCGTGTGATTAAGTCAATCGTGTGACTGAAGCTGCCGAAACTTGAAAATTCATAAGTTTAAGGTATTTTGGATGCAAAAACTCAAAGTTTCACTAACCCTAATTGTCGTATGCCGGAAAAACTAAACTTTACGATTAGGAGACGTCTAAGACACCGTTTTACATAAAAAGATTGTGTTTTTAGTGAAAAAACACAATTTTTGTTTCAAAAACGATTGAATCACACGTATATCAAGAGCCAAAGCTCTGATACCACTTGTTAGGATCATGTATTGAATGAAATACTAACTGATATACATGCATATCAAATCAAATAGTGCGGAATCCTATTTGATCGGTGATCCAATCAGTGAGAACGTACGTAGAAACAATTATGGATTGAATCTAAACGTTAAGAACGATTGGGAATCGATCTAGTGCGATCTATGAACTTGGAACAGGTTCTTAGAGGTCTCTGGACGGCTAGGGTACGATTTAGTATGTAGGTATTCGAAGTGTTATGTTTTTTCACGATTTAAGTGGTATTTATAGGTTATGGTTTCTCACTCGGGCAACTAAACCATTAGCATGGTTCAGTCGTGCGATTGAGTCATGTGGTTGATCCATTCGCACGACTGAGTGTTCAGTCGTGCGACCGAGTCAATCTCATGTTACAATCATGCGACTGATCCAGTCTCCTGGTTTAGTCGTGCGACTGGTTCATTAGCATTAAGTTGTTCACGCGTATGGTTCATTAGCATGGGCCAATCCTATGAGAACTTCATATGATTTAGTTTGAATATGTTTCATAATCATTATTTGACTTAGTTCTATTCAAACAACCACAAACCTATATAGCTAGTTCAATATAAGCGTTATTACATACCAAGCAATGAAATATTCAACATTATAAGCACAACCACACATTGTATTTCATTAAGTACCCATTCAATTACATATGTGTAAGACAATAAAGACATTTTACATTAAGTTTAGAAACTAGGTACAAATGTATCTACAACCCTTCACCTACAAGACAACACACTTTGCCCATTTCACCCATTCACTCTGTTTACTCTCAACAATCTCCCTCATCCAGTCAAGTCACTCAGCCAATCTCTCCTCTTCCTCTTTAGTCACCAGCTACCCAACATACAGAACTTATCTCTCCAATTACAGAAAAACAATCCACTAAGACCTTTCACACAGGGGAAACAGTCATAGTCTCTCAAGCTAGTATTGTTCAATTATCATTATCCAAGACTGAATCTCTTGTCTATTCAAATGATATTGAACCAGTTTCACTAGTCATTGTCAAGCACTAACAACATACTTATCAAGATGAACCTATTCAAGCAAAATAGGAATGCTCTAGTTCAGCAAGTGTGGCTCATATGAAGATCATAAAGATGAAATTGTTGATCAACAAAAAGAAAGGGTACAAGAAGAAAAGTACGAGGAAGTGATTGCCTATGATGAAGATGACATCAGTGATAGGACAACCAGTAAGCAAAAGCTATTTGGTGGTTGAATACAACAAGCTTGTGATAAAGTCTAACTGTAGAAAGGAAAGAATTCAAGAGCTGAAAGGGATTGTAAAGAAAAGGATGTTTAGCTGATCCAGCAAAAAACAATTAACACAAGATTAAGAGAAGATGCTCAATGCAACAATGAAGTCATTGATGCTCTGCTGAATCTTGTTGAAGAACAAAAGGAATCTATTGCTAATCAAAAGGCTGAAATAGAAAAGCTTTTGTTAGAGAGCAACCAAGCTAACAAGAATGTTAAAGAACAACATGCTGAGGTACAAAGAAAGAATGAAGAGGTTGACGAGCTGAAGATGAAAATAAGTGCCCTGGAATCTAAGTCTGGCACTACATTAGTACAACCAAAAGAACCTGCAGCATCCTCTAAGCAACTGATTCTATATTCTAGGAAGAGAAAGTACTTAGGCTCTACAAAGAAACAGGTAATCAATGTTGAAGATTCACCTAAAAGATCAAGGCATAAATCTTCAAAGCATACTGCTTTAGTGAATGTTTTAACTTCAAAGCTAGCTACTGCTGATGAAGCTAAGAGTGATATTGAATGGAAAGAGCTGACTGAAGAGGATTCTGACAAAGAACAAGAAGAATCAAAGGCTAATGATCTTCTGAAAACAAAAGACACAATGGAAGAGAGGCCTGAATCAACTATGTTTATGACCCTGATCAACCATGGGTTTCCATATGACATGGTTGAAAGGATGAATCTGACTGAGATGAAGGATATGCTGAAAGAGTTTGAGCTTGCCAGATTCATAATTCCAAATTATGACTATGAAGCATTCACAACTTTTCAAGCCATTCAGAAAATCAAAAAAAGATCTTGGTCACTAAGATATAGCTAAGCTCTCAAAATACAATATGATTTACTGGTTACAGGGTCACAACTACAAAAGCTATAAACTCAAGGAAAGATCAGTATGTGAGCTAAGGAGAATGATAGAGCATGTCATGGTTGTTGAGCTTGATATAGGGGTGAGATTCAGAACTAAAGTTCCAAATTCTACTACTAAGCAACAAAGCAAACTCTCTACTGATCCTACAACTGTTGAACCTAAAGATCAGCACAAAGGGAAAGATAAACTAATCGGAGAGCCACGAGCAGTCATACTTGGCAAAGTTTGGCCATTGGGTACAACAGTGAGAGATATTACAGAGAAAAAGTCTACCCTGATAGAGCTGTATGACCACATCACAACTCCCACTTCTATGGAAGAAAACATGATTATGGCTTGGAAATATGATCCAGAGTGGGATTGTGCAATCATTAAAAGAACATCTGGAAGAATCCAATACTTCCATGATGTAGAAGCATTACTGAGTATTCTTGAGAGAGATATTAAAGATCTGTAAAGCCTAATCATCACTAACTATCTAATTTGTTCAACGGGAAGAGATTTCTCTACGTCTGTGGGAAAGTTAAAGACAAAATTCATAGATGATGTGCTTAAAGAAGCCAAGAAAGAGGATGATGAGCACAGGAGAAGGTCACAAAGGATGAAAATATCAAAATCCAACTCCTCCATAATGGTGGATGATGAGTTCTTAAAGAGGGTTGGATGTCAAAATAGAAAGTTAGCAGATGTTAAAAGATTTGATGGGAATCAATATACATATCCCATAACAAAATGGGGATATGTTAAGAAGACCAAAGAATTGATCTTGCTAAGCAATACAGAAGGAAAAAAAGCAGAGAAAATCAGAATATTTGATCCAGTGGAGATCAAGCTACTCCACCCCAGCTACACTTCATACTTGCATGACAAATTCTTCCCTAAGTTGTCTGATGAACGAGCTCAGAATGATTTATGCTTATATGTGCACATGATTCAAGTTGTTGATAAACTACATCTAAAAGCATAAAAAAGAAGAAGGTATAATGCTAGTATGTTGAATGGAGCTAACATTAAAGAAGTATCAGAACTTAGAATCTCAAAAGAAGATGAGCTAGAAATAGTTCACAACCAAAGTGTTGTAGAAACTCTTACAACTGAAGAAGACATTTTGGGACTAAGTTTTGAGACTCTACAAAGGATATGTAGAATGGTGATCAAGTACAAGTACGATGATCAAAAGGATGCAGTATCATACTTCAACAAAAAGATGGTGGCAAGATTGAAAGAACTTTCAGTTTTAAAGAGCTGATTACAAGTGTCTAAGTCTAAGGGGGAGTATTGTTAGATCTAGGATCAATAAATCTAGTCCATTTTGTATAGGCTTAAAACTTGAATTAATATTTGTACTGAATACTTGTAATTTATTATTATGTATTCATTAAATGTATCAGTTAACCTATATATATGTCTGTTGCTTTATGTATGTTTGCAGGTAAAACATTAAAATTGGTAAAAAATCACCAAGTGGAAGAAACATCTACGGATGAATATTTTGTTCTTGTGTAGATATGTTTCTTACAAGTAAAATACATCTGAAGATCTTCTGCGGATGAACAACTAGCTCTGAGGATGGAATAACAAGATTGCTTCGAAAGAAAAAAGTGCTTCGGAAGAACAAGATTGCTTCGGAAGAACAAGATTGCTTCGGAAGAACAAGATTGCTTTGGAAGAATAATGTACCCTCGGAAGAACAAGACTCATGCGGAAGAACAAATATCTACAGAAGACAATGTTCCTGGGGAGTCCAAACTCTTGTATAATACATGTGTTACAAGTCAACAAGTCAACAAGGAAGTTATGCGAATCCCAAAAGATCCAATAATTCTTAACAGAAACAATTCGAATCCCATGAGATCCGGTGTTTCTTTAACAGAAACACATGTGCCTATATATATGGATCCTGGGTTTCACATCAAGCAGACGACTTTGGCGGCAAACATCCAAGCAACAATACAACCACCACACATCACATCAAATCACACAAATCAAAACCCTAGCAGTCGTCACATCATCAAAAACTCAAATCAATATCATTCATTCATTGTTTATTCATCTGTAACCATTATAATGTTTTTAATAAAATACGTTTGAATTGAATATTTGTCTGATAAGTAATTGTGTTTTATTCATTGTGTTCATCTAATTCTTTAATCATTATTGATATTGAAATTAATAAAAACAATTAAACCAAGTTAACGTTGATTCCACAAACGTTGACTTGACTTGAATTAACACTGATAATTTCTCATTGCGATCCTTGGATACATATTATTATTACTATTATTATACTATTATTAATACTATTATTATTACTATTATTACTATTATTATTACTATTATTATTATTATTATATTATTATTATTATTACTACTATTATTATTACTACTATTGCTATTATTATTATTATTATTATTATTATTATATTATTATATTATTATTATTATTATTATTATTGTTATTATTATAATAATTATTATTATTATTATTAATACTATTGTTATTACTATTGTTATTACTCTTGTTATTACTATTGTTATTACTATTGTTATTACTATTGTTAGTACTATTGTTATGACTATTGTTATGACTATTGTTATTGCTATTGTTATTACTATTATTATTACAATTATTATTATTATTATTATTATTATTAGTATTATTATTATTATTATTTATATATTTATTTATTATTCCAATGTTTTCGAATTTTTCAAATTTTCAAAACACTCTAAAACTTTTGAATATTTTAAGTTGCTTGTTCTGTGAGGAAATGAATGATTCAAATATGAACATTCATTTCATTTTGCTAAAGTACTACCCTATTAGAAAATTAAAAACATAAAAATTAAATTCAAATCTTTTTGTTAATTTTTAAATTTTTAAATTTTGAAATACAAAAAAAATCTCAGAAACATAACTTGAAAACTTTTATGAATTTTCTAATACAAGATCAAATTCCTCAAAATAGATTATTAACATCGTTTGGCCGTATTTTGAATAATACTGGTTAAATTGATTGTTAATATGGCTATTCAATTTTAAACTCACACTTCTTTCTTTACTAAGACAAGTGTATTGTGGCTTTTATCATGTTTAATTTTATTTATGAAACTAATAGATCCCACAATCAAAAATCTTGAAGAACTACTATTCAGTTTCAAGAAATTTTTAAGATTTCAAGTCATTTCAATTTGAATTATAACTTTTACTTATGATTAATAACTTCATTATTATTGAATTTCTTATTATATCTATTTGAGAATAACAAGCCAAAGAAATATTTCTGTACATAGAATATTAACAAGTCGTTGAACTTATTAACTAACAATCAGTCTTATGTATTGCTCTATCAAGATGTATAGGACTTATATGCTAATTGGATTTACATGCCCCATCTTTTTATTTTTCTTCATGTGTCAGAAAATATTCTTAGAAACAAAAATACTTAGAACATAATATGTATGTCTTGATATATCTTTTATTTGTGTGGGTATTTGTAACACCCGGTTATTTTTAAAAGACAAGTTATGAGGAATAAAAAGAAAGAAATGTCAAGACATGTTGAACAGAAGGTCCATGCACCTAGATAAGGCTCATGCGTCTGAAAATGATTTAGAAAGATTTAAGTGTAATCAATGCGCCTAAACATTAGCCCATGCACCTAAGATTACCTTAGAAATGATTTAAGTATAGCCCATGCGCCTGAACAGTGGTCCATACGCCTAGAAATGTTAGCCGGACGACTAAGTGTAGGGTCATACACCCCAATAGTGCCCATGCGCCTAAGTGGCTCATGCGCCTAAGTGTCCATGCGTCTAAGTGTTCATACGCACAAATAGTGCCCATGCGCCTGAATAGTTCATGCGCCTAAAGTGATAAATGATATGTGTTGGCCGATGCGCCTACATAGTGGTGAAATGCCCGAACAGGGCTCATGCGCCCAAATAGTTCCCATGCGCCTAAGCACTTAGAAATTTTTATAGAAATTTCTAGGAGTCTGTGCTTTAGGGTTTTGACCAAGGTTGACTAAGGGCTTATTAATGATGATGTTTCATGCATGATATGATTACTTATGATTGTTCCTTAATATTGTTATTGCTATTATTATTATTACTTATAGTATGTGACTTTACGTGGTATGTTATTATTGTAACGTAAAGTATATCGTAATAATAAAGTGAAAGAGTAATAAAGAAAAGAAGAGGAACATTAATGAAAATGTTAACAAGTCTTGCAAGCTTACACGAGGCACACGACCATGTTGTCGTTAGCTCAACTATGATGCGGGTTAGCTACCCTATTGTGCACACAGGGCCAATCAATTGAGATTGACAGGACCTTTGTAGCATGCCCTGGGTGATTGGGTCTTCCTTGTACACAGTACACAGAACCCTTTCGAGGGATATAGTTGACCCTTTCGAGGGATACAGTTGATCCTTTCGAGGGATACAGTTGACCCTTTCAAGGGATGCAGTTGACCCTTTCAAGGGATATAGATGGCCCATCACCCGTTTTTCATCACGCATATAGCTGGGGTATTGCTCATTGGTCCATACAGAAAGTGAAACATAAAGATAAAAGTTTACAGACAAGGGATACAGTAAAGAGAACGAACAGTACTTGTTCATATAGTTAATGCGTGCTCGCATATACAGTACGGAGTTGTATTTTACAGAAATGAGTATTTTCATATATAACATATAGCAAGTATTTATTACTTTAAAAACTAGAGCTCACTCAGCAACGCTGACTTTTATACATTTTTAGTTGGCAGGTAATTATTGCTAAGGATGACACGAGGGTGAAGCTACTCGGCAGGAAAAGACTGACATCCATTTGTATTCTATGTTGCTGTTGTTTTGTAATGCATTAAAACAATTCTTTTGTAAATCATTAATGATGATGTATTACTTAACAACAATGTTTTAAATGAAATGAATGGTTTTTGATAAATCATTTTCGCTGCTTAAGTTTGTATATTTATAATGTATAGTGTTTTAATTGCTGTGATTGACCAACTGTGAGGTCTCCGGGAACGGAGCCTTACAAGTTGGTATCAGAGCCAAAATTTAAGAGAATTGGGTTAAATAAATTTTTAAAACCTAAACTTAAACTTAAATTGGGACAAATGGAGGGATGTCAGCCCGAGTAGCTACGTGCCATCAGGTATGTGTTTTCCTAATGTTAACCGTATTATGTGCGCATGCTATTTGATTATGTGCTCTTAGTAGATTTAGATACTGATTAAGTCAGGATAGGAGATGCTTGGGATATGAAGAGTAAAGTAAGTGGCTAATCACAACTGACCACTGTAATTAGAGACTTACTATACTTGACATAAACTGAGTGTTACCTTGAATGACCGCATTAGTGTTTGAACCTTATAGTGTGCTTTTAAAGGATGGCTGGCGGCAAATCTTCAAAAGCCTCTCGTGGTGGAGGTCACGGTGCTGATCCGTGACCCAAGAGAGGGAGGCCCAGAGTCGAGAAAGTGGTTCATGAAGAACGAGAGACCCCTCATCCGGAAGGTGGTGACGAGAGCACCAATCTGAGAGCTTCAGTAAAGGAGGCTGTGGTGGAAGAGGTTCACCAGGTCATACAGACGTTTCTACCGACTGTGGTGACCAAAGTGATCAAGGCGGTAAGGAAGGGGAAGAAAGGAAAGAAACAGGTCCTCGAGAGGACGGGATCAACTAGAGCCGGAAACGGTTCTTCTGACGATGAGGAGGAGGAAGAAGAGGAGCCTGCGTCAGAGGCGACTAGAGGTTGCAACTATGGGGCATTTATGAGATGCAAGCCCCCTACTTTCGACGAAAACGGCACAGCTGCAGCTGCTCATCGGTGGGTGAGGGAGATGGAGGTTGTCCTTGATATCAGTGAGTGTCGCGAAGATCAGAAGGTGAAGTTTGCTACCCACTCTTTTGTGGACTCGGCTTTGTGCTGGTGGACAACATTGTCCAAGCCGAGGGTAGCAGGGCCATTGGGAGAATTAGATGGCTGAATTGAAGAAGTTAGTGATTGAGGAATTCTGTCCTCACAGAGAGATGGACAAGGTAGAAAGAGACTTCCTGCAGCTGGAGGCGGGAACGATGACACACCAGCAGTACACCACCAAATTTAATGAAATGGCATGGCTGGTGCCCAATCAAGTGACACCACTATCATGAAAGATTAAGAGATACATCCAGGGGCTGCCGGTGGATATCCGTAGGCATATGGTTACCGCCCGGCCAAGCACTTTTAGGTTGGCGGTTGACTTGGCTGGCAGATTATATGATGAGCGTGAGGTGGTGGTGGCTGAGGTGAATAAGAAGGATGGTGGTAGCTGGAACTGGAATGGGAAACGGTTTGGACGTGGTAGAACTGCTCCAAACAAGAAGGTGGCAAAGGTGGGTGACCGACGTGTGGTCACATCTGGGTCAGGGCTAAGGAGGTGTGACAAATATGGAAGAGAGTATACTGGCGAGTGCGGGATGGGGATGAACGTATGCTTCAGGTGTGACCAGCCTGGCCACATCGCTAGAGACTATAAGAAGCCGAGGGTGGAGAGCTCTGGGGCAGAGAAGAAGAAGCCAGAGGAAGGAGGGCAGAGGGCAAGTACTAGAGCTTACACTATGACCCAGGAGGAAGCCACAGCTAATCCCTATGTTATGTCAGGTATGTTTCTAGTAAACCAAACTTGTGCCTCTGTATTGTTTGATTCTGGTGTTAGTAAGAGTTTTATTTCTACTAATTTATGTGCTAAGTTGCATGTTATTAGTAGAAAGGTCTGTGCACCATTCGATGTAGAAACTGCTATTGGTAAGTTCACTAGAATTACTGATGTGATAGAGGACTGTGCCATAGAACTAGAAGGTCATAGGTTTGCTGCTAGGTTACACGTGATACCCCTAGGTGGATTTGATGTAGTACTAGGGATGGACTAGTTAGCAACCTATGAAGCAACATCGTGTGTCGCAAGAAGATGATCTGATTAACAATGCCAGACGAGAATAAGGTGACGGTTTATGGTGATCGCGTCATGACGATCCCGAAGGTGATTTCGATGGCGGTGGCGGGAAACTGCATGAGGCGTGGATGTAATGCCTACTTGGCCTACGTAAAGGATGTAGAGGCGCCAACACCATAACTATCTAATGTACCAGTTGTGTGTGACTTTCCGGATGTGTTTCCAGAAGATTTACCCAGCGTGCCACCGATCGCGAGATTGAGTTCCAAATTGATTTGATACCCGGTGCTCAACCCATTGCCAAAGCACCGTATCGGTTAGCTCCCACGGAAATGAAAGAACTAATGGAGCAGTTGTAAGAGCTGCTCGATAAGGGGTTCATTAGACCGAGTATCTCTCCCTGGGGTGCTCCAGTCCTGTTTGTGAAGAAGAAAGACGGTAGTATGAGGATGTGCATTGACTACCGAGAGCTGAACAAGTTGACAGTGAAGAACCGATACCACCTACCAAGAATAGATGATATGTTTGATCAACTCCAAGGAGCCAGTTGGTTTTCAAGGATAGATCTTCGGTCTGGTTACCATCAGCTGAAGGTGAAGGAGCAGGATATCCCTAAGACAGCTTTTCGCACGCGCTACGGTCACTATGAATTCCTTGTTATGTCATTTGGTCTGACCAATGCGCCAGCTACTTTTATGGATTTTGATGAATCGAGTGTGTCGGCCAATGTTAGATAAATCAGTGATTGTGTTTATTGATGATATCCTGATTTATTCGAAGAGCGAAGAGGAGCATGCTGATCATATTCGGGAGGTGTTAGAGACCTTAAGAAGGGAGAAGTAGTATGCCAAATTCTCCAAGTGCGCGTTCTGGTTACGCGAAGTTCAATTCTTAGGTCACGTGATAAATCCTGAGGGGATTATGGTAGACCCTACTAAGGTGGAGACTGTGATGCAATGGAAGTCTCCAAGGTGCCATCTGAAATTCGTAGTTTCTTGGGGTTGGCAGGGTATTATCTAAGGTTCATTCAGGACTTTTCCAAGATCGCTTCTCCACTGACCAAGTTGACCTGAAAGGATGTAAATTTTATATGGGGTCAAGCTCAGGAAAAGGCGTTTGAGGAGTTAAAGGTGAGGTTGACTCAAGCTCCTGTCTTGTCATTACCCGAAGGAAGCGAGGATTTGGTGGTATATTCAGATGTTTCTTACTCGGGGTTGTAGTGTGTATTAATACAGAGAAAGAAGGTTATTTCCTATGCATCCCAACAGTTGAAAGTTCATGAGGTCAACTACCCTACTCATGACTTGGTGCTAGCAGTCGTGGTCTTTGCACTAAAGATTTGGAGGCACTATCTGTACGGGACGAAGTGCACCATTTTCACCGACCACAAGAGCTTGAAGTACTTCTTCGAGCAAAAATATCTTAACATGAGGCAGAGAAGATGGTTGGAGCTCATAAAAGATTATGATTGCGAGATCCACTATCATCCGGGCAAAGCCAATGTGGTGGCTGATGCTCTTAGCCGAAAGGAGAGGCCCGAGCCGATTCGGGTGAAAGCATACCAACTGATCATGACCTCTGATGTAATGAACCAAGTTAAGGAGTTTCAAGATGAGGCATTAAAATAAGATCACCTAAACTCTGAAGGAATGAGAAGTCTGGTTGGGGAATTGGGCGAAAACACACTTGGTGTTAAAACTCGATTTGGACGGGTGTGGATTCCTCATTTTGGGGATCTACGTGTGAGGATTCTGGATGAAGCTCACAAGACTCGATACTCCATTCATCCTGGTTCCATGAAGATGTATCAAGACATGAAGAAAGATTATTGGTGGCCGGTATGAAGCGTGACGTGGTGGAGTATGTGAGTAAGTGCCTTACTTGTTTGCAAGTAAAGGCGGAACATCAGAAGCGTATGGAAAGATCCAACCTTTGGATATACCGGAATGGAAGTGGGAGCACGTCACCATGGATTTCATAACGAAGTTACCACGTACTCCGAAAGGGTACGATGCCATATGGGTAATAGTTGACCGTCTGATGAAGAGTGCTCACTTCCTACCGATCTATGAGACATACTCATCCGAGAGGTTGGCTGACCTGTTCCTCAAGGGGATTGTAACTCGTCATGGTGTGCCGATGTCTATTGTGTCTAATCGTGACACCCGGTTTACCTCTAAATTCTCGAAGAAATTCCACGATGCCATGGGGACAAGGTTACATATTAGCACAGCTTATCATCCCCAAACTAATGGTCAGTCGGAAAGGACCATTCAGACATTGGAAGACATGCTTCGGGCATGTGTGATTGATTTTGGGGGAAGTTGGGATGACCACTTACCGTTAGCTGAATTCTCGTACAACAATAGCTATCATGCCAGCATTGGTATGCCACCATACGAGATGCTATATGGTAGAAGATGTAGGACGCCTGTATGTTGGGGAGACATTGGGCAGAAAGAATTGGGAGGTGTCGAGGTCATTGAGGCTACGACAGAGAAGCTTGAGAATATTAAAGCCTTCATGAAGATAGCTAAAGATAGGCAGAAGTCATATGCCGATAGGCGACGCAGACCGATTGAGTTCCAGGTGGGTGATCGGGTTATGTTGAAGGTCTCACCTTGGAAGGGTATCATCCGATTTAGAAAACGAGGTAAGCTAAGCCCGAGATACATAGGACCTTTCCGAATCGTTGCTCGAGTAGGGGAGGTGGCCTATAGATTAGAGTTGCCAGATGAGTTAAGTGGAATTCACCTGACATTCATGTATCTCATTTGAGAAGTGCTTAGCTGATGAAGACATGATTGTTCCATTGGAGGACATTGAAGTAGATGAAAGGCTCAATTATGTGGAGCAACCAGTGGCAATCATCGATCGTAAAGAAAAGAGGCTGCGAAATAAAGTGGTTCCTCTCGTGCGTGTACAATGGAAGCACAGGAAGGGATCCGAATCTACATGGGAACTGAGTAGGAGATGAGGCAGCATTATCCTGTCTGTTTGAGGAATAACAGGTTTCGAGGACGAAACCTATATAAGGGGGGTGGACTTGTAACACTCAGTTATTTTTTAAAAGACAAGTTATGAGGAATAAAAAGAAGGAAATGTAATAAAGTCCAACTGGAGGGACTGAAAGTGTCCAAAAGGACAAAACTTTGATAAAGTTGGTGTAAAGGTGGGCATGGCCGCCCACCCTCACTTCACATCACCACTACTTTCGGTTTTAGAGAGAGAGACAAGGGAAGAAGTGCAGAACTTCGGGTTTTGAAGAAGAAGTGAACGAATTCAAGGTAAGAATTCGTGGTTTTTATGGGTTTATGACGGGTTTTTATCCCGGTTATGTGTTTATGTGCTTATGTGTTGTGTATGTGCTCGGGTGCGTGTGTGTGGTGCTGTTTTTAGGTGTTTGAACTCAATACAAGCGGGTTAGAAAGGAAGAAACACCCAAGTTGCATCAGGTGAGTTCTAGACCCCGGTTTTACTTCTTTTAAACTATCTTTGGGGCTGAAAATGTATTTAAACGATTTTCAAAGCTTTTGTATGTTTACCCGTATGTAATGTCCATGATTGGATGTTGATTCTTGAATGCTCATAGGTTGTTCATGTTTAGAATAGCCACATTAACCTTTCAACAGATGGGTTTGATGATTGGGTTTGAAAACATAGCGGAAACATGTTGAACAGAAGGTCCATGCGCCTAGATAAGGCTTATGCGCCCGAAAATGCCTTAGAAATATTTAAGTGTAATCCATGCGCCTAAACAATAGCCCATGCGCCTAAGATTACCTTATAATTGTTTTAAGTATAGCCCATGCGCCTGAACAGTGGTCCATGCGCCTAGAAATGTTAGCCGGACAACTAAGTGTAGGGCCATGCGCCCCAATAGTGCCCATGCACCCAAGTGGCTCATGCGCCTAAGTGTCCATGTGTCTGAATTATCCATGCGTCTAAGTGTTCATACGCACAAATAGTGCTCATGCGCCTGAATAGTTCATGCGCTTAAAGTGATAAATGATAAGTGTTGGCCGATGCGCCTACATAGTGGTGAAACGCCCGAACAGGGCTCATGCGCCCAAATAGTTCTGATGCGCCTAAGCACTTAGAAATTTATATAGAAATTTCTAGGAGTCTGTGCTTTAGGGTTTTGACCAAGGTTGACTAAGGGCTTATTAATGATGATGTTTCATGCATGATATGATTACTTATGATTGTTCTTTATTATTGTTATTGCTATTATTATTATTACTTATAGCATGTGACTTTACGTGGTATGTTATTATCGTAACGTAAAGTATATCGTAATAATAAAGTGAAAGAGCAATAAAGAAAAGAAGAGGAACATTAATGAAAATGTTAACAAGTCTTGCAAGCTTATAGGAGGCACACGACCATGTTGTCGTTAGCTCAACTGTGCTGCGGGTTAGCTACCCTATTGTGCACATAGGGCCAATCAATTGAGATTGGCAGGACCTTTGTAGCATGCCCTGGGTGATTAGGTCGGCCTTGTACACAGTACACAGAACCCTTTTGAGGGATATAGTTAACCCTTTTGAGGGATATAGTTGACCCTTTCAAGGGATATAGTTGACCCTTTCAAGGGATACAGTTGACCCTTTCAAGGGATATAGATGGCCCATCACCCGTTTTCCATCGCGCATATAGTTGGGGTATTGCTCATTGGTCCATACAGAAAGTGAAACATAAAGATAAAAGTTACAAACAAGGCATACAGTAAAGAGAACGAACAGTACTTGTTCATATAGTTAATGCGTGCTCACATATATAGTATAGAGTTGTATTTTATAGAAATGCGTATTTTCATATATACATACAGCAAGTATTTTATTACTTTAAAAACTAGAGCTCACTCAGCAACGCTGTCTTTTATACATTTTCAGTTGGCAGGTAATTATTGTTGAGGATGGCACGAGGGTGAAGCTACTCGGCAAGGAAAGACTGGCATCCATTCGTATTCTATGTTTTTGTTTTGTAATGTGTTAAAACAATTCTTTGTAAACCATTAATGATGATGTATTGCTTAACAACAGTGTTTTAAATGAAATGAATGGTTTTTGATAAATCATTTCCGCTGCTTAAGTTTGTATAATTATAATGTATAGTGTTTTAATTGTTGTGATTGACCAACTATGAGGTTTCCGGAAACGGGGCCTTACAGTATTGGTATCTTTAATTCCTATATGGTTGTTTGACATCTTTTTGGGCATTTTTAAATAATGATTTTCTTTGTTTTTGCTTTTTTTCTTTTTTCTTTTCACACACACTTATGACAATCACTAATTTCATGTGTATATATATATATATATATATATATATATATATATATTATGTATATGTATATATATACGTATATATATATATATATATGTATACGTATATATGTATGTATACGTATACGTATATATGTATGCATACGTATATATATATATATATATATATATATATGTATGTATGTATACATATACAACACACACACACTTCATTGATTCTAATAATGAAAGGTTTGAGTATAATAAGATTGTAACTGTCAGTCTGCTTTAACATAAAATACTTTGATATGTTACCCACTTCAAACATAATAGATTTAGTTCTATTGCATCATAAATCATATTTTTTATTCTTGTAAGTAGAGGCTATTAACATATCAAACAAAAAACAAATCAGTTTCTTTTAAGCCTTTGTATTTAATATATCAAAATCAAAAAAATGTGATATCATTTCCTATTTATACAGAAAATTCTGATTTTACAACTTTTATCTAACAACAAAAACCTTTTAAAATTCTCTACTTATATTTTTAACTCCCATTAAACCAAAAATCTTTTTCAAAACTTTTTTCTATTTTCTCCTAGTAAAATTGAGATTATCAAAAGAAAATTATAATTTTAACAAACATAAGAAAGAGAAAATTAATTTTGGTCAAAGGTCCTGGTTAATCACCTAAAATTAATAATTCCTAAAGATTTGACTAGAAACTAAAAGCAAAAACAATCAAAAGCCTTGGTGAACAAGTCAACAATTTCTTCATCTAATGTGACTTGCTTAGATGTATAATTTTTCTATCAAGATTGTCATGAATAAAATGCATTTGGATGTTTATGTGTTTCATCTTCACAATATTCAGAAATGCAATGTTATTGGATCAAATGGTGGTATTATAGATATAATTTTGGAAAAATATTTATAATCAAGCAGTTGTTGTTGGATCCAAATAGAACAACAGCTAGACGCAACCACATATTCAGCTTCAGTAGTGGATGTAAAAAGACTGTTATGCTTCTTGCATTGCCGTGAAATCAACTTATTTCCAAGAAATTAACATCCACCTGTTGTTCATTTCCTATCCAAATACAACCACCGTAATCACTATTGGTGTAAGTGTAACACCTGGATATTTTCTTTGAAGTCGATGAAAGAAGAAAAGAAATAAAGTCCAAACTCGAGGGACCAAACTCGCCAACGAGAGAAAGTTTGGTGAATTGAAGTATTTTGTCACACCCCAACCTTGACGGCGGAAACGTCGAGATGTGAGGGTTAAGATTGTTCACAGCCATATAACGCTAAATTTAAATGTAAATATTTAAATTTATAAGTTTCAAAAGGCATTACAAACATAAGTCTCAAACAAGAAATAAGTTCAAACATAACAAGACAAAATATAGTCTTTTTATTTCATTCACTAGGTCTAACTCCTAGATTATTGCAAACTTCAAAAGTTCACTCTAAACTTGAGGATGACCTGAAACATGATAAAAATAAAGGTCAACTAAAAATAGTTGGTAAGTTTCCAAGGTTTTCATACATAATATGATAAGGTTACAAGTAGCAATTCATGTCATAGGTTATAAGTTAAATAAGGTTATAGAACACATATCGTTACAACCAAACCTCGACTTGATTACAAGTATATAAGATTGGCTAAGTGTATTTGGTTCCCATTATAAACAAGCATACGTCATCAGGAGCCGGCAATACCTCGGCTTTAGCACCAAATAGGCTTGTCAGGCCCAAAGATCTAAAACGTCGCCAGGCTAGCAATAAACAAACTATGTATCTCATATAAACACTTAAAACACACAAATAACCATCACAAAAATATGAATTGCAAGTACTTTACAAGTCTAAATGTTTACAAGTGCATTATGTATAAGTAATCATGTTTCACCCCAAAATAGTGTGAAAAGATTAAAAAAAGGGACAAGAAAACTCACATGGTCAAATAAGTATCAGGACGACGATTAATAAGAATAATAATACATGTTTTTCCAATGTGAATCGTCACAAGACACCTAAATATATATGTTCACAAGGTTAAAGTTTTACAATAAGTTTAATAAATTAACATGGACTAGGTTCAATTTGATGTTTGGGGTTTTATCCATTATATTTAACAAATGGGAAAACAATTATATTTTTGTGAGAACAATATACTTATATTTTATATAAAGATATACAATAAGAATAACATTTATAATAATTTTGTAATATTTATAAAGATTAAATAAAGTTTTATAATTAAATAAAATGGGCACGATTTAAACAATAACTTAAATAAACAATGGTTTATATAATAAACTAGTATTTTAAGTCTACATTTTTATAGAATATATATTAACTATAACATTCACTTTAGAATTTTAAATAAAATATAAGAATATTTTTATAAATAAATTGCAAAAAAATATTTAAATGGTTTAAAATACACGAAATTTATAAAATAATATTTTTACAATTTTAGAATTTTTTTCTATTTTTTTAAAAGTTGCAAAACAAGCTAAAAAAATGTTGGAGGTCACCGGGTTCGAACCCGTGACCACTAAGTGGGAAAGTGAACATGGAACCACTGAACCAAGGCTTCAGCCGCGATAGATACCGCATTTTAAATCTTAAATACAAACTCAAACAAAACCCCCCAAATCCTTAAGAACCCTAGAATCGTTTAACCCTAAATTGAACATGAATTCGATTATGTTCATTGTATTAATCATAGGGCTTTTGTTCCCCAAAGAAAACCGAGTATGTGCATGCCTTTAATTACTCGTATCAAAGTCGATCCGTTGATGAACAAATGAGAGAAGATTGCGACTACGGTCGCGACTTGTTCTGGTTGCAAATGTAAATAAAAACCGAATTTGTTGCACAGGATTCTTCCAAGGGCTCAAATGATGAAAAGCCCTTTGTTAATTGTAGTTTAGAGGGCTCGAATAAAGGTCTATGAGTAACTTGCAGGTCACGACGAATTGGTTGATCGATTAATGTGTTTTGTATGTTATCAGGTGAAATTGGTAATGGAAATCGATTAGAGTTAGATAAACGTTCGATTAGGTTTAGTTAATTGGGTTATAATTGGAGTTTAATGCTTGAACGTTGGATGATTAATTCTCGACGGTTACTTGATTGATTACTCTAGGAAACGGACACTTAATTGCTTTAATCGATGCTTAACGGTTCGAATCATCATCCTAAAAGATTTGGGAGCGGTTTTGGGTTACAAAAACGAATGGTTTTGGTGTTTTAGGCTCGCCGGACTTCGGCCGGAGGGTGGCCGGAGTCCCGGCCGGAAATATGGGGTGGGCGGGCAGTTTGGGTTGAAATTTTGAAATTTACACATTGACCCCTTGTAGTTAGATTCTTATTATTTTATGCACAAAACTTACATTTAAAGTTTTAAAAATAACAATTTAACCACTAACTTAATTGTTTTAAGTTTTAGTTAATATAATTCTCATTATTATTATTAGTATTATTATTATCACCTTTTATTGTTATTATTAATATCATTATTATTATCATTATTATTTAATTATCTTAGAAACTTTAAATTAAACAAGGAATCATACATAAATAGCCTACCAAGTTTTATAACTAGCATAAATAGACCCTATAAGAAATAACAAAATTAACTTTTAATTAACAGAAATACGAGATGTTACATATTTGAACGGAGAGGGCAGCCCTTACCCTCTCCCCACAACCAAAATTCAGCTAAAGAGAGAAAGGAGAAGAAAAGGGGAGAAAAGGAAGAGAAAGGTGGTTCAAGTAGATTCAAGTGAGCAAAATCATAATGTAGCAGGCCCAAACGAAGCTCTACTTCTCGGTGTTGTTTGTGTGAGTTCTAGGACCCCTCTTTTAAACGTTTTTGGTCGATTTTGGGGCTAGAACACATCTGAAAACCTGTTTTTGTATGTGCGTGTGTTTGACCCATTTGTATGTGTTTGCTTGTGATGCGTTTGGGGTTTGTTTCTGGGCTTGTGCGTGCTTGAATGGTGTTGTGGTATGCATTCCTAAGGTTTAGGATGGTTGATTTGGGCTTAGAATGGGTTTGGAGGAGCTTGGAGGTCGAAAATGGCAAATTGGGTTCGGGATGAACTGCATTCTGTATCAGCTAGGGCTAGGCAACTGAATGGAGGCCATACAGCCGATTGGGGTGCAATTGAGGTTCATTTGCACGATTGAGGGTTCATTCGCACAATTGAAGGTTCATTCGCACGATTGAGGGTTCATTCGCCTGATTGAGGCCCATTCGCATAAGTGCTTATCCGCATTAGTTTCATCCGCACAAGTGTTCATTCGAATTAGTTCTATTCGCATAGGGCTCATTCACATTGAGTCCATCCGCATTAGGTCCATTCGCATGGGTGTTCATTTGCATAGGTGTTCATCCGCATTGGTCCATTCGCATGATGTTCAGTCGCATGTAGGCCATACGACTGAAAGGTGCCCATACGCCCACATAGGGCTGGTGTACCGATGAAATGTAGTTTATGTACTGACTTTCGGGGGAAAGTGCAAATGTAAGTTTTGACGTGGAATTTTCCCGTAAGTTCATGTAAGATGACTGTTGAGATCATAGAGGTTATGCTGGGCATGATGTATGACGATGTTGCATGATTATGCATGATGTATGTTATGTATGTATGATGTTGCCCTGTATGACGATGATGACTGTGCATGATATGTTCCTTATTATGATGTTGCCCTGTATGACGATGATGACTGTGCATGATATGTTCCTTATTATGATGTATGCTTATCTTTCCCGTGGCTTTACGTTAAATGTTAATGAATGAAATGAAAGTATTATGTAACGTAAAGTGAAAGATAATGAAAAGAGGAACACAATGAATGAATGCATGCATTAAGAATGAATGAACGTAAGAAAGGCTTGCAAGAAAATGTATGGAGGTGAACACCCAATAAAGGTGTTAGCTCAACGGTGTGCGAGTTAGCTACCCTGAAGGATGCACACTGGGGTCCAGTCTTTGTGATTGACCATAAGTGTGGGATCCTTGCCGCTTGCCCTAGGTGCTGGGGTCAACTTTGCACACAATGTTCAAGGTCTATAAAAGACCTCAGGCCCAGTTACCAGCTTCGTGCACAATGTTCAGGGTATCGCATATGGCATTAATCCAGAATGAAAGAAAAAAGATAAATGGTGAATGTACTTACCCTAGGTACTGAGTCAGCTCAGTGCCCAATGTTCGAGGTCTATGAAAGACCTCAGGCCCAGTTACCCGCTTCGTGCACAATGTTCGGGGTAATGTACATGTCATCGGAAGTAATGAACGTTCGAACGAAAGAATGAAGTATGAATGATTAATGAAGAAAATAATGTTATTGTCTGTGTATACGTATGATGTATTATCGCATGAATGTAAAGTATGGTTTTAACGAAAGAAAAGTATGTTTTATTATAAAACTAGAACTCGCTCAGCAACGCTGAATTTTATGTGTTTCCAGTTGGCAGGTAATGATTGCTGAGGATGGCATGGGACGGCTACTCAGCTCTTCTGGACAGCATTCTTTTTATTAATGTTTTTGCATTGTAATGTGAACGAACGATATTTTGAAATGAACGATTGTATTAACTTGCAAAAGCATTTGTAATCATATGAAAAGTTATTTGTATGTTTCCGCTACCATGTTTTATCAATGTTAAATATAAAGCTATGTGATTTATGTGCAATGATTTACCAGCTGTAAGCGTCCCGGGAACGGGGCCTTACAAGTTGGTATTAGAGTCAAAGACTAAGTGAAATGGGTAAATTTTCAAAATAAACCTTAACTTAAACTAAGGATGGGGCGGAAAGGGAAGGGATGCCAATCTAAGTAGCTGCGTGCCATCAGGTATTTTCATAATGTTAACTGGTATTATGTGCGCATGGTATGTGGTTATGTGTTGTTTCTAGATTTAAATACTGATGTAGGCAGGATAGGTAATGCTCGGGGTGTGAAGAGTAAAGTAAGTGACTAATCACAACTGGCCACTATAATTAGGGACTTACTATACTTGACATAAACTGAGCTATTCTCTTGAATGACTGTGTTGGTGTTTGAATCTTTCAGTGTGTATGTGAATGGCTGGTGGTAGATCTTCAAAAGCTTTACGGGGATGAGGTCGTGGTGCTAAACCGCGACCCAAGAGAGGAAGACCCAGAGTTGAAAAGGTGGTTCATGAAGAACCAGAGACCCCTCATCCAGAAGGTGGTGATGAGAGTGCAAACCTAAAGGCCTCGGTGAAAGAGGCTGCGGTTGAAGAGGTCCATCAGGTCATGCAGACGATCTTACCATCTGTAGTGACCGAAGTTATCAAGGCAGTACGAGAAGGGGAGAGACAAGAGAGGAATAGGTCCTCGGGAGGACGAGAGCAACCGAAACCTGAAACGGTTCTCTCTAATGATGAAGAAGAAGAAGAAGAAGAGCCTGTGCCAGTAGCGGAACGAGGCTGTAATTATGGGGCATTTATGAGATGCAAACCCCCTACTTTTAATGGTAACGGCACTGCTACTACTGCTCACCAGTGGGTGAGAGAAATGGAGGTTGTTCTTGATATCAGCGAGTGCTGGGAGGACCAGAAAATGAAGTTTGCTACCCACTCATTTGTGGACTCGGCTCTGTGTTGGTGAGACAACATAGTCCAAGCCAACATTGTCCTCATAATGAAATGGATAAAGTTGAGAGAGAGTTCCTACAACTAGAGGCGGAAACCATGACACATTAGCAGTACACCACAAAGTTCAACGAGATGGCACGTCTGGTGCTGGATCACGTGACGCCTCTGTCACAAAAGATTAAGAGGTACATTCAGGGTTTGCCAGCGGATATTCACAGGCACATGATCACTGCCCGACCAAGCACATTTAGGTCGGCGGTGGATTTGGCGGGGAGACTGTATGATAAGGGAATGGTGGTGGTGATTGAAGGGAGCAAGAAGGGTGGTGCTGATCGGAACTCGCATGGGAAGAGGTTTGGTCGGGGTTATGCCTCGACAGGTAACAAGAAGGCACGGGTGGATGATCGATGTGTAGCCACACCGGGTACGAGATCGAAGAAGTGTGGAAAATGTGGGAAGGAACACAGTGGTGAGTGTAAATGGGGGTTGAACGTTTGTTTCAAGTGTGGGAAGCCTGGTCATATGGCTTGAGACTGTAGGGGTACAAGGTGTTCTAACTGTGGGGAAAGTTGTCATATGAGTAAAGACTGTAAGAAGCCGAGGGCTGAGGGTTCTGGGGCGAAGAATACGGGGAGTGAAGGACCGAGGGTGAGTGCTAGGGAATTCACTATGACAATTGAGGAAGCTAGGATGGACCCTGATGTTGTGTCCGGTACATTTCTAGTGAACCAAACTTTAGCTTCTGTGTTATTTGATTCGGTTGCCGGTAAAAGTTTTATTTCTGCTGCTTTCTATGCCAAGGTATCTGTTAGTAGTAGACATGTTGATGCGCCCTTTGATATAGAAACTACCATACGTAAGTCTACCAGGATTTTTGAGATGATAGAGGGTTGTGATGTGGAACTTGAGGGTCATAAGTTTCCTGTTAGACCGTTCGTGATGACCTTAGGTGGTTTCAATTTGGTTCTGGGGATGGATTGGTTAGCAGACTTCGATGCGAACATTGTGTGTCACAAGAAAATGATCTGGTTGACAGCGTCTGACGGGAGTTCGGTAACTGTTTATGGGGATCGGTTCACTATGATCCCGAAAGTAATTTCAATGGCGGTGGAGGGAAAGTGTATGAGGTGTGGATGTAGCGCCTACTTGGCTTATGTAAAGGATGTGGATGCATTAACACCACAACTGTCTGAAGTACCAGTTGTGTGTGACTTTCCAGACGTGTTCTCAGAAGACTTACTTGAGTGACACCTGACAGAGAGATCGAGTTTCAGATTGATCTGATACCGGGTGCTCAATCTGTTGCCAAGGCACCATATCGGTTGGCTCCGGCTGAGATGAAGGAGTTGATGGAGCAGTTGCAAGAGCTGCTTGATAAGGGGTTCATTAGACCGAGTATCTCTGCTTTGGGTGCTCCAGTCTTATTCGTAAAGAAGAAAGATGGTAGTATGAGGATGTGTATTGACTACCGTGAGCTGAACAAGTTGACGGTGAAGAACCGATATCCCTTACCAAGGATAGATGATTTGTTCGATCAGCTTCAAGGTGCCAGTTGGTTTTCAAGGATAGACCTTCGATCGGGCTACCATCAGTTGAAAGTGAAAGAGCAAGACATTCCTAAAACAGCTTTTTGGTACGTGTTATGGTCACTACGAGTTTCTCGTCATGTCTTTTGGTTTGACCAATGCGCCAGCTGCTTTTATGGATCTGATGAATCGAGTGTGTCAACCAATGTTGGATAAATCAGTGATTGTGTTTATTGATGATATTCTGATTTATTCGAAGAGCGAGATTGAGCATGCTAGCCACATTTGAGAGGTTTTGGAGACACTGAGATGGGAGAAGTTGTATGCCAATTTCTCTAAGTACGCTTTCTGGTTGCGCGAAGTTCAGTTCTTGGGTCACGTGGTAAATCCCGACGGGATTATGGTGGACCCAACAAAGGTGGAGGCGGTGATGCAATGGGAGTCTCTGAAGACGCCATCCGAGATTCGTAGTTTCTTGGGTTTGGCAGGCTACTATAGAAGATTCATTCAACACTTCTCTAAGATCGCTTCTCCACTAACTAAGTTGACCCGAAAGGATGTAAAGTTTGTATGGGATCAAGCTTAAGAGAAGGCGTTCAAAGAATTGAAGGCGAGATTGACTCAAGCTCCTGTTTTGTCATTACCCGATGGGAGTGAAGATCTGGTGGTTTATTCTGATGCTTCCTACTCGGGGTTGGGGTGTGTGTTAATACAGAAAGGAAATGTTATAGCCTATGCATCCCGACAGTTGAAATTTCATGAGGGCAACTACCCTACTCATGACTTGGAGCTAGCAGCCGTGGTCTTTGCGCTAAAGATTTGGAGGCACTAGCTTTACGGGACGAAGTGCACCATTTTCACTGAACACAAGAGCTTGAAGTACTTCTTCGAGCAGAAAGATCTGAACATGAGGCAGAGACGATGGTTGGAGCTTATAAAGGACTACGATTGTGAGATCCATTACCATCTGGGCAAAGCCAACGTGGAAGCGGACGCCCTTAGTCGAAAAGAGAGGCCCGAGCCGATTCGGGTGAAAGCCTATCAGTTGATCATGACCTCAGATGTGATGAAGCAAGTCAAAGAGTTTCAAGATGAGGCATTGAAAGAAGATCATCTTAACTCTGAAATAATGACAGGTCTGGTTGTGGAGTTAGGTGAAAACACAATTGGTGTTAAAACATGATTTGGACAGGTGTGGATTCCTCTTTTTGGGGATCTACGGGTGAAGATTTTGGATGAAGCTCACAAGACTCGATACTCCATTCATCCAGGTGCCACAAAGATGTATCAAGACATGAGGAAGGATTATTGGGGGCCAAGTATGAAACGTGACGTGGTGGAGTATGTGAGTAAATGCCTTACTTGCTTACAAGTGAAGGCCGAGCATCAAAAGCCGTATGGGAAGATCCAACCTTTGGATATACCGAGTGGGAGCACATCACCATGGATTTTATTACGAAGCTATTGCGTACCCCGAAAGGGTATGATGCTATATGGGTGATCGTTGATCGTTTGACGAAGTGTGCTCACTTTCTACCGATCCGCGAGACATATTCATCTGAGAGGTTAGTGGATCTTTTCATCAAGGAGATTGTAACTTATCACGGTGTGCCGGTGTCTATTGTGTCTGATCGTGACACCCGATTTACATCTAAATTCTGCAATAAATTCCATGACGCTATAGGGACGAGGTTACATATTAGCATGGCTTATCATCCTCAAACTGATGGACAGTCCGAAAGGACCATTCAGACATTGGAGGACATGCTTCGGGCATGTTTTATTGATTTTGGGGGAAGTTGGAATGATCACTTATCATTAGCTGAATTCTCATACAACAACAGTTATCATGCCAGCATTGGTATGCCACCTTATGAGATGCTATATGGTAGGAGATGCAGAACACCCGTCTGTTGGGGTGATATTGGTCAAAAGAACTAGGGAGCGTCGAGGTAATCGAGGTTACGAATGAGAAGCTTGAAAAGATCAATGCCTTCATGAAGGCAGCCAAAGATAGACAGAAGTCGTATGCTGATAAGCGACGCATACCGATTGAGTTCTAGGTGAGTGACCGGGTTATGTTGAAGGTCTCACCCTGGAAGGGTATCATTCATTTTCGAAATCGGGGCAAGTTGAGCCCGAGGTATATAGGGCCTTTCAGAATCATCGCTCGAGTAGGAGAGGTGGCCTATAGATTGGAGTTACCAGATGAGTTAAGTGGAATTCACCCAACCTTTCATGTATCTCATCAGAGAAAGTGCTTGGCAGATGAAGATATGATTGATTCACCGGAGGATATCGGAGTGGACGAACGGCTCAACTATGTGGAGCAACCAGTGGCAATCATTGATCGAAAAGAGAAGGGGCTGAGGAATAAAGTGGTTCCTCTTGTGTGTGTACAGTGGAAGCACAGGAAAGGATCTGAGTCAATATGGGAGACTGAAGAAGAAATGAGGCAGCATTACCCATGTTTGTTCGAGGAATAACAGGTTTCAGGGATGAAACCTATATAAGGGGGGTGGACTTTTGACACCCGGATATTTTCTTTGAAGCCGACGAAAGAAGAAAAGAAATGAAGTCCAAAGTCGAGGGACCAAACTCGCCAATGAGAGAAAGTTGGCTGAATTGAAGTATTTGAAGGGAGAGGGCAGCCCTTACCCTCTCCCCACTCCTAAAATTTAGCTAAAGAGAGAAAGGGAGAAGAAAAGGGGAGAAAAAGAAGAGAAAAGTTGGTTTGAGTAGATTCAAGTGAGCAAAATCGTCGTGTAGCGGGTCTAAACGAAGCTCTACTTCCCGGTGTTGTTTGTGTGAGTTCTAGGACCCCTCTTTTAAATGTTTTTGGTCGATTTTAGAGCTGGAACACATCTGAAAATCCGTTTTTGTATGTGCGTGTGTTTGACCCATTTGTATGTGTTTGCTTGTGATGCGTTTGGGGTTTGTTTCCTGGCTTGTGCATGCTTGAATGGTGTTGTGGTATGCATTCCTAAGGTTTAGGATGATTGATTTGGGCTTAGAATGGTTTTGGAGGAGCTTGGAGGTCAAAAATGCCAAATTGGGTTCGGGATGAACTGCATTCTGCATCAGCTAGGGCTAGGCGACCGACTAGAAGCCATACGGCCGATTGGGGTGTAATTGAGGTTCACTCGCACGATTGAGGGTTCATTCGCACGATTGAGGGTTCATTGGCCCGATTGAGGCCCATTCACATAAGTGCTCGTTCGCATTAGTTTCATCCGCACAAGTGTTCATTTGCATTAGTTCCATTCGCATGGGGCTTATTCGCATTGAGTCCATCCGCATTGGGTCCATTCTCATGGGTGCTCATTCGCATATGTGTTCATCTGCATTGGTCCATTATCATGATGTTCAGTCGCCTGTAGGCCATGCGACTAAAAGGTGCCCATACGACCAAGTAGGACTGGTGTACCGAGGAAACGTAGTTTATTTACTGACTTTTGGAGGAAAGTGCAGATGTAAGTTTTGACGTGGAAGATTCCCGTAAGTTCATGTAAGATGACTGTTGAGATCATAGAGGTTATGTTGGGCATGATGTATGACCATGTTGCATGATTATGCATGATGTATGTTATGTATGTATGATGTTTCCCTGTATGACGATGATGACTATGCATGATATGTTTCTTATTATGATGTATGCTTATTTTTCCCGTGGCTTTACGTTAAATGTTAATGAATAAAATAAAAGTATTATATAACGTAAAGTGAAAGATAATGAAAAGAGGAACACGATGAATGAATGCATGCATTAATGAACAAATGAACGTAAGAAAGGCTTGCAAGCAAATGAATGGAGGTGCACACCCAATGAAGGTGTTTGCTCAATGGTGTGTGGGTTAAAGATTCTTTAAGATAAGTAGAAATCAAAATTTTTAGGATACCAAAGCCCTAGTTGAGATTTGCCTTTAAGATACTTAAAGATTCTTTAATATCTTTCATATGTGATTGTATTAGATTACTTTGATAAAGTGTATACCAATACTAAAAACATAATGTCGGGCTTGCTTGCAGTAAGATACATCAAGGAGCCAATCATAGATCTGTATAAATGTGATTAACATCCTCACTAGTTGTATCTGAAGCTAATGTTGGCAGATAAGACATAAGAGTTGGAGCAATCTTGGATTTTAAAACATATATTTATCCAAAATAGTTTGAGCATATTTTTCTTGATAAATTAAGATACCCCGACCATCTTGTTTGACCATCTTATTTCACTTGAATTCCCTAGTAAATGAAATTTCTTCAGGAGAACTTATCTCAAATTTCCTCTTCACTATCGCTTCAAACTCCTTGCACATATATTCCATTTTAGATCCAAAGATAATGTTATCAACATATATTTGAACAAGTATAAGATCATCACCAGTTTCCCGTATAAACAAAGTTTGATCGATAGCTCCTCTAGTATAATCATTTGCAAGCAAATGTTTAGTCAGAGTGACATATCAAGCACAAGGTGCTTGATATTAAACCATAAAGACCTTTCTCTAACTTGTAAACATAATCAGGAAGGTCTAAATCTTCAAAACCTAAAGGTTGACACACATAGGTTTCTTCTTTCATTTCCCCATACAAGAAAGCAGTATTGACGTCCATTTGATGAACTTCGAAATTCACGAAGGAAGCATATGCAAGAAATATACAAATTTGTTCCAGTTTTGTCACAGGAGAATAGACCTCTTCATAATCTAAGCCTTTAACTTGAAAGGATCCTTATACAACAAGATTAGCCTTGTTATGAACAATAACACCCTTTTCATCAGTTTTTTACAAATATTCACTTTGTTTCAATAAGCAACTTATTCTTTTGTAGATCACATAAATGTCACACATCAAGCTTCTTGAACTGCATCAATTCATCCTGCATTGCTTGAACCCAACTATTCTCTTTTAATGTTATTTTAATATTTTTAGCATAGTTTGAGAAATAAAGCATGTATAGAAACATGTATTGATTGCCTTTGAATGACTTCGAGTTCAAACACCATCAAACAATGGACCAATAATTGCATCAGTTAGATGATTTTTGTGAATTCTCATTTGTGCAATAGCCTTTAGAAATAATGTCTTCCAGATTAGAAATATGACAAACAGGGTCATTCTCAACAATTTCACATTTCAGTTGATATACGATCATCACTTCCTGAAGATTATCACACACAGGAGTGTCCATTGAAACATCCTCAGTAGAGGAGGCATCAAATGGTACTTGAATAAGTTGAACTGGAAAATCTTATGTAGAAGATGTAGAAATATCTGGAGATGCAAAATTTTGTTTAATAATAGTGTCTCGATCCACCAAGATATAGTTAGAAATAGGTTCTTGTTCATACATAGAAACAGATGGTTTATCATCATTAAGAATTATGGAAGAAATTGTTTACGAAGGAATCATATAATTATGTGATGTAGCATGAAGAGTTTCATCAGAGAAACTATCAGACAATATTATGCTGATTGAACTAGAATCTACAGAAACAAAAGAAGATGATCGATTAATATTACCAAACAATAATGCATAATCATATACCCAATCTGGAGCTGATCCTGTGTTAGTTTAGAAAAATTTAAAACCCTAATCCTCTCCCCATCCCCATCTCAAAGCCAGCCGCGGATGTTGCCACCACTATCGTCGTCATTATTTGTTGATGTCCTCGTCACTGTCAGACTGTAGCGTATATCGTTGTCGTCTTATTTGCAAAAATCCCATTAAATTCTTACCATGTGGTCTCGGTTTGATTGTAATCTACGATCATGTGAAAGGTATAGTTTATTAAACATGTTCTTATTTGGTTTGAAACTAGACTCCTGGTGAGCGATCTAGGATTTTGACATAGATTAGTTCGTGCTTTTATTCTGCTACACGTTTGAAATTGCTTTAAATCCTATGCACGAATCCTCACATTAGTATTAATTATCTAATTGTATTTAGGTTTTTTAATTAAAATTTTGTTTTGGCGAAAGATTGCATCCTTTGTGTTTTGTTGATTATCGTCTTGTTTTGTAAATCAAGCATTGACCTATGGTTGTTTATTACGGTTTTTAGAACTTACAATTATCTAGTATTTATGGTTATTTTGGAAGCCTTTTGTATAGATTACGTTATTTCATGTTTCTTGTAAATTGTAATTGTAATCGGATCAAGACGAGACGAGATGAAGCTTAAAATATTAAGAAATCAAGACGCCCAGGAGATCAAGATGGAGATCTTGAAGCAGGTTGGAGCTATACTAAGACCAAGAGTTGTGTCTTATATCGATGTCTCCATTAGCTAGTTTGTTTTGTTATTGGCACCTTCATGAAACTAAACACCAAAGGCTTGATGTTTATATTTATATTTATGGTCTTTTATAATATTTAGGGTAAATTTATTTTAATAATAAAACAATAAAATGATCAAAGGATTTTAAAAGAATTTAAAACCAAACAAACAATGAAATAAAGAGATTATTATGTAAAACGTCTTTAAAATAAAATGGTTATTTTAAAAGTAAAACTAAGGGTTTTGAAATTATAATAATATAGGTTATTTATTAAAAATTGAAGATCATTAATAAAGAAGTTAATTAGTAAAATTGCTTTATAATTCTTTGCGACACACTTAGTAATATAAAATTTTAAAACTAAGCGTCTCGATGGATACAAATGTTTTATCATAATTACAAATCCAAAAAGAAAATTTTAGAATTTAACAAATGGTTAATAATCTTACATGTGGATTATAATCTATGCATTTCATTTAATAAAATACTAAATAAATTTCTTGGTTGATCGATAAGTCTCAGTCACTCTATTGTTAAAACACTTAAACCAATATACCCTAACCCCAAAATGTATATGACTCGGCTTTATATTTTGGCCTACGAGCATAGAGACAAGGTGACATCGCATTTCCCTGTTGCCTTGGGCCAATTCATGTGTTGATAAAATAGAACAACATATCTCTCAACCCTATAAGAACACTTAACCAATTATCACAGAAGATTGGGAATAGATAAAGTTAAACATACTGACCTAGATAAACAAGTTATCTAAATGACCACATTAAGTTTGAGAATTGCATTAGATACAATTATGTCACATACCTGCGTAACTATATCTTATATTGCTCAAAATATTTATATATATGGATCACAATTATAAAAGTAAATAATGTTAAAAGATGGTCATTATTTGTTTAGAAAATAATAAAACATCAAAAACATGAATTCTTTTGTTTTACATTCTCGTGAACACATCTTAATTCTCAAAACCATATTCTAAATGTTAAACTTGATGGAACAAACTTTTTAAATTGATACTATAACTTGAAAAGGGTCCTTGATATTACTTCTATTTATTTTAACCAATGTTGTCATGCTTCTATTATTGACATATTCAAACTATCTTAATATTTCTTATCTTAAATTTTATGTGACCCCTCAGCCTAATGGATAGGTTACCACTCTTAAAATCTCGGTGCTCTCTCTCCAAACGACCTACTCTCTCTCTCTCTCTCTCTCTCTCTCTTCTCTCTCTTTCTCTCTCTATGATCTTGACATGTTAGGATGCTCGTGTGACTAGATGATTCAACATTTTAGGAGGTTGTTGTTAATATTCCTCTAGTAATATTTCTTCTCTATGATCTTGGCATGTTAAGAGGCTACTATTATTATTCCTTGTCTTATTTATTTGCTTGAAGTCACCTTTAAACAAATCACTTGTTTCTTTTGATCACACTTTCAAGCACCTTATCCCTTTATATCATTTATCATTTCAAAATGACTGATGTAGCCATTTCAAGTAAGCATTATTTGGAAAATAGCACTCAAACCAAATCCCCTACATTTACCCATATGATTATGATACTCGGATAATCAAAATTGATGATTTTCTAATGAATCAAGATATGAGACCATGGCTCTTAATTTTGAATGGCCCATATGTCCTTGTGGTCCAAGCTGCTGGTGAATAAGGCCTATGATTGCCAAAGATCCTACTAACTACTCGAATGAAGATCTAAAGAAGAATGACTCCAAATTTCTATGGCTGATTAAGATGACCATATCCAAAAACCTTATTCATGGGTTCAAGAAGTTCACAACTACTTTGAAGTAATAAGAAGCATTGTAGGCGGGATTCAAGAAATGAAGAAAATCAAAGAAGATGTCTTAAAGCAAATGTTTAAAAATTTGGCTTCATAAAAGGACAAACCATGACCGCTACATATATCAAATATGTTGAACTACTAGACTTCTCAATGAGGCTAGGGTGAAAATGAAGAATAATGATATTGTCATAATGTTCTTAAGGTCATTGCCAAAGACATGGATAGTGTACACTATGTCCGTATGAAGAACTAAAAATCTAAAGACAATGAATCTTAAGGAGTTTTATGGCATTCTTAGTGTCTATTAGATGGAGATGGATGCAAATAAAGAATTATTGGCAGATCATCAAACTACTCAAAGTCATCAGCACTTATGGCACTCATTCAAGAACCCTTTCACTAAGCATACCAAGTTACGATGTTGACTCATCAAGTACCTATGATCACTTATCTAGAATATCCGATTGTTGAATCAAAGTCTTCACCATCTTTTAGCAGTTGTAATCAACAACACTCATCATCCTTTTCACTAAACTACTCTTCCAACTCAGCCTTTGTTAGTGAGCAGGCCAACTTCTTTCAACTTTCAAAAGAAGCTCGTGAATGCATTCATTCAGATGATGTTGTAGAAATGGACATCAACTACCAAATAGCCATGATCTTTTTTAGGGCTAAACAGTTTCAGCAGAGAACTAGAAAAAAGTTTTAAAGGCAAAAAGATCAGGATTTGGATCTGACAAGATCAAAGTAAAGTGTTTCAACTATAATTAGCTATGACACTTTGCCAAGGAATGCAAAGTAGCCAAAACAAATCCTTCTCTCGCAAGCTTATTAAACTTCAAACCATCTGCAACCATCTAAAGCACCTTTACTTTAGTCGGTTAAAGACACACGGTAGTTGTAACTTCAATAAAAGAAGTGATAGATTGTAGCTTTCAAGTAGAAAATATCACTCCCATCAATAATGTATTGATGGTTGATAGCTCAACATCTTTAGGTAACCTTTGAATCATGTTGTAAACCTGAGTGCATTGCTAAATGAATGAGGTAAAATCAATCAACATTCTTAAAACTGATTTTAAACAAACTGATCAAGCTTCAAAAGAAAAGACAAAAGAGCTATAGAAGATTATTTCACAATTAAAACATGAACAAACAAACTTGGAGACCCAGATTGATGATCTCTTTGACAGATTGAAATAAGCATAATGTGATTTAGTAAATAGCTAAAACATATGCTGATAAGTACAATGTTCAAACAAAAAAGTTTGAAAAATTTCTTGTATTTACTGTAAACTCCCAAAAGTTGTATCAAACCAAGATAGGTTTAGACTACAATGTTTGTAGAACCACCGGTTGTCTACACTCTAGCATGTACTCCTTAAGTGTAACTTGGAAGTAAAGGAGCAAGTATCTGCTGATCCAATCTATATAAATCAGTTGTTAAAAAGGCTAAAGTAGTAAAGGAGAAGGAAAAAGTGGAAAAAGAGGAAGAAGTTAAAGTGAAAGAACGAAAAGAGGAGAAGAAGAAGAGAGAGGAAGTTTAGATAAGGAAAAGAAGAAAATGATACATGAGGTGAAGTTTGTGTTGGAAAACTCATCTATTGAAATCAACCGTTGGAACAAAAAGAAACATAACATTAACTACTTTGTAGGAACTTAAATTATTCATAAGAGATGCTAGAATCAATTGTTCAAAGGTCAATGTTTGAAGCTATGAAGACCCACAACAAACAATTCCCATGGAAGAAAATTTATTATGCCATACATATTGACTACAAGCTCAACAAAAGTATGTATGGAAAGATGAAAAAAGGTGAAGAAAATCTACAAATGAATCCTTAAGCAAGAAGGTGACACCTCAAGACTTCATTGATTATGAGCTGATAAAAAAAGAAGAGAGGAGATGAAGAAGGAACTAAAAAAATTATGAAGAAGATTGAGTCGGCTAAGCAGCAGATCAAGCCCATGTACCTAATGTGTGGGGGAAACAATCATGTTAGATCAAGTAAGGATGTTGCAACCAAAACCAAACACTTAGACAATTTTGGTACAACTGATGAAAAACTTCCGAAGGCAACTAAAGTTCTTCCGAAAGCAAATGCTGAGCTTCTGAAGTTTATGTCTAAAGAAGCTTCTAAAGGAAAACTCCAACTTCCAAAGACAAATTTATCCTTCTTCCTAAGTTCAACACTTCGAATAAATCATGACAATGACTTCTAAAGTATAAAAACCTAAAGTGAGCCACAATCCTTGGAAGAAGTAGTTTCTTCCTAGGTATAAGTGGCTTTGGAAAAACTTGTTCTTCCGAAGCCAGTTTACCTTCGAAAGAACCTACTATGAAATAGTGGACACAAGTATGGTCCTTTTGACATTCCGCTGCTAATCTCTGAGATACTGCTTGGTGTTTTTCTCACTCCCATGTAGTTGCCCATACTTTATTCCACTGTTTGTTCTTTATCAGTTAGTACATTTACTAACTTTAGTTGGTAACAAAAGGTAAGTCATGGACATATCATAACTATCATATCTTAGATAATATCTAAGATACCTTGTCTTTAGCATATAGTATTGCTTTACTCATGGGTTTCCAATTGGTATCAAAGTATATCCGATGGTAGGTGATAGTATATATAGTTTCTCATTGTCACTCATGTAATATGCTTGTAAGAGTCTTGTAATACTTTGAGTTAAAAAGTAATATATACAAGTACTTTGAAAATTATCTTCATGTGTTCCTTGGAATTCAAGTGAAGCAAGTGAAGGACGGGTTCTTTATCAATCAATCTAAATAAGTATTTGACATTTTAGAGAGATTTGATATGAAATATTGTAAGCCAGCCAGATGCCTATACCCAGAAATCATATTCTTTGTCCTGACTTTGACGGTGAGGATACCGATCAACATCGATATAGGGCAATCATTGATTCTATGATGTATCTCATAGCAATTAGACCTGATATCATGTTTGCAATTGGCATATGTGCAAGATATTAGGTTACCCAAAGGTGTCTCAACTTCATGAGTACTCCTATCCAAATTGACAACAATTGTGCTATCTCGTTTATGGAAAATCATATGAAGCACTCCAAGACAAAGCATATTGATATCATGTATCATTTCATAAGAGATTTTCCTGAGAAAAATATGATCAAACTAATCAGAGTTGATTCAAATGAACAATATGATGATTTGTTCATAAAAGCATTTGATGAATAGAGATTTAAATATCTAATTACAACTATTGGGATGATAAACATTGAGTAGCCTATCTTATTTGAAAACCTTTTCAAAATATGATTTGTTTCTGTCAATACAATCTAAGCCCGATTACAAAAAGCTTTTTTCAAAATTTCATTGAGTATAAATTCTTTCGAAGAGGAATTAACCCTCACAACATGTCATGTATATCTTCCGAAGCAAAATTCCCCCAAGGGAAATCTTCTTTTCGGAGGAGTTTTAGTCTGGGAAGAAGAATATGATGAAATATCAAATCTACTTCCAAAGCTTATAAAATTTTACTCTTGGAAAGCCCCTTTTACCTTTGGAAGTAAAACATTTACCTACGGAAGTAAGATTGGTTTCGGAAGAAGATTACCTTCAAAATTGATTTATACTTGGACGAAAGCTCTAGTGTGTAACGTAAATCTTTTGGGCCCCACTCTGTAAAAAGGTAAAGATTTTCTTAATAATGTCGAAAATTTTAAATAGATTTTATCTTACTGCTCCTTTCACATCATACCCCAAACCATCACTTCATCTTATCCATCCGCGATTTTCACCCATTTAAATACTTCAAACACATTCACTTAGCCTTTTTATCAATTTTACTTCCCAAAGCTTCATTCGTCCTCACTTTACCCAAATTCAAGCTAATTTCTCTGTTTCCTTCTCACAAAAATGGCCTTAAACCCTCAGCACAATCAAGTCACACTCTTAGATTCATCCAAGGATGTTGACTTCTCATAAATCATCTCCTTCCTAACCCAATCAACCTACTTCACTGCACTAACTGTCAACCCCACCATGTATTCAAACCACATGGTTGAGTTTTGGGGGAATAGACATATCAAAACTCTGAACGGAGATAGAGTTCTGAAGTCGAGCATTTATGGTCAATAGCGGATCATATCTGAATAGGTCATTAGAGAGCATCTAGAGCTCCATGATGAAGGCTCTCCTACGGAGTTCCCCAAGGCTGACATTAACGACAAATATACCCAAATAGGATATGGAGGTGATGTGAGTAGGTCTACAGTGTACAAATTTAACTTCTCTTATCATTAAAAGTTCCTGTTACACATAGTCCTTCACTGCTTGTCGGACAAGTCTGGGGGATGGGATCAAATCCCATATGAACTAGGATGCCTAGTTCATGGGTAAGTAAAAGGCCTCCGCTTCAATTACTCAAGATTTATGTTGACCAATTTGATGGGGAACCTTCAAAGGGAGACATTTTACATGTATCCCTGGTTCATTTAGCACATTATTAACTGTGAGTTGGACTAGAGTAAGCTTCACTAGAAGACACACTCCACTATTTCCAAGTAGTATTGAGCGTATAGCTCCTGGTGACATCCTTGTAAACCCCATAGGTGATGAACCCACACCAACAATAACCCTCATAATGCCAAATCTACCTTCTCACCCTATCAAAATCACATACCAGAGACGTCCCAAATAAACCCTTCTTTAATCTACTCTAATTGAACAAGTCCCCCTGTTCAATCCAACACCTATCTCAGGATCAACTGAGCCTAGAGAGACCCGTGATCTCTAGCCCCCATTGGCAAGCCATAACTGAGGTGAGTGCCACTGATATTGAGGGGACTCATATAGATTCAGCTACCACTACTGAAAGAGCCTCATTGGATCCTTAGAACAGTGGTAACATCTCTGGGACTAAATCTATGACAAACTTGCCCTTTGATGACCCTGAAAGAGACACCATTAAACAAGGGAAACCAATGTGCCAAGAAACCACATTTGGTGGTGAGGATGAACATACGAGGTATGTTACTTCAGCTGATTTTTTAAAAAAAAATTAGGGAAGTCTGCAACTAACCATTTGAGACCTACTTTCTAAAGTCTCAAACCTTGAATCCAAGGTTAAGACTTTAGAGGTTAGGTCTGCCACTTAGCAACTTGAGATTAAAAGTCTCAAGGCCAAACTAGTTGAGAAACATATTGAGAAATCTGTTAGGCACATACCAATTCAGGTCTCCTTGACCTCTTTCTCTAGCTAATCAAGCTCTCAGGATGATGCTACCAAAAAGGGGGAAAGTGTTCAGAGCAAATATCAGAGGAACCACAAAGTTTAGCTCTCTCAACTCCAACTTCAAGATATCCTTCTTAACAAGCAAAAGTGTCCCCTGAGCCTCCTCCAATTGTTCTTCAAATGGACCCAAGGATGCTTAAAGATCTAAACAGGTTCTTTTCCAAGTTTCTGATGGGATCTTCTTGTAACACCCGGAAATTTTCTTTGAAGCCAACGAAAGAAGAAAAATAAATAAAGTCCAAAGTCGAGGGATCAAACTTGCCAAAATGGGAAGAAACTTGGATGAGTGAGGGTATAGAAGGGGAGGGCAGCACACACCCTCCCCATTCTTGCAAAACTCAGCCAAGGGAGAAGAGAAGGAGAAAAAGAGGAGAAAAGCTTGGTTCGGGTGGATTCGAGTGTGAAAATCGAAGTGTAGCGGGTCAAATCGAAGCTCTACTCAATGGGATCATTTATGTGAGTGCTAGGACCCCTCTTTTACATGTTTTTGAATGATTTTGGGGCTGGAACACATCTGAAAATCGTTTTTGGGTATTTTGGGTGAAATCTCGTTTATGTATGTATGTGTATGTGTATGATTCATTTAGGGCTTGATTTCGGACCGGGTTGTGCTTAAATGATATCGTGGTATGCTTCCCTAAGGTTTAGAATGGTTTATTTAAGCTTAAAATAGGTTTGGAAGAGTCTGGAGGTCAAACTTGGTAGCTGCAGTTCGAGATGACCTGCATTCTACATCAGCAAGGGCTAGGAGACCGAATGGAGGTCCATGCATCCGAATGGCATGCGACTGGGTCCATACACATGCAAGGAATACGACTAAGGCTCATTATCATGGAAGTAGTGCGACTGAGGGTCATACACATGAGGGCTATGTGACTGAATGAAATGCGGATGAAGGTCATGCGACTGGAGTCCATACGCCTGTGAGTCGTGCAATTTAGGTTCATACACATGAAAGGTGTGCGACTGGGGGCCATTCGTATGAAGGTCATGCGGCTGAGGTCCATACGCCCGGATGTCATGCGACTGAGGTTCATTCGCATGGGAAATAGGCGATTGGAGGCTATGCGACTGGAGGTCCATTCGCCTAAGTGTTCTTATACACATGGAAGACCATGCGACCGAATAAGCTCCATACGCCTGAATGACCATAGTATGTTCTGACTTTCGAGAAGGTGAGGAGGTAGGCTCAGACCTTTGGGGTATAGATGATGTGATGGGCATGGATGATTTAAGATGATGTATGATGATGAGCTATTGATGATGATGATGTGACGCATGATGATGGGTGATGCCGTATGGTTACATGACGCGATGCGCATGATTGATGTGATGTGTGATGTTGTATGATTATGCATGATGTATGTTATGTATGTAAGATGTTTCCCTGTATGATGATGTTGACTGTGTATGTTGATGTTCCTTGTTATGATGTATGTTTATCTTTCCCGTGACTTTACGTTGAATGTTAATGAATGAAATGAAAGTATTATGTAACGTAAAGTGAAAGATAATGAAAGAGTAACATGATAAATGCATGCATTAATAAATGAATGAAAGTAAAGAAAGTCTTGCAAGCCTTGTATGTAGGGACACGCCATTAAAAGGTGTTATCCCATTGTGTGTGGGTTCGCTACCATGGGAGGATGCACATCGGGGTCTTTCTTTGTGATTGACCATTTGTATAGAACCATTGCTGCATACCCTAGGTGTTGTGACCAGCGGTGCGGAGCACCATTATAGCTGGTCTATGATAGGCCTAGGTCCAGTACTAGGAATAGCAGGGTATTGCACATGGCATTGGTACACCTAAACTCTACCCTAGGTGCTGTGACTAGAGGTGCGGAGCACCATTATAGCTGGTCAATGATAGGCCTAGGTCCAGTAATAGGAATAGCAGGGTATTGCACATGGCATTGGTACACCTAAACTCTGCCCTAGGTGTTGTGACTAGAGGTGCGGAGCACCGTTATAGCTGGTCTATGATAGACCTAGGTCCAGTACCAGGAATAGTAGGGTAAAGTTTATGGTTGAAGAAAAGAAAAGATGTAATGATGAAAGAATGCAAAAGTTAATGAACGTTCGAATGAAAGAATGAAAGTATGAATGGTTAATGAAGACAATAATGATATTATCTATGTGTACGTATGATGTATGATAGCATGAAAGTATAGTAGGGTTTTAATGAAAGGAAATATGTTTTATTTTATAAAACTAGAACTCACTCAGTAACGCTGACTTTTATGTGTTTCCAGTTGGCAGGTAATGTTGATGAGGATGGCACGGAGCGACTACTCAGTTCCTTTGGGATGGCATCCATGTTATAACGCTTTTGTAATGAAATGTAACTTGTATTTTGTAATTCGATAATGACGTATTGTTTTGCAAAAGCTATTATATTTAAATGACATGGATGTTTAAATGTTTCTGTTGTAAACTTCTTATGTAAGAAAATAAATATACATGTTTTATATGTGATGATTGACCAGTTGTAAGTGACCCGGGAACGGGGCCTTACAAGTTGGTATCAGAGCCAAAGTTTAAGTGAAATGGGTAAATTTTTCAAAATAAACCTTACTTAAACTGAGAATGGGACAGAAAGGGAAGGGGTGCCAATCTAAGTAGTTGCGTTCCATCAGGTATTTTCTTAATGTTAAACAGTATTACGTGCGCATGTTATGTGGTTTATGTGTTGCTCGTAGATTTAAATACTGATGTAGTAAGGATAGGTAATGCTTGGGGTATGAAGAGTAAAGTAAGTGGCTAATCATAACTGGCCACTGTAATTAGGGACTTACTATACTTGACATGAATTGAGTTGTTTCCTTGAATGACTCTGTTGGTGTTTGAATCTTTTAGTTTGTGTTAGAGGATGGCTGGTGGTAGATCTCCCAAGGTTTTGTAAGATGAAGGTTGTGGTGGACCTGGTGCTGAACCGCGTGTCACGAGAAGTATGGCTAGGGTGGCTGCGATGGCATTCGAAGAGCCCGAGCCCCTCACCTAGATGGCGGCAACGATAGTGCTAGTTTGAGAACCACACTGAAAGAGGCTGTTGTCGAGGGAGTCCAACAGGTCATGCAGGCGATTTTGCCATCTATGGTGACCGAGGTAATTAGGGTGGTGAAGGAGATGACCGCGACTGACGTAAACACGAAGGGTAGCGAAGACAAGAACTGGAACGGAAAGCGGTTAGGACGTGGCAGGGCCACTCTAAACAAGAAGGTTGCCAGGACGGAGGACCGGCGCGTAGCTTCGTCCGGTGCAGAGACGAGAAAGTGTGTTAAGTGTGCCAAAGAGCATATTGGAGAGTGTATGTGGAGACCAAACCTCTGCTCCAAATGTGGACGCTAACACCCCGGGGAATGTAGACTGGGGACCAATATCTGTTTCCGTTGTGGGAGGCCTAGTCATGTGGCCAAAGAGTGTGGGGTAGTACGGTGCTATAACTGCAGAGGAAAGGGTCACATAAGCAGGGATTGCAAGGAACCAAGGGCAGAGGGCACACGGCCTTCACGATAATGCAAGAGAAGGCTAGGATGGGCCCCAATATTGTGTCAGGTATGTATCTAGTAACCAAACTCTTGCTTCTGTGTTGTTTGATTCCGGAACTAGTAAGAGTTTTATTTCTGCTACCTTTTGTGCTAAGCTGCTCATTAGGAGTAGAAGTATTGATAAGCCCTTTGATGTAGAAACCGCCATAGGAAAGTCTACCAGGATTTCTGAGAGGATAGAAGACTGTGATGTGGAGTTAGAAGGTCACGAATTCCCGTTAGATTATTTGTGATAGCCTTAGGTGGTTTGATTTGGTTCTTGGGATGGATTGGTTAGCGGACTTCAAGGCGAACATTGTGAGTCACAAGAAGATGATGCATTTGACAGTGCCTGACAGGAGTTCAGTAACGGTTTATGGTGATCAAGTCACGACGATCCCAAAAGTGATTTCGATGGCAGTGGCGGGAAAGTGCATGAGGCGAGGATGTCGTGCCTAGTTGGAGTAAGTAAAGGGCGTGGATGCGCCAACACCACAACTACCCGATGTCCCGGTTGTGTGTGACTTTCCAGACGTGCTCCCAGACAACTTACCGGGAGTGCCATCGGAACGTGAGATCGAGTTTCAGATTGACTTGATACCACATGCCCAACCAGTAACTAAGGCACCGTATCGTCTGGCTCCGACTGAGATGAAAGAATTGATGGAGCAATTGCAAGAGCTGCTTGATAAGGGGTTCATTAGACCGAGTATCTCACCTCGGGGTGCTCCGGTCTTGTTCGTGAAGAAGAAAGACGATAGTATAACGAGGTGTATTGACTACTGTGAGCTGAACAAGTTGACGGTGAAGGACTGATATCCCATACCGAGAATAGATGTTTTGTTCGATCAGCTTCAAGGTGCCAGATGGTTTTCGGGGATAGACCTTCAATCTGGCTATCATCAGCTCAAGGTGAAAGAACAGAATGTCCCTAAAATAGCTTTCCGTACGTGTTATGGTCACTACGAGTTCCTCATTATGTCATTTGGTTTGACCAACGTGCCAGCTGCTTTTACGGATCTGATGAACCGTCTTTGTCGGCCAATGTTGGATAAATCAGTGATTGGGTTCATTGATGATATCCGGATTTATTCGAAGAGCGAGCTAGAGCATGCCAGTCACATTCGGGAGGTTCTAGAGACACTGAGAAAGGAGAAGTTGTACGCCAAGTTCTCCAAGTGTGCATTATGGTTGCACGAAGTTCAATTCTGTCACATGGTGAATCCTGACGGGATTATGGTGGATCCAGCAATGGTAGAGGCGGTGACACAATGGAAGTCTCCTAAGACGCCATCCGAGATTCGTAGTTTCTTGGATTTGGCGGGCTACTACAGTAGGTTCATCCAAGACGTTTCTAAGATTGCTTATCCACTAACCAGGTTGACCCGGAAAGATGTGAAATTGTATGGGGACAAGCTCAAGGGAACGCATTCGAAGAACTGAAGGCAAGACTGACTCAAGCTCATGTTCTATCATTACCCGTGGAAGTGAAGATCTGGTGTTTTATTTGATGCTTCCTAATCAGGGTGGGGTGTGTGTTAATGCAGAAAGAAAGGTTATAGCCTATGCATCCTGACAGTTGAAGGTTATGAGGCCAATTATCGTACTCATGACTTGAATGAGAGGCCTGGTTGCGGAATTGGGTGAAAACACACCCGGTGTTGAAACCCGATTTGGACGGATGTGGATTCCTCGTTTTGGGGGATCTACGGGTGAAGATTATGGATGAAGCTCACAAAACTCGATACTCCATTCACCCCGGTGCACAAAGATGTGCCAAAATATGAAGAAGGCTACTGGTGGCCGGGTATGAAGCGTGACGTGGTGGAGTATGGGGTAAATCCCTTACTTGCCTACAAGTGAAGGCTGAGCATCAGAAGTAGATGGGAAGGTCCAACCTATGGATAGACCGGAATGGAAAGGGGACCACATCACCATGGATTTTATCACAAAGCTATCGCGCACCCCGGAAGGGTATGATGCTATATGGTAGGAGATGTAGAACACCCGTGTGTGTTGGGGTGATGTTGGCCATAAAGAATTAAAGAGTGCCGAAGTGGTTGAGGCTACGACTAAGAAGCTGGAAAGGATCAAAGCCTTTGTGAAGGTAGCTAAGTTATGTGTGGATAAATGACGTAGACCGATTGAATTTCATGTGGGAGACTGGAAAAGAGATGAGGTAGTATTTCCCGTAATTGTTTAAGGAATAACAGGTTTCGGGGACGAAACCTATATAAGGGGGGTGGACTTGTAACACCCGGAAATTTTCTTTGAAGCCGATGAAAGAAGAAAAAGAAATAAAGTCCAAAGTCAAGGGACCAAACTTGCCAAAACGGGAAGAAACTTGGATGAGTGAGGGTATAAAAGGGGAGGGCAGCCCACACCCTCCCCATTCTTGCAAAACTCAGCCAAGGGAGAAGCGAAGGAGAAAAAGAGGAGAAAAGCTTGGTTCGGGTGGATTCGAGCGTGAAAATCGAAGTGTCGGGTCAAATCAAAGCTCTACTCGACGGGATCGTTTATATGAGTCCTAGGACCCGTCTTTTACACGTTTTTGAATGATTTTGGGGCTGGAACACATCTGAAAATCATTTTTGGGTATTTTGGGTGAAATCTCATTTGTGTATGTGTGTGTATGTGTATGATTCATTTGGGGCTTGATTTCGGGCTTGGTTGTGCTTGAATGATGTCATGGTATGCTTCCCTAAGGTTTAGAATTGTTGATTTGAGCTTAAAAGAGGTTTGGAAGAGTTTGGAGGTCGAACTTGGAGGATTGAGCAAGAAAAAGAAGTAGCAAGGTTGGCCTTAGAGGAATAAAGGAAGAGAAAGAAAGAAGAAGCTGACCAATAGCTATAGAGTGAAAGGATAACTTTTCTAAGCTCCATGGGATTCTCCCTTGAGGAATTAAATCCTTATAACAATGACATGATCCTGTGGCTTTTTAAGAAAGAGCAAGATCAAACGGAGAAAGAGAGAAAGAAGGCTGCCAAGGAGAAACTGAGAGAGAAGAAGAAGGAGGAAAAAGTTGGACTTGCTACTGTCAAGAAGCTAAAGACTATCTAAAGGCTCATGGCTTCTCTTGCAGGCAAGTGTGTCCTATGTCCGAGAAGACCCTGCAGTGACATCAAGGCTAACATTCACTCAGGAAGAAGGAAGAGATGTACAGGAGAGTACAAGGGATGACCTCAAGACCAACACCTGAACCTCAACCCTAACCCGAACATATTTCTTTCCCTTTTCCCATAAAAACTAAGCCAACCTCTAAGCCATACACTCCAGAACCCACATTATCAACCATACCCTCTTCCTTACCACAACCACCTTAACTACCTATCCTTAAACCCAAAACACTCCAAGAATCCAAACGCCATTACCTACCCAACAACCACCCAAGTCATCCTCTTAACTTTCCAAACATCTCTCCTTAGAGGAATTCAAGGAGATCAAGATGAACCTCATCAAATGTACAACTTTGAGCGATATCTCTTGTGAGGAGGGCTCAGTCAAGCTAACCTATGTTGATGGCTCCTTATGTTCCCTCACTAGAGAACATTTCCTTGATCTACCAAGAGCAACATTAGACCAAGCCATTAAACTCCTTGGCCTCAACTCTGACTCACTGAATGATTAAGAGAAAAGCTAAGAAGAAGGCTGGTGACTCTACTAGATTGAAAGAAAAGGGATAGAGTACCAAGTCGGCCCCTTATGACAAGAAAGAAGATAATCCAGTGGAGGTTTGAAGACTCTTCTCATGACTTTGTTGTTGAGAGAGAGAATGGTGACATAAACAGGCTTAATGCCTCATCTTTGCTATACTTAAGTAAGTTTGACATTGCTGAGTTAGCAGAGAAGCCATTCTCCAACCCCTTCTAGTCTGAGATAGCTACTCATATCAGAAATCATATGAGCAGTCTTTATCTAGCTAAGCTAACCCCTAGGACCAAGATTAAAGAAGAGTTGAAACAAAGAGAGAAAGATGAAGGGAAGGATCGGCAACCAAAGGCAAAGCCTTTCTTCAAATGGTTGAAGGTCCTGAACTTGAATCTATAGTTAGATGGGAGTATGATTACAAGTCTCGTCAACTAACTCTCTTCATAGGAGCACAACAAAGGGTACACATCATTCAGAGTGACAGACTAGATCTCCTGTCTATGAATGATCTGTACAAACTTCTCAGCACCACTTCTGAGAAAAACAAAGAAATAGACAAATATCTTCTTTCCGTGGTGCTAAAAATTTTAAGAAGAAGAAATAAGTGAGGTTTTGGTAGAATCATCCTAGGGGGAATTTGTTGGATCAAGTAAGGCTAGTGCAACCAAAACCAAACAGTTAGACAATTTTGCTACAACTGATGAAGAACTTCCAAAAGCAAATGCTGAGCTTCCGAAGCTTATGTCTAAAAAAGCTTCCGAAGGAAAACTCCTACTTCTAAAGACAAAGTCTTCCTTCTTCCTATGTTCAACACTTAGAAGAAATCACGACAATGACTTCCGAAGTATGAAGACCTAACAAAAGCCTTAAGCCTCGGAAAAAGTAGCTTCTTCCGAAGTATAAGGGGCTTCGGAAGAACTTGTTCTTCCGAAGCCAATTAACCTTTGAAAGAACCTACTATGAACCAGTGGACACAAGTATGGTCCTTCAAACACTCTGCTAGTAATCTTTGAGAACTGCATGGTGCTTTTCCAACTCCCATGTAGTTGACCATACTTTATTCCACTATTTAATCCTTATCAGTTAGTACAGTTACTAACTTTAGTTTGTGATAAAAGGTAAGTCATGGACATGTCATGAATACCATATCTTAGATAATATTTTATCTAATATACCTTGTGTTTAGTATTTGCTTTAGTCATAGGTTTCTAGTTGGTATCAAAATATATAGTTTCTCATTGTAACTCATGTAATATGCTTGTAAGAGTCTTGTAATACTTTGAGTTGAGAAGTAATATATACAAGTACCTTGAAAATTATCTTCTTGTGTTCCTAGTTATTTAATAAGATGAATTATGTGAACGAGTTAAACTATAATCTACCGAGTGTATCTTAGTTGTATGAGAAAAAAAACATAACACTCTCTTCATAGAGCATGAATGTATTATTCTATCTCCTACTTTGTTATGCCAAATTATAAAATCCTTTTAAGAGATCAAGGAGAGAAATTTTGTACATGCTCAACATGTAAAATGCATCACCTTTCGGAAAATTATCATGATTCATTACAAAAGTTTCAATAAATGAATCCTCCCTTTGGCAAAGACTAGCACATGTAAATCTCAAAACATGAATAAACTAGTCTAAAATGGTTAGTCATAATACTGTCAAACAAAGAGTTTGCATGTGTTGATCATTGTGTTGCTTGTCTAAAAGGTAAGAAACATAGAGCTTCTTATAAGTCCAAAGAGTTGAATTTTGCCACCACTTATTTACATTTGTTACATATGAACTTGTTCGGTCCAACAGGTGTAAAGAGCTTGGAAAGAAAATCATATTGATTGGTAATAATAGTTGATTTTACAAGATTCAATTAGGATTTTCTTTGTAAAAACTAAGGATTAAATTGTTGACCATATAAAATCATTTGTTATTAAATGAGAACCCAATTGAGCAAAAGGTTAAAATAATCTGGAGTGATCAAGGTACAAAGTTTAAAACTACACTATTGATTTCTTTTGTGAATCTAGAAGTATTTCTAGACAATATAGTGCTCCTAGAATTACTCAGCAAAAGAGTTACTAAGAGAAGAAATATGACATTTATTAGGGCTGCAAGGATCATGTTGTCCGACTCCAAACTTACTATAACATTTTGGGCTGAATCAATTAGTATTGTGTGCTATGTTATGACAACCGACCTCTAGGTCCTAATTCTAACCCTTATCAACCTGCATCATTACCCATTCAATTATATTAATGTTAATATCATTATCATTATTAGTATTAGCATTATTATTATTATGGCTATTATTGCCCTTTTTATTTTTTCATGTGCATTTTTGTGAATATTTTAGCTAGTTCAAGCTTTAGCTTAGGGAAACTTAGTGATCCGGGAGAGTTAATTAGTCACCCTTGCAATAATTAAATCATAATCTGAAACAATTAAGGTGTGCATGAACTCAAAATTTTCGGATTAATGCATGCATGCCCATGCAAAATACATATCAACAAACTAAATTATACCACCAAAAATAATACACTACACTACAAAATAATACTACATAATACAATTTACCATTAAATTTAAATCAAAATTTACCCCACTACAAGCCAAGATTTGGCCGCCCCCTTATCACCACCTTCTCCACCATTCACGACACACCCTCCTCTTCCCCACTACCCTTACATGCAATCCTTATCCATTCTCCATACACACTACACTCTCATTTCTCTCACTCTCATCTCTATCTCCGTTCACTATTCCAAAAAACACCACATTTCTCTCTACTTCCAGCCCTATATTCGAAGAACACAACATCACAAGGATCGGCCAAGCTCAAACCTGTAAGAAGGTGAAGTCTTGTGAGCATTTGGATGCATGGTTCCATTGTGTTCGACATCTCCAGCCTTGGTTAGAGATTCAAAAACTCTCAACTCTCCAAATTCTTCCAAACTCATGGAACACCCGAAGTGTAAGCCACCCTTACACCCAATTTGGCTATATCTTGTGTTTTCTTCATTTTTTCACTCAAAAATCTTACCATTCTTGTATCTAACAGAAACTTGCTGCTAAAACTTGTTCTTGAGAAGCTTTTAACATTATCAAAGGTATCTCACTCGTTATATATGTCATTCTATGAGTGTAACCCGATTTACACCACGAAAACCCTCTTTTTGGGCGTTGTTGCACCATCTAACTTGCACATCTTGTAACCTTCTGAAGCAACATTTGTAACCTGCTCAAAAACCATTTTCTATCCTCCTAATAAGCTGTTCCTAAAGTTACAAAAGTTTTTGGTAATGTTTAAACTCGAGTTATAACGTTTTACACTTGTGTAATGGGTGAAAATGGTGTAATCGCTATGTTTCCATCTTGTTCTTGAGTTGTATGATAAAAACCATGAGTTAGGCTTAGTATTTCAGCAAGTTTTGGATGAGATTGGCTGTATGATGAGATGGTGATGGCTAAAAATAATAAAGATATGGACTTGTAGGTATTTTGGATATAATTTGGGACCCGAAAGGTGGTGAAACAACTTTAAAATAAGAAAACTTGGATTTTAATCTTCTTAAAAAGTATTACAGGCTCAGAAAGGGTTAAAAAAGTGTTCTGGACTAGATTTGTTGATTAAGTGGTCAAAAGACAAATTAAAAGGTATTTTTAACTAAAAACGGGTATTAACCGGGTGACGTTTTGAGGAAAATCGTAGAAATAATGGTATAAAACTAAAATCCATGGAAACCATGTTATTTCAGTAAGTTAGGTGCTATAATATTTAATAGTGTTGAAAATTGGTCAAACAAGCTTTTAAAACGGTCAATTACGGGTAAAAATTTGTTTTAACGCATTAAACATAAAAACGAGGCTTTCATCTAAGAGTAAAAGGGGCTTGAAATACATTTCCAACAGATTAGAAACTTATAAAAATGTCCATAAAATAATATTTAAAGGTCTAAGACTCAAAATATGGAAATTAATACTTAACCGTTAAAAACCTTCGATTTTATCGCAACCGGTAACGTACAACATAAGAATATTAAACCCAGACCTAAATTATGAAAATTTAGATTAAACTTACTTAAAATAAGTTAATTAACTTCAATAACCTGATATTTGGCCATAAAAGTCAATAAATGCAAGAAAACAAACTTTAGGGTAGAAATTGTAATTTTTGGAAACTTGGAGGACTAAATTGTAAATTTTGCCAAACATTAACTTTCTATAGAAGGAAAATTTTTATATAAGACTTAGAAAATCAAAGGCTAGTAAGACATTAACCTCATAACACATTTGGTGCACCTTTCATAACCTTAGAATTAGTGTATTAACACTTAAATCTTGATGATAGGGTGCTATCTTGAGACTCTTTCCCAATACACAAAGAATCCTTTGCTTGAATCTTAAGGTGAGTTCCAATGATCTCTTTTTACTACTGTTTTTGGGATGAAACATGCTATGCTTAAACCAAAATCATTTATGAGCTACTATATGATACTCAAATGTTAGGGTTAATGTTAGACCTGCTTTTATTTGCATCATGATTATTCATTATTAAGTGAACCGCTTATTTTATATGGGTAGATCTACTTGGGGAATCCCCCACACAGTGCCTTTCATGATGAACGAGAAGGGTACCACACTAAGATCCTGAAGGGTCGTTTGTGGCATGTGACAAGTTTTTATAAGATACTAGGTGAACCATCCGGTAGGTATGGTCCGCTGTTTTGAGGCTTAGTTATTCCTTTGGGATTAATGGGTAGAACATAACTTTTGAAGAGGCTAGCCGGGACTAAGTGCAGGGTGGATTGTGATCCCCCACAATAGTGAAACTATGATTCTTTTAATTCAAATAGGGATTCTATTGAATCCTTTTGTTTTAAACTTTAAGCACTTGAATTCACCAACTTTTTAATTGACACAATTTTCTTTTGAGCATGTTTCAGGTAATCCATGAAGGGATTCTAACGGTTGTAGAAGACCTAAACCTAGCACCGTGACCATGGCATTGGCTTGTGTATTTTTGAAACATTTTGAACTATTTACATTTTATGATTATTGAAAAATTTTTGTACTAATGACGTATGTACGCTTTATTTGGGGACTAGATTCGCTTCTAGCCCTGGTTTCTTTTAATCTTTAATGCCATATGATGTTCTCTCCTTTTGTGCTCTTTGATGGTTTGTTTCTGCTACCATATGTTGTTCTAGTCTATGACGTCCCACCCTACCTGGGCCTAGGGTGAGACGGATTGGTATCAGAGCCAAAGTTGTAGAGAAGTCGGGAATACTATACTAGACTCTAGGCTATAACCCTGATACCTTAGGACCAACCTTGTGGGAAAGTATTGGGATGATCGGGTTGGGTAAATTGATGATTACACTTGATCAATGTAATCATGAATTTACCGGATGTGTAAATTCCAACATGGACCTTTAGGTAATGATTGGACCTTTCTGTTTGAAACTTATGATTTTTTAACTATCTTGAGAAGTAGTCTAAAGGTTTTCCAAAAATAACTACTCTGCCTATTGCTATTTGAAGAAACTATTGATATCTGATGCTATTACTTACTGATACCTCTGGTTATTGATACTGTTAGGATATATGATACTATTGACATCACTACCATAAGTACTATTATTATTACAATCATGAGCTATGAGAAACCAAATTACTCATGATATTTGTTACAGGACATCAGAGCTATGGCTGACAAAGGAAAGGCACCAGCATACCCAGCTGATGGTACTGTACCATCTGGGAGCCTCAGAAGTCGACACTGCAAACGGAGTACGAGGAATATATGAGGAGATGCGAACATCCGACGACACTGGGCCGTCAGAAGACTCTTCCTCGACATCCCCCTCTAGGAGCCGGACACTCTCCCACTCACCACATGCCGCAGCTCCTACTCACTCATCTATCCCACCATCGGGGATAGGGTGCACATATTATCACCCACCCACGTAAGAGTGCTAGGCCAGGACCCTCAGTCTCCTTTAGGATGCCACCTCATCCTCCATTACCTGTTAGGATTCTGACAGTTGGGCCACCGACGTTTGACTCACTCTGACACCACCCACATGACGAGCACCGATGCCACCAAGGCACAGCATGTATGATGGCCCTAGTGTGCTAGCTGGTGACAGGTACTCCCAGTCTAGCCGTGGGGCAAGCGACATAGTCCCTCCGATGCCGCACTAGACGAGATTCTGAAGTTCGTCCTTCGTCACAAACTAACCCTCCAGCACGCCACCCAGACCTCTTAGTCTACCAAGTTTCAGACCATGATGACTTCACGTGGGGTCCAACGGTTGGAGTAAGAATAGAGGAAGAAGAACTCAATATGGCTAGGGTCATTGAAGAAGAAGTGGATGTGAGAGCATGGAGAGGATGTGGGATTATCTGTGTTTTAGACAGTTGAAGGAAACTATTTTTATTATTATCTGATATTATTATTATTATAAGGTGGTGGTACCTTCCAACTTGTAAGAGTATAACTCTGATTCAACTATGGTTGCTGATACTATTGACTCAATCTATTTATGAAACTATTTCTATGGATGCTAAATTTTGCTGAGTTATTTGTATTGAACTACTATGTGTCATGTTATGCTTAGGGAATCTTGACTCGTGTCCATTATGGATGAATTGTCTTAAATTGATGTAACGGAACATTGTTAGATGTATTTAGTGGTGTGTATATTACACTCCCTCCTTCTAGGAGATGGTATATTAGGGTAAATGATGCATGGACTACTCAAAACCAATTATGAGATGCTAAACAAAAGTTTATCCGTGATACTATCAGAATGCCGACTAGGAGAGGAACCCGGATTGGAAGACAAGGAGCTACTAGAGGCTGTTGTAAGGAGGCTAGACAAACTGGAAACCAACCCTTACTCCACCAGGAACTCCTCGTAGGGAGAATGTTAACCAAGGGAATGATGAGAGAATTGCCAACCTCATAGCACAACAGATTGCTAATGCCATTCCGACCATCATCGCTCAGATCAATGCGGATCGGGGTAACCTCGGTGGTAATGATGGATATGGAAATGACGAGGGCAAAAATAAGGAAGATGAAGCACTGAACAATGGATGCTCCTACAAAACCATCATGGCATGCAAGCCAAAGGATTTCTATGGCACCGAGGGTGTAATAGAGACGTACCGATAGATCGATGAAATGGAGGTTGTCCTAGACATTAGTGAGTATAAGATGGACCACATGGTGAGGTTTGCATCCCAATCACTCAAGGGATTGACTCTGGAATGGTGGAAGATGGTTACTCAACCCCGGGGAAGAAATGTTGCTAACCGAATGAGTTGGACTGAATTCAGGGAGCTGATAACCAACAAGTACTGCCCCATCAATCAACTCGAGAAGCTGGAGTCAGAATTTCTGAGCCTAGAAATGAAAGGTCCTAATTACATTGAGTACATTAACCGCTTCTTAGCCTATCTCACTGGTGCCACACTTGGTGACACCGGAATCTAAGGGCGTAGCACATTTCATCTGGTGGCTAGATCCTAGAGTCAGGGGAATGGTTCGATCCTCTAAGCCCTTAACCTTGCAAGCTACAGATGACTTCACTAGCAGTTTGATTGATTATTTAGTTAGGGATGGATGGAATGATCAAGTCAAGGCTAACGAGAAGAGGAAGCTGATGGGTGAGAAAATGAAGTGGTTTGATGTGAAGAGAGCAATTGGCAGTAGTAGCGGGTCAAGCAAGAAGAGTTTTGAAAGTGTGAAGCGTGATGACCAAGGTGGTAGGGCACGGAGGCTGTACTCAGGTACAAGCGCGTTCTGCAATAAGTGCAAACTTCACCATCAAGAGGAGTGCAACCTGATGCCCTGCATCCGATGCAAACCACCATGTCATTTAATTAAAGATTGTACATATGCGCCAGGTAAACAATGTTATGAATTGGAGACCCAGGACATATGAGGTAAGTGTCCCAAGCTAGGGAGAGATAAGGAACCCAGACCCAATAAGCCTAAGGGATGAGCATTTGGGATGGAACCAGCTAATACTCACAAAGAAAATGATGTGGTCAATGATACGTTCCTTATAAACAACCATTTTGCTACCATTCTATTTGATACTGGAGCAACTGCTAGTTTTGTCTCTAGTACTTTTAGGCCTTTGATTGACTTGAGTGCATGTATCCTGACTGATTCGTTTACCGTAGAATTAGCTGACGGTAACATCATAGAAACTATTGAAGTCATCCAAGATTTCTTAATGAATCTAGAAGGTAGTACATTTAAGATAAACCTGATGCCTATTAAACTAGGAAGGATTCGATGTGGTCGTTGGCATGGATTGGCTGGCTAAGCATAGAGTCGAGATCGTGTGTGATGAACTCCTACTTAAGATACCTTTGAGCCACAGGAAAGTTCTAGTTGTTCATGGAGAAAGAAGTAACACGTTATATCCTATGATATCCATCTGAAAGCTACCAAGAGCCTTAAGAAGGGATGCCCAGCTTCATAGTCTATGTAATGAAAGCTAATGAGGAAAAGAAAATGAAGGATATTCTAGTGGTTTCTGAATATCCAGAAGTATTTCCCAAAGACCTATCGGGACTCCCTTCAAATCGATAGGTTGAGTTCCAGATAGATCTGTTGCCTGGTGCTGCACCAATAGCCAAGGCACCGTACCGACTCGCCCCTCCTGAGATGAAGGAACTAATGCTACAAATCCAGGAGCTGCTTGACAAGGGATTCATATGGCCAATTATTTCTCCATGGGGTGCCCTGGTACCATTTGTGAAGAAGAAGGATGGAAGCCTGCGTATGTGCATTGATTACAGGGAGCTGAACAAGATGACAATAAAGAACTGATACCCTCTTCCTATAATAGATGACCTATTCGATCAACTACAAGGAGAAACTTATTAATCCAAAAGAGATTTGAGATCAGGGGACCATCATCTAAAGATAAGAGAAGAAGACATACCCAAAATGGTCTTTAGAACAAGATATGGACATTATGAGTATCTGGTCATGCCCTTTGGACTGACCAATGCACCAGCGGTGTTTATGGATCTCATGAACCATGTATGTCGCCCATATCTTGACAAATTTGTGATCTTGTTTATCGATGACATCCTGATCTACTCCCCTAGTAAGGAAGAGCATGAGAAGCACCTCATGCTGATTCTGGAGTTACTCAAGAATGAGCAACTACATGCCAAACTCTCCAAATGTGAATTTTGGATGTGAGAGATCCAATTTCTAGGGCATTTGGTAAATGAAAATGGGATTTAAGTTGACCCTACTAAGATTGAGGCTATCAAGAACTGAAAAATCCCAGAACCCCCACCGAAATAAGGCAATTTCTTGGATTGGCCGGATACTACAGCAAATTTATCAAGGACTTCTCACACATTGTGCAACCTTTGACTGCTCTGACTAAGAAGAATACAACCTTTGTGTGGGAACGAGAGCATAATGAAGCATTCAAAACGCTCAAGGAGAAATTATGTAGTGCACCTATCCTCGCCTTCCCTAAAGGAGTCGAAGATTTCATAGTCTATTGTGACGCCTCGCATCAAGGATTAGGATGCGTACTAATGCAGTGCAACAAGGTAATTGCTTATGCTTCAAGACTACTGAACGATCTTGAGAAGAACTACTCAACGCACGATCTAGAATTGGGGTAGTTGTGTTTGCATTCAAAATGTGGAGGCATTATCTCTACGGCACGAAGTACATTATCTACACTGTCCATAGAAGTTTGCAACACATTCTGGATCAGAAGATGCTAAACATGCGCTAAAGAAGATGGGTTAAGCAATTAAATGATTACGAATGTGAAATCCACTACCATCTTGGCAAGGCCAATGTAGTGGCAGATGCCTTGAGAAGGAAAGAAAGAGAAAAACCTTTTCGCGTGTGTGCCTTAAGGATGAGGGTGTACACCGACCTTATCACAAGACTAAAGGAAGCACAAGGCCAAGCGCTAAAGGAAGATAAATTAGCAGGGGAATTATTAACATGAATGGAGAAGCGTTTGGAAAGGAGTAACGATGGTACATATGAATATGAAGGGAGAACGTGGGTACTGAAGTATGGGGGAATTAGAGAGGTAATCCTCGACGAAGCCCACAAATCTAGGTACTCGATTCACCCTGGAAGTGACAAGATGTACCAAGAACTAAAGGCACCTTTCTGGTGGCCTAGGATCAAGAAATCAATTGCCATCTATGCTGGCAAGTGTCTGACGTGTTGGTGAAGGCTAAGAATCAAAGACCGTCAGGGACGCTGCAACAGCCTGAAATTCCATAGTGGAAATGGGATAACGTCATGATGGATTTTGTTACAAACTTACCCAAAACTTTTAGGGGTCATGATACTATTGGGTAATAGTGGATAGGCTAACTAAATTAGCTCACTTCTTGCCAATTCAAGAAGACTACAATCTAACAAACCTGGCTCAACTGTATATCGATGAGATAGTGACCAGGCATGGTGTGCCTCTTTCAATCATCTCCGACCGTGGTAGCCGCTTCACTTCTTGTTTCTAGAAATCACTCCAGCAACTTTGGGAACCCGTCTGGATTTAAGCACTGCATACCACCCACAAACTGATGGTTAGAGTGAAAGAACCATTCAAACCTTGGAAGATATGCTAAGAGCTTGCGTGATTGACTTGGTAGAAACTAGGACAACCATCTTCCTTTAATGGAGTCCTCCTGTAATAATAGTTACCACGCAAGTATAAAGGCAGCTCTATATGAGGCCTTATATGGTAGGAAATGCCAATCACCACTGAATTGGAATGAGATCGGTGAAAGCCAAGTAATGGGACCTGACATCGTGTTGGATACCACCAAAAGATATTTAAAATCAAGATGCGTTTAAGAGCAGCTAGAGACCGTCAGAAAAAGTACGCTGATAGGAGACGAAAACCTTTAGAGCTTCTAGTGGGTGATAGGGTAATGCTAAAAGTAGCACCATGGAAGGTAACTGTGAGGTTGGAAAGAAAGGGAAGTTAAGCCCGAGATACATTAGACCATTTGAAGTACTAGCAAGGATTGGCCTCATGGCATATAAGTTAAAGCTACCTCAGGAGCTAAGTTACATACATGACACCTTCCATGTGTTAAACCTGAAGAAGTGCTTGATAGACAAGACCATGGAGTTACCATTGAAGGAGGTTATCACTAACCTGTTGGTCAAGAAAATCAGATGAAGCCGCATACCCAAGGTCAAGGTAAGATGGAATTCTAGGCGAGGACCTGAATTACTTGGCAGCGAGAAGATGAGATGAGAAAGACTTATCCACACCTCTTCAAACCCACCTGTTCTAAATCTAATCGAAGCTAAAATTTTAGGATGAAAATTCCTAAACGGTGGGAGAATATGACAACCGACCTCTAGGTTCTAACCGTTATTAACCTACATCATTACCTATTCAATTAATATTACTGTTAATATCATTATCATTATTATTAATAGCATTATCATTATCATTATGGCTATTATCGCCATTTTTATTATTTCATGTGCATTTTTGTGAATGTTTTTGCTAGTTCAAGCTTTAGCTTAGGGAAACTTAATGATCCGGGAAAGTTAACTAGTCACCCTTGCAATAATTAAATCATAATCTGAAACAATTAAGGTGTGCATGAACTCAAAATTTTCAGATTAATGCATGCATGTCCATGCAAAATACATATCAACTAACTAAATTATACCACCAAAAATACTACACTATACTACAAAACAACACTACATAATATAATTTACCATTAACTTTAAATCAAAATTTACCCCACTACAAGCCAAGATTCGGCCGCCCCCTATCACCACCCCTCTCACCATTCACCACACACCCTCCTCTTTCCTACTACCCATACATGCAATCCTTCTCCACTCTCCACACACACTACACTCTCATTTATCTCACTCTCATCTCTCTCTCGGTTCACTATAGAAGAAAATACCGCATTTCTCTCTACTTCCAGCCCTATATTCGAATAACACAACATCACAAGGATCAGCCAAGCTCAAACCTATAAGAAGGTGAAGTCTTGTGAGCATTTGGATAAACGGTCCCATTATGTTTGACATCTTCAGCCTTGGTTCGAGATTCAACAACTCTCAAACTCTCAAAATTCTTCCAAACACATGGAACACCCAAAGTGTAAGCCACCTTACACCTGATTTGGCTATATCTTGTGCTTTCCTCATTTTTCACTCAAAAATATTACCATTCTTGTATCTAACAAAAACTTGATGCTAAAACCTTTTCTTGAGAAGCTTTTAACATTCTTGAAGGTATCTCACTCATTATATATGTCATTCTATCGGTGTAACCCGATTTACACCATGAAAACCCTCTTTATGGGTGTTGTTGCACCATCTAACTCGCACATCTTGTAACCTCCGAACCAAAGTTTGTAACCTGCTCAAAATATGGTTTCTAACCTCCTAATACCCTGTTTCTAAGTTACAAAAGTTTTTGCTAATATTTAAACTCGAGTTATAACGTTTTACACATGTGTAATGGGTGAAAATGATGTAATCGCTATATTTCCATCTTGTTCTTGAGTTGTATGTTAAAAACCATGAGTTAGGCTTAGTATTTCACTAAGTTGTGGATGAGATTGGGTGTATGATGAGATGATGATGGCTGAAAATAATAAAGATATGGACTTGTAGGTATTTTGGATATAATTGGGACTCGAAAGGTGGTGAAACAACTTAAAAATAAGAAAACATGGATTCTAATCATCTTAAAAAGTATTACAAGGTCAAAAAGGGTTACCAAAATGTTCTAGACTAGATTTGTGGATTAAGTGGTCAAATATGTAAGGCCCCATTCCCAGAGACCTCACAATTGGTCACCACAGCATTTAATACATTATATTTTATACATATACAAACTCAAGCAGCGGAATTATTATAACAAAAGCCATTCATTTCTTTTTAAAACACTGTTCTTGTGCAATGTACTATTGTTTGACTGATTACAAAAGAATTGTTTAACTGCATTACAAAACAACAGCAATATAAAATACAAATTGATGTCAGTCTTTCTCTGCCGAGTAGCTTCACCCTCGTGCCATCCTCAGCAATAATTACCTGCAACTGAATATGTATAAAAGTCAGTGTTGCTTAGTGAGTTCGAGTTTTAAAAGTAATAAAATACTTTTTGTATGTTGTATATGAAAAATACTCTTTCTGTGAAATACAACGTTTTACTTTGTATGTGAGCACGCATTAACTATATGAACGTATATTGTTTGTTCTCTTTACTATATGCCTTGTTTACTCTGTATTCTTTTACCTTTCTCTTTCACTATCTGTATGGACCAATGAGCAATACCCTAAACTATATGCGCGGTGAAAACTGGTGATGGGCCATCTATATCCCTCAAAAGGGTTCTGTTTACTGTATACAAGGCCGACCCAATCACCTAGGACATGCTGCAAAGGTCCTGCTAATCTTAATTGACTGGCCCTATGTGCATAATAGGGTAGCTAACCTCAGCACAGTTGAGCTAATGACAACATGGTCGTGTACCTCGTGTAAGCTTGCAAGACTTGTTAACATTTTATTAATGTTACTCTCTCTTCTTTATTGCTCTTCCTCTTTATTATTACAATATACTTTATGTTACGATAATAAACATACCACGTAAAGTCACACACTATAAGTAATAATAATAGCAATAATAATAAGGAACAATCATAAGGCAATCATAATAATGCAGGAAACCCAACATGAACACTTAAAACTCCAAATTCTTACCTTGAATTCATTCTCTTCTTCTTCTTCTTCAACCGAGAGTAATTCTGCTCTCTCTCTCTCTCTCTCTCTAATCCGAAGTGAAAAAGGGTGATGGGAAGCGAGGGTGGGCGGCCATGCCCACCTTTACACCAACTTTTGTACTTTTATCCCTATTTACATTTTTAACCTCTCCACTTGGGCTTATTGATGTTTCCTTATTTTTTTCTTCATTTATTATTCTTCTTTTAGAAGAATAACTGGGTGTTACAAGTCTACCCCCCTTAAATAGGTTTCGTCCCCGAAACCTGTCATTCCTCAAACAGATGAGGATAATGCTGCCTCTCTCCTCCTCAATCTCCTATGTAGATTCGGATCCCTTCCTGTGCTTCCACTATACATGCACAAGAGGAACCACTTTATTTCTCAGCCTTTTCTTTTTATGATTGATGATTGCCATTGGTTGCCCGCATAATTGAGCCTTTCATCTGCTTCGATATCCTCCAGTGGAACAATCATGTCTTATCAGCTAAACACTTTCTCAGATAAGATACATGGAATGTCGGGTGAATCCCACTTAACTCATCTGGTAACTCCAACCTATAGGCCACCTCTCCTACTCGAGCAACGATTCGGAAAAGGGCCTATATACCTTGGGCTCAACTTGCCCCGCATCCTGAATCGGGTAATACCCTTCCAAGGTGAGACCTTCAACATAACCCAGTCACCCACCTGGAACTCGATCGGTCTGCGTCATTTATCGCATACCACTTCTGCCTATCTTTAGCTGCCTTCATGAAGGCTTTAATCTTCTCAAGCTTCTCGGTCGTAGCCTCGATTACCTCGACGCTCCCCAATTCCTTCTGACCAATATCACCCCAAAAAACGGGTGTTCTGCATCTCCTACCGTATAGCATCTCATACGGTGGCATACCAATGGTGGCATGATAGCTGTTGTTGTACGAGAATTCAGCTAACGGTAAGTGGTCATCCCAACTTCCCCTAAAATCAATCACACATACCCGAAGCATGTCTTCCAATGTCAGAATGGTCCTTTCTGACTGACCATAGTTTGGGGATGATAAGCCGTGCTAATATGTAACCTCGTCCCCATGGCGTCGCGGAATTTCTTCCAAAATTTAGAGGTAAACTGGGTGTCACGATCAGACACGATAGACACCGGCACACCATGACGAGATACAATTTCCTTGATGAACGGGTCAGCCAACCTCTCAGATGAATATGTCTTGCGGATCGATAGGAAGTGAGCACTCTTCGTCAGTCGGTCAACAATCACCCATATGGCATCATACCCTTTCGGAGTACGCGGCAGCTTCGTAATGAAATCCATGGTGATGTGCTCCCACTTCCATTCCGGTATGTCCAAAGGTTGAATCTTCCCATATGGCTTCTGGTGCTCGGCCTTCACCTGCGAGCAAGTAAGGCACTTACTCACATACTCCACCACATCACGCTTCATACCCGGCCACCAATAATCCTTCTTCATATCTTGATACATTTTTGTGGCACCAGGGTGAATGGAGTATTGATTCTTGTGAGCTTCATCCATTATCTTCACCCATAGATACCCAAAACAAGGAATCCACACTCGTCCAAATCGAGTTTTAACACAAAGTGTGTTTTCACCCATTCCCCAACCAGACCTCTCATCCTTTCAAAGTTAAGATGATCTTCTGTCAGTGCCTTATCTTGAAACTCTTGGACTTGCTTCATCACATTGGAGGTCATGATCAGTTGATATGCTTTCACCCGAATTGGCTCGGGCCTCTCCTTTCGGCTAAGAGCATCAGCCACCACGTTGGCTTTGCCCGGATGATAGTGGATCTCGCAATCATAATCTTTTATGAGCTCCAACCACCTCCTCTGCCTCATGTTCAGATCTTTTTGCTCAAAGAAGTACATCAAGATCTTGTGGTCAGTAAAAATCATGCACTTCGTCCCATAGAGATAGTGCCTCCAGATCTTCAATGCAAAGACCACGGCTGCTAGCTCCAAGTCATGAGTGGGATAATTGACCTCATGAACTTTCAACTGTCGGGATGCATAAGCTATAACCTTCCTTCTCTGTATTACATGCACCCCAAACCTGAGTAGGAAGGATCTAAATAACCACCAAATCCTTGCTTCCTTCGGTAATGATAGAACAGGAGCTTGAGTCAACCTTGCCCTTTAACTCCTCGAATGCTTGCTCTTGAGCTTGACCCCATATAAACTTTACATCCTTTCGGGTTAACTTGGTTAGTGGAGAAGCGATCTTGGAAAAGTCTTGAATGAACCTTCGATAATATCCTGCCAACCCCAAGAAACTATGAATCTCAGATGGCGTTTTTGGAGACTTCCAATGCATCACTGCCTCCACCCTTGCGGGGTCTACCATAATCCCATCAGGATTCACAACATGACCCAAGAATTGAACTTCGCGCAACCAGAACGCGCACTTGGAGAATTTGGCATACAACTTCTCCCTTCTTAATGTCTCCAACACCTCCCGAATGTGACCGGCATGCTCTTCTTCGCTCTTTGAGTAGATCAGAATATGATCAATGAACAAAATCCTTGATCTGTCCAACATAGGCTGGCACACCCGATTCATCAAATCCACAAAGGCAGCTCGCGCGTTAGTTAGACCAAAAGACATAACGAGGAACTCGTAGTGTCCATAACGCGAACGGAAAGCTGTCTTAGGAATGTCTTGTTCCTTCACCTTCAATTGATGGTAGCCAGATCGTAGATCTATTCTCGAGAACCAACTGGCACCTTGGAGCTGGTCAAACAAGTCGTTAATCCTTGGTAATGGGTACCAATTCTTCACCATCAACTTGTTCCGCTCTCGGTAGTCTATGCACATTCGCATACTTCCGTCCTTGTTCTTTACAAACAATACCGGAGCACCCCACGAGAGATAATCGGTCGAATGAATCCCTTATCCATCAAATCCTGTAATTGGCTCATGAATTCCTTCATCTCAGTAGGAGCTAATCGATATCGTGCTTTGGCAATGGGTTGAGCACCGTGTATCAAATCAATTTTGAACTCAATCCCATGATCCGGTGGCATGCCGGGTAAGTCTTCCGAGAATACGTCCTGTAAGTCACACACCACTGGTACCTCAGATAATTGCGGTACCGACGCATCCACATCTTTCACGTATGCCAAGTAGGCATTACATCCATGTCTCATGCACTTCCCCGCCACCGCCATCGAAATCATCTTCGGGATCGTAGTAACGTGATCTCCATGAATCGTAACCAAACTCCCATCGGGCGCAACTAATCGAATCATCTTCTTGCGACATACGAGGTTTGCTTCATAGGTTGCTAACCAGTCCATCCCTAGTACTACATCAAATCCACCTAGGGGCATCACGTGTAACCTAGCAGCAAACCTATGACCTTCTAGTTCTATAGCACAGTCCTCTATCACATCAATAATTCTCGTGGACTTGCCAATAGTGGTTTCTACATCGAATGGTTTACTGACATTTCTACTACTAATAGTCACTTAGCACAAAAAGTAGTGGAAATAAAACTCCTACTAGCACCGGAATCAAACAATACAGCCTCCTCCGGGTCATGGTGTAAGCTCTAGCACCTGCCCTCTGCCCTCCTTCCTCCGGATTCTTCTTCTCCACTCTAGAGCTCTCCGCCCTTGGCTTCTTATAGTCTCTAGCGATATGGCCAGGCTTGCCACACCTGAAGCATACATTCATTCCCATCCTGCACTCACCGGTGTGCTCCCGTCCACATTTGCCGCACCTTCTCAGCCCTGATCTTGACGACACCCCACGGTCGTCCACCTTCACCTTCTTGTTGTTTAGAGTAAAACCACCATGTCCAAACCTCTTCCCATTTCAGTTCTTACCATCCCCACTCATCTTCTTTACCTCCACCACGGTCTCCCCTCGCTCATCATACAGCCTGCCCGCCAAATCCACCACCGATCGAAGGTACCCGGCTGAGCAGCAATCAGGTGTCTGCGAATGTCAGACTGCAGTCCTTGGATGTACCTTTTGATCTTCCTTGATACTGGTGTCACCTGATTCAGCACCAACCTCGCCATCTCATTGAATTTAGTGGTGTACTGCTAGTGGGTCATGGTTCCCGCTTCAAGTTGCAAGAACTCCCTCTCAACCTTGTCCATCTCCCGATGAGGACAGAACTCCTCAATAACCAACTTCTTAACTCCTCCCATCGCATCTTCCTGATGGCTCTAGCACCCTCAGCTTGGACACATTGTCCCACCAACACAGTGCTGAATCAACGAAAGAGTGAGTTGCGAACTTCACCTTCTTGTCTTCGCGACACTCACTGATTTCCAAGATGGCTTCCATCTCCCTCACCCAGTGGTGAGCGGCAGCAGCATTCCTATTGCCATCGAAGGTCGGGGCTTACACCTTTGGAATGCCCCATAACTGCATCCTCCAGTTGCCGCCCCCACTACACCGTCCTCCTTTTCATCAGATAACACGACCTTAGGCTCTGGTTGTTCCTCCTCCCTTCTACTTCCTTTGCCCGTTGATCCCTTTCTGTTCTCCTTCTCCTTCCTCTCCTCGCCTCTCACAGCCCCGATGACATTAGTCACTACAGATGGTCAGACTGTCTGCATGACCTAGTGTACCTCATCAGCAATTGCCTCCCTAGCGGAGGCATTCAAGCTAGCATTCTCGTTCTTTTCACTCCGGCCATGGACCTCAGGGTTCTCATGGGTCGTCTTAGGAGCCTTAGCACTACTCCTGGTCACCCGTGGATGGCCTCTACCTCTAGGAGTCTTGGAAGATTTTTGTCCAGCCATCCTCTAACACGCTATAAGATTCAAACACTAACACGGTCATTCAAGGTAACACTCAGTTTATGTCAAGTATAGTAAGTCCCTAATTACAATGGCCAGTTGTGATTAGCCACTTACTTTACTCTTCATACCCCAAGCATTTCCTATCCTGACTTAATCAATATCTAAATCTACTAAGAGCACATAAATCAAATAGCATGCGTACATAATACCGGTTATCATAAGAAAAGACATACCTGATGGCACGTAGCTACTCGGGCTGACATCCCTCCATTTGTCCCATTTTCAGTTTAAGTTTAGGTTTTAAAAATTTTATTTAACTCAATTCTCTTAAACTTTGGCTCTGATACCAAGTTGTAAGGCCCCGTTCCCGAAGACCTCACAATTGGTCAACCACAACATTTAATACATTATATTTATAAAATTTAATGTATTAAATGTTGTGGTTGACCAATTGTGAGGTCTCCGGGAACGGGGCCTTACAAAATACATTTAAAAGGTATTTTTAACATAAACGAGTATTAACCGGGTGACGTTTTGAAGAAAATAGTGGAAATAATAGTATAAAACCCAAATCCATGGAAGCCATGTTATTTTAGTAAGTTAGGTGCTATAAGATTTAACGGGGTTGAAAATTGGTCAAACAAGCTTTTAAAAAGGTCAATTACGGGTAAAAACGCGTTTTAATGGGTTAAACGTAAAAACAAGGCTTTCATCTAAAAGGGGATTGAAATACATTTCCAACAGATTAGAAACTTATAAAAATGTCCATAAAATATATTTAAAGGTCACCGGTAAAGTACAACATAAAAATATTAAAGCCAGACCTTGAAAATTTGGAGTAAACTTACTTAAAATAAGTTACTTAACTTCAAGAACCTGATATTTGGCCATAAAAAAACAATAAATGTAAAAAAACAAACTTTGGGGTAGAAATTGTAACTTTTGGAAACTTGGAGGACTAAACTATAAATTTTGCCAAACCTTTATAAACCGACCCCTTGGTCTAATAATCATTTGGTGAACTTAAACTAAATGGTATAAATGATCCAACATTGTAAATCATGTATTCTTTCCTAAGAAATCCTAACTTTCTATAAAAGGAAACTTTTTTTATATAAGACTTAGCAAATCAAAGGCTAGTAAGACATTAACCTCATGACACACCAAGTGCACCTTCCATAACCTTAGAATTAGTGGCTTAACACTTAAATCTTGATGATAGGGTGCTATCTTGGACTCTTTCCGGTACATGAAGAATCATTTGCTTGAATCTTAAGGTGAGTTCCAGTGATCCCTTTTTACTACTGTTTTTGGGATGAAACATGCTATGCTTAAACCAAAATCATTTATGAGCTACTATATGATACTCAAATGTTAGGGTTAATGTTAGACCTGCTTTTATTGCATCATGATTATTAATTCTTGTGTGAACCGCTTGTTTTATATGGGTAGATCCACTTGGGGAATCCCCCACAGTGCCTTCCGTGATGAACGGGAAGGGTACTACACTAAGATCCTGCAGGGTTGTTTGTGGCATGTGACAAGTTTTTATAAGTGTTGGAATCTCAGCCCTTGGTTTAATCGATTGAACAGATATAGCAGCGGAATAGCTCAGAATTAGACAAATTCAAACAAGAACAATTGATATAAAACGATAAGAGAATTTTGTTATAGAGAGAGAAATATCCGACAAAAGGAATATTGCATTAAGATTGTCGGCCTCAAAGGCCCGATTACAGGTGAGTCATCCTTCCTTATAAAGGAAAGAGTGACGAAGGCTGATGTCACTTGAAAGTGACATGTAACCGTTTGATAACTACTGATGTTTAACAACTACTGAAGATGTCAACAACTGACATCTTCTTACAAATGTTCCTAAGTGTTAAACATCTTATTTACACTACTGAAAAATATAAAACTACTGAAACTACAACAACTGAAGAACAACCTCTTCAGTTGTTTACAAGTACTGAAAAAGAAAGTAAACAACTACTGAAAGAAAAGAAAACTACTGAAGAAGAAAACCATCACAACAACTGAAGAAGCCCTCTTCAGCTGTGTCATCAGCTGTTAACATCAGCTGATGTCTTCAGTACTTGAACATCAGACTTTGTCTTCAGCTGTTGATCTTCAGTCTTTGTCTTCAGTACTTGTTGAAGTCTTCAGACTTTAGATCTTCAGCTGTTGTCTCAGTCTTTGTCTTCAGTACTTCAGACGTACTTCAGCAGTTGTATTCTTCAGACTTTGTGTAGAACAGCTGATCAGGTCTTCTTCAGCTGTTGTGATGTCTTGTGGGACTTAGAGATTTTCTGATCAGGCTCATTGTTCTTTTGGTCCAACAAACTCCCCCTGAACCATGCAGCCAAACCTCTAAGTTATTGACGAGTCCCACTTATTTTGGCAGATAGATTGGTCTTTTTATCCTCTTGATCAGATGAGAAGTGACCCTTTTTCAGCACCGGCCTGGGAAGAAGTCTCTGATGATCTGTTTGGCATGATATGGTTGGGGAGCTCTGTATGGGGACTTGGACACCGAGCTGTACCCCAACCATGAGATCTACTTCCCGTGTATCAGCCTATATGATTCCCTGGTGTAAGCCCTTAGAAACATGATTTGTCATCCATTGTCAGCACCTCGGGCACACCATCAAATAATCTTCTCGGCCATACACTTCAGATATGTACTTGGCCTGTTTTCCATTTTTGAGCTCAACCGTGGTTTTTGTCTATAAGCAAACTCATCTGGATGAGTCCCTTCTAAGAGCAGGTTGAGCTCTTCTTGTTTGAAGTTTTCAAGTCGTTTGTAACCAATCCCTTCTTTATAATTTTGTTCTCTAACATTTTTGAGGTGGTGTTTGGCTTCATAGGCTTTCTTGAACTCTTCAACAATTTCCCAAGGGACACTACAAGCACCACAGTGATGTCTTCGTCGACAACTCTCTTCACTTGGCCCTTGTATCTTGAAGAATTCTTTCTTGACAATCCGGTGTGTGCCACCCTAGGATCAGGCCATATCCTTACTCTTTCCCTTTGGTATTGAAAGGTATTAGCAAGGGTGTACAATCTTAATACTTCTTTCTTCATGCTGATCATTGAAGAGGATGTAGCATATGCTTGTCAATGCTTTTCAGCATTTCCTCATCATGTTTTTGCATCTGTTCCTCTTCAATCTTTATCATAACATCATGCATTTGAGAAGCAGGAGTGATGGACATTGGTTTAGCTTAGGCAGGGAGTAATGACTGCAGAGAGTGGCAGTCTGTCTTCATCCTCCTCTTCATCTTCATCAGGCCTCAGTACCTTCTTTTCTTTTGGCTAGGTACATCACTGGCAGTGGGTTTTAGGGTAAAGGATTGGTTTTGTGGGTTGGATGGTTGGTTTAGAGGGTAAAGGAGTGTGTTTTAGTGGGTTGTGGAGATAGTGATTTTGAGGATTGAGGCTTTTCAGACTGTTTTAGCATTTTGGCTGTAAGGAGCTTTGGTAAATTTTGTCAGTTCTTTCGATTCCCAACCCCAGCTTCATTCAATACCTCAATCACTAAACCTTGGAGTATTTTTCAGACGAACAAATCTTGGTGGTTATTGCCAAGATGTGTCCCTGGTCCAGGCCCTTATTTCCATTAGAGATCTTCCCAAGTATTTAGCTATAATCTGATCATTATCTCCAGCCTTTCTCTTTCTAAGGCATCATAGCTAGCCATCTTGAGTTGATCTCCTCTGTTTCCATCCTTCTGATCTCGGAGTCTAGTTGTTGATGTCAAAACCCTGCTATACAACTGCTCAATGATTTTATCCATTGAACGGTTATGGTTGGCGTCAGCTTCTCACCATATCCTTCAGCTCCTTCTTCTCAGACTCTCCTTTTCTCTTTTGATATGTACATGAAAGTCTTTTTGACTTTCATCACTTCAGCTCCCTTCACAAACTCAGATTCTTTCGCCTTCTCCCCATCTATCCTCTTCCTTTTCCTTTAACTAACTGACTCTCCCCCTTTTTGGTTGCATTGGTTGGCAAGGGTTTGAGCGAAGTAGAAAGGGATTTAGTCACAAACTCCTCCACCAAGGGTTGTATTATTGTAGGAAGCTCTCATCAAGGGCTTTGATCACGATATCTGTGATCTGGGAGTGATGAGAGGTAGGGATTTTGAAGGGTAGCAACGATTGATCAGGATGGTTCTGTTCCTGAGAATCAGTGCCGAAAGCAGAGGCTGGTGGCTTGGAGATATATACTGGCTCAGTGTGTAGGGACCTTCAAAAGAAGGTGCCATCTGTGGGTGTATTGTGGTGGCAGATGCCTTGCATCCTGAGACATCTTGGCCAGCAGCTCTTTGAGTCTGCTAACTCATCCTCTAGAATGGTGTTTTGAGCAACTACATCATAGAAGAAGCTCAGGTCATCATCAGTGGATACTGAATCACCTGACCTCCTGACAGAGTCAGAATGAACATGCCTTGAGTGTAGATCAAGTATAGCATGTGCCCCTGTTCTCGGTACTGGGGACTTCCAGCCTCAGGACTATGTCCTTCATCAGCTGTTGCCACTGGTGAGGTCTTAGAGATGTTACCACCGCACCCTGGTCATTTGCTGAGACAGAGACAGTGGCAGCCTCACCAGAGTTCGCACCTCCTTATCTACACTAGAAGATGGAACATGATAACCCCTGTGCTGTGGGTTGACAGAAGCATTGTGATCCTCCCCCTCAGGTGTTGAGGGTATCCCGTAGTAGTAATTGGTGTCTGGGTGGGGGTGAGGAATGCAACTGCGTCAGCACTTTGCAACAATGATAGTAGGGCTTTGAGGGGCGTGTGCATCAGGAGAGGGTGTGGAAGCAGTGTGCACCCGGGACAAGTGGGTGCTCTTCAATGGTAATCCCCTCAAGCGAGGAGGATCCCAGCAGTGTGGCTTCCTTTGAGAGGTTGCTTCAGGTTCCTTTTGAGAGGCAACCTGAGCGGCTTCAGCTGGTGGAGTCATAGTCTCTACTGGGGGGTTATTTCCAGCAGAGATAACCTGCGTTGGTGCAGCAGGAGCATCCACAGGGGACTCAATTCCCTGAGTAGCTTTCTTAGGCTTCTTCTTTGTTGTTTGGAGGGGAATTTGGATGTGGAAGTGGAGGCTGTGGGTTCCAGCTGCGTGGGTTTGCGCAGCTTGGCAGCCTGTTTGAGAGTTTGGTCAGTGGGTGTCGGGAGTATACCTCCGGCAATACAGCCAAAGCAGGGACTCCCAGACCAACTAGCCCCTCAGCAGAAAGATGATTCTCTATTATGGCCATTAGAAACCGAGGATATAGTATCCAACGGTTAGAAAGTGGTTTTGTGGCCATATCCTTGAGTTCAAGAAAATTATTTCAGAAAAGTTTAGTGGTTCTGTTCAAGGATAGAGAACTGTGGACCAAAAGAACCAATGAGCCATGATCAGAAAACCTCTAAGTCCCACATGGTATCACAACAACTGCTGAAAGCCTCATCAGTAGTTTGACAAGTGCTGAGACTTCAACGACTGAAGATCAAGTGCTGAAGACCTTAACAGCTGAAGAACCAAAGTGCTGAAGTACAACAGCTGAAGAACACAAGTGCTGAAGCTGAAAGACCAAAGTACTGAAGTACAACAGCTGAAGAGTTCACAAGTGCTGAAGATCAACAACTGATGTACAAAGTCTGAAGACAAAGACTGAAGACATCAGCTGATGATATCTACTGAAGTCATCAGCTGATGAAACACCTGAAGGTCAAAGTCTGAAGATCAAGTACTGAAGCTCAGTAGTTGTCACAACTGCTGAAGAGTACTTCTTCAGTAGTTGTGATATCAGTAGTTTTTATTTCTATGTTTCAGTAGTTTGTAAAACGACTGAAGAGCTTGTTCTTCAGCGTTGTAGTTTCAGTAGTTTTATATTTTGTACTTAACTTGCTGATATGTTCTCAGTAGTTGTGAACATTTCAGTAGTTTGTTAAGAATTAGTTATTTCTGTATTGGATCTGCCAGTTGTCACTTTCCGTGATAAAGCAGCAGTGACTGTTGCACTCTATATAAGGAGTGACAACCTATTGTAATCATTGAATGAAATGAGGAATTGAATGGAATGAATGATTGATTCGATTAGAAATATTCTCATCTATAAACATTCCTAGAAATCAGAAATACATATTCTCTCCCTATAACTGTATGCGATCTTAATGCTCACATATCGTTAGCTTGCTACATGGTCTAATTCGTGGTTGTATTCCGCTGCTTTATATTCTGATACATCAAACTTGTGATCACTGATCCTGTCAAATTGTATCAGAGCAGGTTAATCATTGATCGATCTAATAATGATCATTGAAACTGCTATTCAAGATCCAAGTTTGATTGAATTAGCTTTTGTTTTTGCAAGAAACGGTTATAGAGATTGAATTTTCTGTATTTCTGCTCATGCATCCTGAGATCTTATCTTGGTTCTCATTGAGTTTGTTGTGGTTTGTCTAAAACTTTTTTTAAAAACTTGAACTAAACTGTTTTTGAACTGAAAATGACCACTCCCTCCAATGATCCTCACAATACTGGTTCCTCAACAAGGCCTCCTATGCTGGTTAGGAATGAGTATAAACATATGGCAAGACGTATGCTCCATCACCTGTCTGTTAACAGCGCAGGGTGTTGGACATCAGTGGTACTGGTCCACACAAGCCTATGGTGAATAACCGGAAACCAATCAAATGGTTCCGAAGAGGAGGGAGCAATATTCAGAGAGGATAAAAAGTTGCTTGAGATTGATGCAAAAGCCCATGGAATTCTGGCCATGGTTTGCCCAATGAAATCTATTCTGGGCTAATGCATCATGAAACTGCCCATGACCTCTGGATTGCTTTGAAAGAACAATTTGGAGGAACAGATGAGGTCTTGGCAAATAATAGAGAATTCTTGCCCAACAATATGAGACATTCTCTCATAAAGGGTGAGACACTGACTCAACAATATGAGCGGTTTTTCTTGTTTGATCTCTGAACTAAAAATGGTCAAACTGGAATACACCAATATTCAGATGAATAACAGATTTCTGAGATCACTGCCTGAGAGATGGGACACATATACTATTGTCCTACGCTCCAGTGCAAGTTTGGACAAACTATCTCTCACCCAACTCCATGGGAAATTGCTCACTTTTGAGAGAGAGATAGAACAGAAGAGAAAGCTGTCTTCATCTGGAAAGCTCACTGAAGACTTTATACAAGGCAACACTGCCTTGGTGGGTCATGAGTCAGAATATGCTTCATCTGAATGCCAGTATGATGAGCATATTAATTTCTCTTCGAGCACTTCTAACTCTGCATTTGTAAGTGTTGATGGTCAGTTCACTGGATGTAATAATGACAATTTATGTTTCATTATGGATGATCTCAGGGGATTGCAGATGATGACTTAGAAGAGATGGATATTTTGAGCCAAATGGCCTTGATAAATATCAGATCTCAGAAGTTTCAAAAGAACTGGAAGAAAATTCCCAGGACTCTCTGGCAAAACCAAAGTTGGTTTTGACAAGAGCAAGTTAGGGTGTCACAAATGCCAACGGCTTGGACACTTTGCAAGAGAGTGTAGATCAACTGGATCAAACTCTACTGCACCCTTTGTGACTTTTCCTGGCAATAGTCAACAAAACAGAGGGCAGCATCCTGTCACATCTAGTCATCATCCTCAACAACAATCTCCGGCATATTTGTTCCTCAGGGTCAAATGCCATATCAGTACCATTGTTATTACATGCCACAGTCAAATCAAGTTCAAGTTCCTATGACACCACAAACTCATGCATTACCAGAACCTCAGCCTTCCCTATCTCATCAACAACCTTCATCTCAAAACACAGCTTCTTCACCCCAGGAGTTGTTGACTGGAGCAGTTTACCAGATGACTTGTCTGGTCATGATCAACTGTTCTCAGGTGCTGGTCAACATGGTGGTGACAGTCCCTTTGGGAATCTAGATCTTATGGCTTTGGAGTCTGCTGATACTTCATCTTCAATGCTCTACACCTCAGGTATCACAGGTATCCTCTGAGGCAAAAGCCAAATTATGTTCGAACAATGCATAGCAGCATTTGCTTCCATTAGAGAAGCAAATGTAGCTTTAATTAATAAGAACATTGAGCTAGAAAAAATAATTTCCAAAAACAAAGCTGAGTTTGAGTTGTTTGTGCTCAAATAAAAATGATGAGGTTTATAAACTGAATTGCAAATAATGATGATAAGGCTAGAGAAGATGTACTTTAGAGAAGTACAAAGATCTCAAAGAAACCCTTGCAGTTACCCAGGTCGAGTGTGATAGATGGGTACAATCATGCAAAGGTTTTGAAATGCTTCTTAGTAAGCCATCTGCTTCAAATGTGAAGTTTGGCATTGGCTATAATCACACTGCTCCACCTACAGATTTTACCCCGAGAGCAGAGGTAGAATCTGGGTGAGAGTGATAACCAATCCATCAAATCATGTGATCTACCTTCTGATACAGCACAATCAGAAGTAGCAGTCAGCATCAAGTCCTCCTTGAACCTATCAGCTGATGTTGATGGTCCAAATGCTGACATTCACATGATCAATAAGTTGATCAACTCAGGAGTTAATCCTGAAGGTCCTGAAAGGACTGGAGAGCAGGATTTAACACTGAAGTTCAAACTTCAACTGCTGTCAGCACTGAAGAGAAGAAAACTGGCAGTAGAAGGAGTTTGAAGACTACTAAAGATGCTGTCAAGAAAGCAACCAATGCTTCCAAAGCATTGAAGAACAAGTCTTCTGTTGCTTCACCACTTTAGTTGATGATCAACCTAAGATGAAGAAGAAACCATGTGAAGTATGTGGTTTGTTCAATCATCTTACAGATGATTGTTGGTACAAAAGAGGTTCCAAACTCAAACAAAAAGAAGAAATTAATGAGAAAATGGTAAAAATGAAAACTGAGTTTGAGACCACATTTGTATCAGCAACATCAAATCCTGTAACCCTTAAGTCCTTAAAGCAATTCAAAAAGGAAGGAGTTAAACAGGTGACAGCTGAGGGTGCTCAAAAGAAGAAGGTGCAACATAGGACCTTATCTAACTCCACTAGCAATGTGTCTGATGAGCTGAAAGCTTTATCACAAAATCAAACACAGCTGGTGATGATGGTACAACATCTGTTGGGTAGAGTTAACCAACTAGATTCTCCTATGTTGAACCCACAGAAAAGGAGGTCTAAGCCAAAGGACTCCTCTTCTACACCATCTTCTTCCTCTCAGGCTGTTGTTACAAATAAACATGCTAGTTTACCATCTTGATGAGACCAGGCCCAAAACCAAAAGGTTTGGGTCTCTAAAACTAACTGATTGTTTATTATTGCAGGGTTCTTCAACATGCCAAGTAGCATCTGGTAGTAGACAGTGGGGGATCTATGCACATGACTGGGAACATCTCTCTTCTTCATGACTACTCTCAAGGAAAGAAGGGATTTGTCTCTTTTGGCAATGATGCTAGGGGTTACATCATCGGTAAGGGCTTTGTCTCAATGGAGAAATCAAATTTGATGATGTTAATCATGTGGAAAATCTCAAGTACAACCTCTTGAGTGTCGGTCAAATGTGTGATAAAGGCCATGTTGCCTTTTCACAAGTCAAAACTGTAGGATTCTGTCATCCAAAGTTTTGCACTTGATTGACAAGGTGCTGGATGATCACACTCTCCTGAAAGCCAACAGGACAGGAAGAGTGTATGCCTTAGATCTCTCTAAGAAGATAGATCTCAAGGGAATCCTTGCCTATTTTCCAAAGCCTCTTTTCAAGAATCTAAACTGTGGCACAGGAGGCTTGGTCATGTCAATCTCAAAAACATGAATCAGCTTAGCCACAATAGTTTAGTCAGAGGCTTACCAATAAAGGAGTTCCACTGTGATGAAACATGCACTGCTTGTTTAAAAGGAAAACAGCACAAGGTCTCATTTCCTCCTATTGAAGTGTCCAAGTCCACTGCCTGCTTGCAATTACTGCATATGGATCTATTGGTCCTGTGAGGAGTAATGAGCATGGCAAAGAAGAAATAAGGTCTGGTAATGTGGATGATTACTCCAGATTTGTATGGACTTTCTTCCTACAGTCAAAGGATGAGGCTGCTCAGAAGATTATCCACTTTGTGCTGTACATTGAGAAGCGTATTCCCTTCCAGTCAAGTGTATTAGGAGTGATAATGGAACAGAGTTCAGAAATCACACACTTGATGACTTCTATCTTTCAAAGGGAATCAAAAGGCGTTCAGCATTCCAAGGACTCCAGAACAAAATGGAGTAGTGGAGAGAAAAGAACAGGACCCTCATTGAAGCTGCAAGGTCCATGCTGGCTGACTCAGGTTTGCCATTGACCTTTTGGGCCGAAGCTGTCAACACAGCTTGTTATGTGCAAACAGAGTTTTAGTAATCAGAGGTTGATGAAGACTCCATATGAAGTTCTCCATCATTTGGCTCCACTGATTTCATTTTTCAAAGCATTTGGGTGTCCCTGTTTTATTCTAAACACAAAGGATCAACTCCACAAATTTGATCCTAAGGTGGATGCAGGATACTTGTTGGTTTTCATCTACTTGCAAGGCATACAGAGTCTTCAACTGCAGAACAAAGATGGTTGAAGAAACTCTACATGTTAAGTTTAATGAATCTCCAAAGGACAAGATTCCACAAAGTCCTGTGGAGTTATTTGATCTGGACATACTGCAATATGTTCCTTATCAAACTCCTGCTGTTGCTCCTGTCAACAGTTCACCACCTGGTGGTACTGCTGATGATGATGATGATTGCAGTACTCACCTCTTCAGGTTTAGTGATCAGCTGCCTGACTCAACTAGACCTGATGTTCCTGTAGCGCCAGTAGCACCATCCACAACAAATGCTGATGAGATTTCTTCGAATTCAACTTCCTTTGAATTACCATCCACTGATTGGTTTCAAGGAAATGATTCACCATCACCATCTGTTGCTGCTGAACCAGCTACAAACACTTGCACAGATCTCATTGTGTATCAAGATCTGAAGAATCACCCCATGTCTCAAATCATTGGTGATATCACTGCTGGAGTATCAACAAGAAGTCAATTGTCAAATTTCTGCTTCTATGCTCTCTTCATCAGTCAGCAAGAGCCAAAGAATTATCACATTGCTTTAAAGGACAATGGATGGGTTGATGCCATGCAGCTTGAGCTTCTTCAGTTCAAGAAACAGCAAGTGTGGGAACTGGTTCCTCTACCTCCAGGTAAGTGTGCAATAGGCACTAAATGGGTGTTTAGGACAAAACTGATGAAAATGGGCTTATTGTTAAGAACAAGGCCAGACTGGTTGTTCAGGGGTTTGCACAAGAAGAAGGTATTGATTATGATGAAACCTTTGCCCCCTGTAGCCAGACTGGAAGCAATTCGATTGTTTTTAGCTTATGCTGCTTATCAAAAACTTAAAGTCTTTCAAATGGATGTCAAAAGTGCATTTTTGTATGGAAAAGTTAAAGAAGAGGTTTATGTATGTCAACCTCCAGGCTTTGAGGACATAAACATCCTAATGGGTGTATAAGCTTGATAAAGCTCTTTATGGGTTAAAAACAAGCTCCCAGAGCCTGGTATGAGACATTGTCAAACTTTCTTCTGGAAAACAATTTCACTAGAGGCTCCATAGACAAGACTTTATTTATAAGAAAGCTGGGCAGCATAATCTACTTGTTCAAATTTATGTAGATGATATCATTTTTGCATCCTCTGATCCAAAGTTGTGTGATGCCTTTACAAAGTTGATGCAACAGAAGTTTGAAATGAGTGCCATGGGAGAATTACAGTCTTTCTGGGGTTGCAAATCAAACAAAAGGCTGATGGAATTTTTATCATCAATCCAAATATACAAAAGATCTTTTGCAAAAGTTTGATTTACAAAACTGTAAGCCCTGTTCTACTCCCATGAGCAGCACCACACAACTGGACTCAGATCAGAAAGGTAAAGTGGTTGATGAAACACTTTACAGATGTATGATTGGGTCCTTGATGTATTTAACAGCTTCTAGACCAGATATTATGTTTGCTACATGTGTTTGTGCTAGATTTTCAGGCGCACCTAAAGAGTCTCAATGATGCAGTCAAGAGGATCTTTAGATATCTGCAAGGCACTCCATCTCTAGGTTTATGGTATTCTACCAGACATTCTGGTAAATTAGTTGCTTTTCTGACAGTGACTATGCAGGGTGTAAGTTGACCAGGAAATCAACTTCTGGTGGATGTCAATTCCTAGGCAACTGCTTGATTTCTTGGCAGAGCAAGAAACAGACCTCAGTTGCTACATCATGCTGGCGGAAGCAGAGTACATTGCTGTGCAAGCTGTGTAATCTCAGGTACTCTGGCTTCAAAACCAACTTTTGGATTATGGCATTACAGAGACTAAGACTCCATTGTTAATGGATAGTGCTTCAGCTCTTTGCATTGTCAAAAATCCAGTCCAGCACTCTAGGACCAAACATATAGAGATCAGACATCATTTTATAAGGGATTGTTTTGAAAAAGGTCTGATTGATCCTAAGTTTGTGCCTAGTGCTGATGAGCTTGCAGACATTTTTTACTAAGCCTTTGGATAGTTCAACTTTCCAAAACCTGGTGTTAAGGCTTGGTATGCTGCAGCTAGAATAGATGACAACTACTGATGATCTCAGTAATTCATACTAATGATCATGAGTGCCTGTCACATATACGTACTGATGAGCTCTTTTAACCTCAGTAGTTTTTATAACTACTGAAGGCTAAATGTCTCACAAGTACTGAAGTACTTCATCTGCTCTAAACTACTGACGTAGTTACAACTACTGATGCAGTCATACTACTGCAATCAGTAAAACAAGATAAGTACTGATGTCCTATGAAACAACTGAAATCAGCCATAAAGACTGATGAATGTGTTGAGGACAGTTTTGAAACAGCTGAAAAGCGAAGAATTGACGAAAACAGCTGAAGAGAACTTTCTCTTCAGTCGTTTGTACAACTGCTGTTTCATTTTAAACAACTGAAGCAAAACCACGTCTTCAGTAGTTTTTATAACTACTGATGACTAATACCAAGTCTTCAGCTGTTTACAACAGCTGATGACAAAACCACTGTCTTCAGTAGTTTCATAACTACTGATGACAAACACCATGTCCTCAGTTGTTTTCAATCATCTGAAGTCAAAACCACGGTCTTCAGTAGTTTTCTAAACTACTGATGCCTAACACCACGACTTCAGCTGTTTCAACGTCTGAAAGGATAATACCATGTCAACGGTCGTTTAAAACAACTGATGACTAACACCACATCCTTCAGTCGTTTCCTCACCGTACCCTATAAATACCCTTAACCTGAGCTCTCCATGCTTCATCTTCTTCAAACCTAACGTTCCTCTCCAAAACTTCCATGGCGTCTATGCAAATTAAACCGCGACACAACTGTGTTGCCTACCTCACAAATCGCCGCTCTGGACTAAGTTCGATACTGCTATCGATCTTATGGTTCAGTCCCAATACAACAAGGCATTCCTTCTGAACCCCGTTTTACATGCCGAATCCTTGAACCAATTTTGGATGAACGTTACTGTACACCTGAGGAGAGCAACACACGATCCTCCGGTCAGTAGTCAACAACAAAGAAGTAGTGATTACTCCTGCAACAATCCGTAAAATTCTCAACTGAGTGATGCTACCTCTCTGCTGGATATCCGAAGGGCACCATAGATCTATCATTTGCTCAGCATGGATATCAAGGTGATCTCAGTGCCACCACCATCATGAAGAAACATTTAATGACGCTGAGCGCCTGATTTTTCATATGGTCAATGTATGTTGGCCCCTAAGACATCGTCTTGGGATCAAATGTCCACCAAATGGCAGCAGGTAATGTATTCTATCCTTGAGCAACAACCACTGAATTTTTCAGATTAATATTTTCAGAGCTCAAAGATATGGCTCAAAAACTAACTGCCAACCGTTGGATACTCTATCCACGGTTCATAATGGCCATTATTATAGACAGCTTAATGCTGAGGGACTTGTTGGCCTGGGAGTCCCTGCTACGGCTGTTCTGCCTGAAGTATACTCCCGGCACAACTCTGACGGACACTCAAACTGGCTGCCAAGCTGCGAAAAACCACGCAGCTGGAACCCACAGCCACCACCTCCAAATCCAATGTCCCCACCAAACCCACCAAAGAGAAACCCAAAATGGCTACTCAGGGAATTGAGTCCCCTGAGGATGCTCCTGCACCACAAACGCAGGTTATATCCACTAGTCCGAACCCCTAGTGGATACAATGACTCTTCCAGCCACAGCCGCTCAGGCTTCCTCTCAACAGGAGCCTGCAGCAACCAAAGGGGCACCTACTTATCTGGGATCTTACTCACTTGAGGAGATTGCCATTGAAGAGCACCATCCACCCCAGGTGCACACTGCTTCTAACCCCTTACCCAAACAACCACCCCTCACAGCCCAACTTTAATAGTTGCACAAGTGCTGACTCAATTGCACTCCTCACCCCTCCCCAGAAACCACTTACTACTGGGAATTCCTCTACAATTGAGGGGGAGGAACACAGTGCACCTGAGAACCCACAGCACAGGGGTTCCCAATTCTATCTCCTGTGTGTAGACAAGGAGCTTAGAATATCTAGTGAGGCTGCCACCTCCTCTGACTCAGCACATGACCAGAGTAAGGCTGGTAACATTGCTAAGACCTCCCTAGAGGCAACAGCTGATGATGGACACTGTCCTGAGGCTGGAAGTCCCCAGTTACCAAGCACAAGGGCACATGCACCAACTGGTCTACAACCAGTGCATGTAAATCCTGCTCTAAGCAGGAGGTCAGGTGATTCAGTATTAACTGATGATGACCTGAGCTTCTTCTATGATGTAGTTGCTCAAAACACCATTCTAGAGGATGAGGTTAGCAGACTCAAAGAGCTGCTGGCCAAGATGTCTCAGGATGCAAGTCCATCTGCCACCCTCATACACCCACAGATGGCACCTTCCCTTGAAGGTTTCCCAAACCAGAGCCACCCAAACATCAACCACCTACCTCTGCTTCAGGCCTACTTCTCAGGAACAGAACCCTCCTGAGCAAATAGGTGCTGTACTCCAAAATTCCCTCCTCTCATCACCCCCATAATCACTGATATAGTGATCAAAGCCCTTGATGAGGGCTTTCCTCAACATTACAGCCCTTGGTTGATGCGCTGTCCAAAAGACTCTTTCTGCGGTACCAACCCCTCCTCCAATGCACCAAAAAGGGGGAGAGTACTGCAGTGTGAAAGAAAAGAAGAGGAAAGATCCGAGGAAAAGAAGGAAGCGAAGCAAGCCCAAAAGGAGGAGAAAGAACAGCCACCAATGCTCACCTACAAGCGAAAGAAAGGTGCTGATGAGCACATTGCTGAAGATAAAGCCTTGGAGCTACTGATAAAAGAGGCTGATGCCGAACACAGTAGATCAATGGACAACATCATTGATCAGCTGTTTAGGCAAGGCCATGACACCAATAAACTTGATTCTGAGATTCGACGACTAGAGATTGAAGAAATCCAGAACAGATGGGCAAGTTATGAGTGTTAGAAGAGAAAGGCTTGAAATCATGATAAGATTTATTGCAAAATATCTTGGAAGATCAATGATTGAAATCAAAGCTTGGTCCAGGGACAGTATCTTGGCAATCACCACCAAGATCTGTTCATCTGAAGTATATACTAAGGGGCTTGTCATTGAAGCTTTGAATGAAGCGGGTGCTGGGAGCAGGACTGAGCTAGCCAAGCAATCAAAAGCCACACTCACCTCAAGGATGCTAGAACAGCCTGTCAACATTCTCACACCAAAACCACCCAAAACACAACCCACCAAACCAACTCCCTTACCTCAAAACCCATAGCCGATGATATACCCTTGAAGAAGAAGAGAAGGATATTGAGGCTAGAAGACGATGACGAAGATGAAGAAGACAGGCTGTCGCTCTCAGCTGTGATTCAGTTGCCTAAGGCCACAAGTCACTCCTCAGCAAATACTCCTGAAGTCCAGAGACAAATGGTTAAAGTGAGCTAGAAGAAGAAGAGCTTCATAAACAGCATGATGAGGAATTGCTGAAGAGAGTTGACAAAGCTTATGCAGCCACATCTTCCATCATCAATATGAAGGAGCAAGCCCTCAGACTTTACACTCTCAGGCATACCTTTCAATATCAAAAGGAAAGAGTGAGGATTTGCCTGATCCCAGGGTCTCTCAAAGAATTCATAAGAACAATATACCTCGGAGATACATTGGCCAGGTGAAAAAGATCGTAGATGAAGTGATCTCTCTGGTCTTTGTAGTTTCACCCTGGGAAATCCTAGAAGACTTCAAGAAGGCCTACAAAGCTAATCTAACCCCTCAGAAGATGTTGGAAAACAAAATAGTGAAAAAGGGGTTAGTTTACAAGAGGCTTGAGGAAGTCAGGAAAAATGAGCTCCAGTTGTTCCTAGAGGGTAATCACCCGGATGAGTTTGCTTACAGAATAATAACAACTGTGGAGCTAAAGAATGGGAAACAGGCCCAAATACCTGTCTGAGTATTATGGGCCGGAATCATTGTTTGAAGGAGGTGCTGAAGAGCTAACCATGGAGGAACAAATCACCTTCCTTGAGGCCTACACAAGAGAGTCGTACAGACTCATTATGGGGAAGTGAATCTCATGAATGGGATAACAACTCTGTGTCCTGTTCCCCAAAACAGAGTTCCCATTCATACTCTGCCAAACAAATATTTGAGGTTCTTCCCAGGCCGGAGCTTACATGGGTCATCTTCTCTACTGATCAAGAAGGAAAAAAGACCAACATTTTTGCCATCAATAAGTGGGAGCAAAATAAGTTAGAGGTTTTGGCTGCATTGGTTCAGGGGAGTTTGTTGGACCAAAAGAACCAATGAGCCATGATCAGAAAACCTCTAAGTCCCACATGGTATCACAACAACTGCTGAAAGCCTCATCAGTAGTTTGACAAGTGCTGAAGACTTCAACGACTGAAGATCAAGTGCTGAAGACCTTAACAGCTGAAGAACCAAAGTGCTGAAGTACAACAGCTGAAGAACACAAGTGCTGAAGCTGAAAGACCAAAGTACTGAAGTACAACAGCTGAAGAGTTCACAAGTGCTGAAGATCAACAACTGATGTACAAAGTCTGAAGACAAAGACTGAAGACATCAGCTGATGATATCTACTGAAGTCATCAGCTGATGAAACACCTGAAGGTCAAAGTCTGAAGATCAAGTACTGAAGCCTCAGTAGTTTGTCACAACTGCTGAAGAGTACTTCTTCAGTAGTTGTGATATCAGTAGTTTTATTTTCTATGTTCAGTTTCAGTATTTTGTAAAACGACTGAAGAGCTTGTTCTTCAGTCGTTGTAGTTCAGTAGGTTTTATATTTTGTACTTAACTTGCTGATATGTTCTCAGTAGTTTGAACATTTCAGTAGTTTGTTAAGAATTAGTTATTTCTGTATTGGATCTGCCAGTTGTCACTTTCCGTGATAACAGCAGTGACTGTTGCACTCTATATAAGGAGTGACAACCTATTGTAATCATTGATGAAATGAGGAATTGAATGGAATGAATGATTGATTCGATTAGAAATATTCCTCATCTATAAACATTCCTAGAAATCAGAAATACATATTCTCTCCCTATAACGTATGCGATCTTAATGCTCACTATATCGTTAGCTTGCTACAATTGGTCTAATTCGTGGTTGTATTCCGCTGCTTTATATTCTGATACATCAAACTTGTGATCACTGATCCTGTCAAATGGTATCAGAGCAGGTTAATCATTGATCGATCTAATAATTGATCATTGAAACTGCTATTCAGATCCAAGTTTGATTGAATTAGCTTTGTTTTTGCAAGAAACGGTTATAGAGATTGAATTTTCTGTATTTCTGCTCATTCATCCTGAGATCTTATTCTTGGTTCTCATGAGTTGTGTTGTGGTTGTCTAAAACTTTTTTTTAAAAACTTGAACTAAACTGTTTTTGAACTGAAAATGACCACTCCCTCCAATGATCCTCACAATACTGGTTCCTCAACCAAGCCTCCTATGCTGGTTAGGAATGAGTATACATATGGCAAAGACGTATGCTCCATCACCTGTCTGTTAACAGCGCAGGGTGTTGGACATCAGTGGTACATGGTCCACACAAGCCTATGGTGAATAACCCGGAAACCAATCAAATGGTTCCGAAGAGGAGGGAGCAATATTCAGATGAGGATAAAAAGTTGCTTGAGATTGATGCAAAAGCCCATGGAATTCTGGCCATGGCTTTGCCCAATGAAATCTATTCTGGGCTAATGCATCATGAAACTGCCCATGACCTCTGGATTGCTTTTGAAAGAACAATTTGGAGGAACAGATGAGGTCTTGGCAAATAATAGAGAAATTCTTGCCCAACAATAGAGACATTCTCTCATATAAAGGGTGAGACACTGACTCATCAACAATATGAGCGGTTTCTTGTTTGATCTCTGAACTAAAAATGGTCAAACTTGAATACACCAATATTCAGATGAATAACAGATTTCTGAGATCACTGCCTGAGAGATGGGACACATATACTATTGTCCTACGCTCCAGTGCAAGTTTGGACAAACTATCTCTCACCCAACTCCATGGGAAATTGCTCACTTTGAGAGAGAGATAGAACAGAAGAGAAAGCTGTCTTCATCTGAAAGCTCACTGAAGACTTTTACAAGGCAACACTGCCTTGGTGGGTCATGAGTCAGAATATGCTTCATCTGAATGCCAGTATGATGAGCATATTAATTTCTCTTCGAGCACTTCTAACTCTGCATTTGTAAGTGTTGATGGTCAGTCACTGGATGTAATAATGACAATTTATGTTTCATTATGGATGATCTCAAGGGGATTGCAGATGATGACTTAGAAGAGATGGATATTTTGAGCCAAATGGCCTTGATAAATATCAGATCTCAGAAGTTCTACAAAGAACTGGAAGAAAAATTCCCAGGACCTCTGGCAAAACCAAAGTTGGTTTTGACAAGAGCAAGTTGAGGTGTCACAAATGCCAACGGCTTGGACACTTTGCAAGAGAGTGTAGATCAACTGGATCAAACTCTACTGCACCCTTTGTGACTTTTCCTGGCAATAGTCACCAAAAAACAGAGGGCAGCATCCTGTCACATCTAGTCATCATCCTCAACAACAATCTCCGGCATATTTGTTCCTCAGGGTCAAATGCCATATCAGTACCCTTGTTATTACATGCCACAGTCAAATCAAGTTCAAGTTCCTATGACACCACAACCTCATGCATTACCAGAACCTCAGCCTTCCCTATCTCATCAACAACCTTCATCTCAACAAACACAGCTTCTTCACCCCAGGAGTTGTTGACTGGAGCAGTTTACCAGATGACTTGTCTGGTCATGATCAATGTTCTCAGGTGCTGGTCAACATGGTGGTGACAGTCCCTTTGGGAATCTAGCTCTTATGGCTTTGGAGTCTGCTGATACTTCATCTTCCAATGCCTCTACACCTCAGGTATCACAGGTATCCTCTGAGGCAAAAGCCAAATTATGTTTTGAACAATGCATAGCAGCATTTGCTTCCATTAGAGAAGCAAATGTAGCTTTAATTAATAAGAACATTGAGCTAGAACAAATAATTTCCAAAAACAAAGCTGAGTTTGAGTTTGTGCTCAAAGATAAAAATGATGAGGTTTATAAACTGAATGCAAAATAATTGATGATAAGGCTAGAGAGAAGATGTACTTTTAGAGAAGTACAAAGATCTCAAAGAAACCCTTGCAGTTACCCAGGTCGAGTGTGATAGATGGGTACAATCATGCAAAGGTTTTGAAATGCTTCTTAGTAGTAAGCAATCTGCTTCAAATGTGAATTTGGCATTGGCTATAATCACACTGCTCCACCTACAGATTTACCCCGAGAGCGAGCAGAGGTAGAATCTGATGGTGAGAGTGATAACCAATCCATCAAATCATGTGATCTACCTTCTGATACAGCACAATCAGAAGTAGCAGTCAGCATCAAGTCCTCCTTGAACCTATCAGCTGTGTGATGGTCCAAATGCTGACATTCACATGATCAATAAGTGATCAACTCAAGGAGGAGTTAATCCTGAAGGTCCTGAAAGACTGGAGAGCAGGATTTAACACCTAAAGTTCAAACTTCAACTGCTGTCAGCACTGAAGAGAAGAAAACTGGCAGTAGTAGAAGGAGTTTGAAGACTACTAAAGATGCTGTCAAGAAAGCAACCAATGCTTCCAAAGCATTGAAGAACAAGTTCTTGTTGCTTCACCATCTTTAGTTGATGATCAACCTAAGATGAAGAAGAAACCATGTGAAGTATGTGGTTTGTTCAATCATCTTACAGATGATTGGGTACAAAAGAGGTTCCAAACTCAAACAAAAAAAGAAGAAATTAATGAGAAAATGGTAAAAATGAAAACTGAGTTTGAGACCACATTTGTATCAGCAACATCAAATCCTGTAACCCTTAAGTCCTTAAAGCAATTCAAAAAGGAAGGAGTTAAATAGGTGACAGCTGAGGGTGCTCAAAAGAAGAAGGTGCAACATAGGACCTTATCTAACTCCACTAGCAATGTGTCTGATGAGCTGAAAGCTTTATCACAAAATCAAACACAGCTGGTGATGATGGTACAACATCTGTGGGTAGAGTTAACCAACTAGATTCTCCTATGTTGAACCCACAGAAAAGGAGGTCTAAGCCAAGGACTCCTCTTCTACACCATCTTCTTCCTCTCAGGCTGTTGTACACAATAAACATGCTAGTTTACCATCTATTGATAAGACCAGGCCAAAACCAAAAAGGTTTGGGTCTCTAAAACTAACTGATTGTTTATTATTGCAGGGTTCTTCAACATGCCAAAGTAGCATCTGGTATGTAGACAGTGGGGATCTATGCACATGACTGGGAACATCTCTCTTCTTCATGACTACTCTCAAGGAAAGAAGGGATTTGTCTCTTTTGGCAATGATGCTAGGGGTTACATCATCGGTAAGGGCTTTGTCTCCAATGGAGAAATCAAATTTGATGATTGTTAATCATGTGGAAAATCTCAAGTACAACCTCTTGAGTGTCGGTCAAATGTGTGATAAAGGCCATGTTGCCCTTTTCAAAGTCAAAAATGTAGGATTCTGTCATCCAAAGTTTTGCACTTGATTGACAAGGTGCTGGATGATCACACTCTCCTGAAAGCCAACAGGACAGGAAGAGTGTATGCCTTAGATCTCTCTAAGAAGATAGATCTCAAAGGTAATCCTTGCCTATTTTCCAAAGCCTCTTTTCAAGAATCTAAACTGTGGCACAGGAGGCTTGGTCATGTCAATCTCAAAAACATGAATCAGCTTAGCCACAATAGTTTAGTCAGAGGCTTACCAATAAAGGAGTTCCACTGTGATGAAACATGCACTGCTTGTTTAAAAGGAAAACAGCACAAGGTCTCATTTCCTCCTATTGAAGTGTCCAAGTCCACTGCCTGCTTGCAATTACTGCATATGGATCTATTTGGTCCTGTGAGAGTAATGAGCATGGCAAAGAAGAAATACTGTCTGGTAATTGTGGATGATTACTCCAGATTTGTATGGACTTTCTTCCTACAGTCAAAGGATGAGGCTGCTCAGAAGATTATCCACTTTGTGCTGTACATTGAGAAGCAGTATTCCCTTCCAGTCAAGTGTATTAGGAGTGATAATGGAACAGAGTTCAGAAATCCACACTTGATGACTTCTATCTTTCAAAGGGAATCAAAAGGCAGTTCAGCATTCCAAGGACTCCAGAACAAAATGGAGTAGTGGAGAGAAAGAACAGGACCCTCATTGAAGCTGCAAGGTCCATGCTGGCTGACTCAGGTTTGCCATTGACCTTTTGGGCCGAAGCTGTCAACACAGCTTGTTATGTGCAAAACAGAGTTTTAGTAAATCAGAGGTTGATGAAGACTCCATATGAAGTTCTCCATCATTTGGCTCCACTGATTTCATTTTTCAAAGCATTTGGGTGTCCCTGTTTTATTCTAAACACAAAGGATCAACTCCACAAATTTGATCCTAAGGTGGATGCAGGATACTTTGTTGGTTATTCATCTACTTGCAAGGCATACAGAGTCTTCAACTGCAGAACAAAGATGGTTGAAGAAACTCTACATGTTAAGTTTAATGAATCTCCAAAGGACAAGATTCCACAAAGTCCTGTGGAGTTATTTGATCTGGACATACTGCAATATGTTCCTTATCAAACTCCTGCTGTTGCTCCTGTCAACAGTTCACCACCTGGTGGTACTGCTGATGATGATGTGATTGCAGTACTCACCTCTTCAGGTTTAGTGATCAGCTGCCTGACTCAACTAGACCTGATGTTCCTGTAGCGCCAGTAGTAGCACCATCCACAACAAATGCTGATGAATTTCTTCGAATTCAACTTCCTTTGAATTACCATCCACTGATTTGGTTTCAAGGAATGATTCACCATCACCATCTGTTGCTGCTGAACCAGCTACAAACACTTGCACAGATCTCATTGTGTATCAAGATCTGAAGAATCACCCCATGTCTCAAATCATTGGTGATATCACGCTGGAGTATCAACAAGAAGTCAATTGTCAAATTTCTGCTTCTATGCTCTCTTCATCAGTCAGCAAGAGCCAAAGAATTATCACATTGCTTTAAAGGACAATGGATGGGTTGATGCCATGCAGCTTGAGCTTCTTCAGTTCAAGAAACAGCAAGTGTGGGAACTGGTTCCTCTACCTCCAGGTAAGTGTGCAATAGGCACTAAATGGGTGTTTAGGAACAAAACTGATGAAAATGGGCTTTTGTTAAGAAACAAGGCCAGACTGGTTGTTCAGGGTTTGCACAAGAGAAGGTATTGATTATGATGAAACCTTTGCCCCTGTAGCCAGACTGGAAGCAATTCGATTGTTTTTAGCTTATGCTGCTTATCAAAAACTTAAAGTCTTTCAAATGGATGTCAAAAGTGCATTTTTGTATGGAAAAGTTAAAGAAGAGGTTTATGTATGTCAACCTCCAGGCTTTGAGGACAATAAACATCCTAATTGGGTGTATAAGCTTGATAAAGCTCTTTATGGGTTAAAACAAGCTCCCAGAGCCTGGTATGAGACATTGTCAAACTTTCTTCTGGAAACAATTTCACTAGAGGCTCCATAGACAAGACTTTATTTATTAAGAAAGCTGGGCAGCATATCTACTTGTTCAAATTTATGTAGATGATATCATTTTTGCATCCTCTGATCCAAAGTTGTGTGATGCCTTACAAAGTTGATGCAACAGAAGTTTGAAATGAGTGCCATGGGAGAATTACAGTTCTTTCTGGGGTTGCAAATCAAACAAAAGGCTGATGGAATTTTTATTCATCAATCCAAATATACAAAAGATCTTTTGCAAAAGTTTGATTTACAAAACTGTAAGCCCTGTTCTACTCCCATGAGCAGCACCACACAACTGGACTCAGATCAGAAGGTAAAGTGGTTGATGAAACACTTTACAGATGTATGATGGGTCCTTGATGTATTTAACAGCTTCTAGACCGATATTATGTTTGCTACATGTGTTGTGCTAGATTTCAGGCTGCACCTAAAGAAGTCTCATCTGATTGCAGTCAAGAGGATCTTTAGATATCTGCAAGGCACTCCATCTCTAGGTTTATGGTATTCTACCAGACATTTGGTAAATTAGTTGCTTTTTCTGACAGTGACTATGCAGGGTGTAAGTTGACCAGGAAATCATTCTTCTGGTGGATGTCAATTCCTAGGCAACTGCTTGATCTTGGCAGAGCAAGAAACAGACCTCAGTTGCTACATCCACTGCGGAAGCAGAGTACATTGCTGCTGCAAGCTGTACATCTCAGGTACTCTGGCTTCAAAACCAACTTTTGGATTATGGCATTAAGAGACTAAGACTCCATTGTTAATGGATAGTGCTTCAGCTCTTTGCATTGTCAAAAATCCGCCAGCACTCTAGGACCAAACATATAGAGATCAGACATCATTTTTAAGGGATTGTTTTGAAAAGGTCTGATTGATCCTAAGTTTGTGCCTAGTGCTGATGAGCTTGCAGACATTTTTACTAGCCTTTGGATAGTTCAACTTCCAAAACCTGGTGTTAAGGCTTGGTATGCTGCAGCTAGAATAGATGACAACTACTGATGATCTCAGTAATTCATACTAATGATCATGAGTGCCTGTCACATATACGTACTGATGAGCTCTTTTAACCTCAGTAGTTTTTATAACTACTGAAGGCTAAATGTCTCACAAGTACTGAAGTACTTCATCTGCTCTAAACTACTGACGTAGTTACAACTACTGATGCAGTCATAACTACTGCAATCAGTAAAAACAGATAAGTACTGAGTGTCCTATGAAACAACTGAAATCAGCCATAAAGACTGATGAATGTGTTGAGGACAGTTTGAAACAGCTGAAAAGCGAAGAATTGACGAAAACAGCTGAAGAGAACTTTCTCTTCAGTCGTTTGTACAACTGCTGTTTCATTTTAAACAACTGAAGCAAAACCACGTCTTCAGTAGTTTTTATAACTACTGATGACTAATACCAAGTCTTCAGCTGTTTACAACAGCTGATGACAAAACCACTGTCTTCAGTAGTTTTCATAACTACTGATGACACAACACATGTCTCAGTTGTTTCAATCATCTGAAGTCAAAACCACGGTCTTCAGTAGTTTTTCTAAATACTGATGCCTAACACCACGACTTCAGCTGTTTCAACGTCTGAAAGATAATACCATGTCAACGGTCGTTTAAAACAACTGATGACTAACACCACATCCTTCAGTCGTTTCCTCACCCGTACCCTATAAATACCCTTAACCTGAGCTCTCCATGCTTCATCTTCTTCAAACCTAACGTTCCTCTCCAAAACTTCCATGGCGTCTATGCAAATTAAACCGCGACACAACTGTGTTGCCTACCTCACAAAATCGCCGCTCTGGACTAAGTTCGATACTGCTATCGATCTTATGGTTCAGTCCCAATACAACAAGCATTCCTTCTGAACCCCGTTTTACATGCCGAATCCTTGAACCAATTTGGATGAACGTTACTGTTACACTGAGGAGAGCAACACACGATCCTCCGGTCAGTAGTCAACAACAAAGAAGTAGTGATTACTCCTGCAACAATCCGTAAAATTCTTCAACTGAGTGATGCTACCTCTCCTGCTGGATATCCGAAGGGCACCATAGATCTATCATTTGCTCAGCATGGATATCAAGGTGATCTCAGTGCCACCACCATCATGAAGAAACATTTTTAATGACGCTGAGCGCCTGATTTTTCATATGGTCATGTATGTTTGGCCCCTAGACACATCGTCTTGGGATCAAATGTCCACCAAATGGCAGCGGTAATGTATTCTATCCTTGAGCAACAACCACTGAATTTTTCAGAATTAATATTTTCAGAGCTCAAAGATATGGCTCAAAAACTAACTGCCAACCGTTGGATACTCTATCCACGGTTCATATGGCCATTATTATAGACCAGCTTATGCTGAGGGACTTGTTGGCCTGGGAAGTCCCTGCTACGGCTGTTCTGCCTGAAGTATACTCCCGGCACAACTCTGACCGGACACTCAAACTGGCTGCCAAGCTGCGAAAACCCACGCCGCTGGAACCCACAGCCACCACCTCCAAATCCAATGTCCCCACCAAAACCCACAAAGAGAAACCCAAATGGCTACTCAGGGAATGAGTCCCCTGAGGATGCTCCTGCACCACAACGCAGGTTATATCCACTAGTCCGAACCCCCTAGTGGATACAATGACTCTTCCAGCCACAGCCGCTCAGGCTTCCTCTCAACAGGAGCCTGCAGCCAACCCAAGGGGCACCTACTTATCTGGGATCTTACTCACTTGAGGAGATTGCCATTGAAGAGCACCATCCACCCCAGGTGCACACTGCTTCTAACCCTTACCCCAAACAACCACCCCTCACAGCCCAACTTTAATAGTTTGCACAAGTGCTGACCACATTGCACTCCCACCCCCTCCCCAGAAACCACTTACTACTGGGAATTCCTCTACAATTGAGGGGGGGAACACAGTGCACCTGAGAACCCACAGCACAGGGGTTTCCCAATTCTATCTCCTGGTGTAGACAAGGAGCTTAGAATATTAGTGAGGCTGCCACCTCCTCTGACTCAGCACATGACCAGAGTAAGGCTGGTAACATTGCTAAGACCTCCCTAGAGGCAACAGCTGATGATGGACACTGTCCTGAGGCTGGAAGTCCCCAGTACCAAGCACAAGGGGCACATGCACCAACTGGTCTACACCAGTGCATGTAAATCCTGCTCTAAGCAGGAGGTCAGGTGATTCAGTATTAACTGATGATGACCTGAGCTTCTTCTATGATGTAGTTGCTCAAAACACCATTCTAGAGGATGAGGTTAGCAGACTCAAAGAGCTGTGGCCAGATGTCTCAGGATGCAAGTCCATCTGCCACCCTCATACACCCACAGATGGCACCTTCCCTTGAAGGTTTCCCAAACACCAGAGCCACCCAAACATCAACCACCTACCTCTGCTTCAGGCCCTACTTCAGGAACAGAACCCTCCTGAGCAAATAGGTGCTGTACTCCAAAATTCCCTCCCTCTCATCACCCCATAATCACTGATATAGTGATCAAAGCCCTTGATGAGAGGCTTTCCTCAACATTACAGCCCTTGGTTGATGCTGCTGTCCAAAAGACTCTTTCTGCGGTACCAAACCCCTTCCTCCAATGCACCCAAAAAGGGGGGGAGAGTACTGCAGTGAAAGAAAAGAAGAGGAAAAGATCCGAGGAAAAGAAGGAAGCGAAGCAAGCCCAAAAGGAGGAAAAGAACAGCAACCAATGCTCACCTACAAGCGAAAGAAAGGTGCTGATGAGCACATTGCTGAAGATAAAGCCTTGGAGCTACTGATAAAAAGGCTGATGCCGAACACAGTAGATCAATGGACAACATCATTGATCAGCTGTTTAGGCAAGGCCATGACACCATAAACTTGATTCTGAGATTCGACGACTAGAGATTGAAAGAAATCCAGAACAGATGGGCAAGTTATGAAGTGTTAGAAAGAGAAAGGCTTGAAATCATGATAAGATTTATTGCAAAATATCTTGGAAGATCAATGATTGAAATCAAAGCTTGGTCCAGGGACAGTATCTTGGCAATCACCACCAAGATCTGTTCATCTGAAGTATATACTAAGGGGCTTGTCATTGAAGCTTTGAATGAGCGGGTGCTGGGAGCAGGACTGAGCTAGCCAAGCAATCAAAAGCCACACTCACCTCAAGGATGCTAGAACAGCTGTCAACATTCTCACACCAAAAACACCCAAAACACCAACCCACCAAACCAACTCCCCTTACCCTCAAAACCATAGCCGATGATATACCCTTGAAGAAGAAGAGAAGGATATTGAGGCTAGAAGACGATGACGAAGATGAAGAAGACAGGCTGTCGCTCTCAGCTGTGATTCAGTTGCCTAAGGCCACAAGTCACTCCTCAGCAATTACTCCTGAAGTCCAGAGGACAAATGGTTAAAGTGAAGCTAGAAGAAGAAGAGCTTCATAAACAGCATGATGAGGAATTTCTGAAGAGAGAGAGTTGACAAAGCTTATGCAGCCACATCTTCCATCATCAATATGAAGGAGCAAGCCCTCAGACTTTACACTCTCAGGCATACCTTTCAATATCAAAAAGGAAAGAGTGAGGATTGGCCTGATCCCAGGGTCTCTCAAAGAATTCATAAGAACAATACCTCGGAGATACATGGCCAGGTGAAAAAGATAGTAGATGAAGTGATCTCTCTGGTCTTTGTAGTTTCACCCTGGGAAATCCTAGAAGACTTCAAGAAGGCCTACAAAGCTAATCTAACCCCTCAGAAGATGTTGGAAAACAAAATAGTGAAAAGGGGTTAGTTTACAAGAGGCTTGAGAAGTCAGGAAAATGAGCTCCAGTTGTTCCGAGGGTAATCACCCGGATGAGTTTGCTTACAGAATAATAACAACTGTGGAGCTAAAGAATGGGAAACAGGCAAATACCTGTCTGAGTATTATGGGCCGGAATCATTGTTTGAAGGAGGTGCTGAAGAGCTAACCATGGAGGAACAAATCACCTTCCTTGAGGCCTACACAAGAGTCGTACAGACTCATTATGGGGAAGTGAATCTCATGAATGGGATAACAACTCTGTGTCCTGTTCCCCAAAACAGAGTTCCCATTCATACTCTGCCAAACAAATATTTGAGGTTCTTCCCAGGCCGGAGCTTACATGGGTCATCTTTCTCTACTGATCAAGAAGGAAAAAGACCAACATTTTTGCCATCAATAAGTGGGAGCATAATAAGTAGAGGTTTTGGCTGCATTGGTTCAGGGGGAGTTTGTTGGACCAAAAGAACCATGAGCCATGATCAGAAAACCTCTAAGTCCCACATGGTATCACAACAACTGCTGAAAGCCTCATCAGTAGTTTGACAAGTGCTGAAGACTTCAACGACTGAAGATCAAGTGCTGAAGACCTTAACAGCTGAAGAACCAAAGTGCTGAAGTACAACAGCTGAAGAACACAAGTGCTGAAGCTGAAAGACAAAGTACTGAAGTACAACAGCTGAAGAGTTCACAAGTGCTGAAGATCAACAACTGATGTACAAAGTCTGAAGACAAAGACTGAAGACATCAGCTGATGATATCTACTGAAGTCATCAGCTGATGAAACACCTGAAGGTCAAAGTCTGAAGATCAAGTACTGAAGCCTCAGTAGTTGTCACAACTGCTGAAGAGTACTTCTTCAGTAGTTGTGATATCAGTAGTTTTTTTCTATGTTTCAGTAGTTTTGTTTAAAACGACTGAAGAGCTTGTTCTTCAGTCGTTGTAGTTTCAGTAGTTTTATATTTTGTACTTAACTTGCTGATATGTTCTCAGTAGTTGTGAACATTTCAGTAGTTTGTTAAGAATAGTATTTCTGTATTGGATCTGCCAGTTGTCACTTTCCGTGATAACGCAGTGACTGTTGCACTCTATTAAGGAGTGACAACCTATTGTAATCATTGAATGAAATGAGGAATTGAATGGAATGAATGATTGATTCGATTAGAAATATTCCTCATCTATAAACATTCTAGAAATCAGAAATACATATTCTCTCCCTATAACTGTATGCGATCTTAATGCTCACATATATCGTTAGCTTGCTACAATGGTCTAATTCGGTTGTATTCCGCTGCTTTATATTCTGATACATCAAACTTGTGATCACTGATCCTGTCAAAGAACAATACCTGTTGCCATCTGGAAGACAGTTGATCCAAGAGGAAGTCTTCGGAGCCAGGCAAACATACCATATGAAATAATAATCGTTCGCATCTGGAAAATGTTCTTCAGGGATTGTTGAAGCACTAAGATCACCTGATATCCATGTTGTCCAAATGAAAGATCAAGTTGGCGCTTAGGATATCCAACAGGGTAGGCAGCATATCTAACAGTAATGTCGGCGGATGGTAGCAGTAGAGATGACCACCTTATGCGAGTTGATAGATGAATGGATAGATTCTCCATTAACGGTCACATTCATCCAGAACTGACGTAGTGAATCGGATAAATGATTGGATTTAAAAGGAAAGCCGTTTTCAGTGGGGATTGGACCATAAGATCTATAGCATTATCAAATTTGGTCCAGAAGGGCGATTTTGTGAGGTACGCGACACAGTTGTGTCGAGGTTTGAGTCGCATGGTCGCCATTAATGAAGGTGAAAGGTTTTCAGAGCTTTTGAAATTTTAGGTCGTGAAAGAATGAAAAACTCTGAAAGAGGGAAACAGTTATATATATAGTACGGGTTATGAAACGACTGAAGGTTTTGGTGTGGTCATCAGTATTTGAAGCTACTGATGACGTGGTATTGGTGTGGTCAGCAGTTGTAAAACAACTGAAGACATGGTGTTTACTATCAGACGTTGAAACAACTGAAGTCTCTGATTTAGGCATCAGTAGTTTTAAAAACTACTGAAGACAAGTTGGACTTCAGATGTTGAAACAACTGAGGACTTGGTATTAGTCATCAGTAGTTGTGAAACTACTGAAGACCGTGGTTTTGCCGTCAGTTGTTGTAAAAACTGAAGACTTGGTATTAGGCATCAGTAGTTGTGAAACTACTGAAGACCATGGTATTGCTTCAGTTGTTTATAAAGAAACAGCAGTTTGTGAGCTACTGAAGAGAGAGTACTCATCAGTAGTTGTCGTCAATTCATAGCCTTTCAGCTGTTTCATACTGTCCTCAACACTTACTCATCAATCTTTTTGCTGTTTTCAGTTGTTTCATAGGACATCAGTACTTATCTGTTTCTACTGAATTCAGTTTGTAAACTACATCAGTAGTATAGAACAGATAAAGTACAGTACTTAAAGCATTAGCCTTCAGTAGTTTTAAAAAACTACTGAGGGTAAAATAACTCATCAGTACTTATATGTGACATGGTTACCGATGATCATCAGTAATTACTGAGATCATCAGTAGTTGTCACTATTCTAGCTGCAGCATACCAAGCCTTAACACCAGGTTGTGGAAAGTTGAACTATCCAAAGGCTTAGTAAAATGTCTGCAAGCTCATCAGCACTAGGCACAAACATAGGATTAATTAGACCCTTTTCAAAAACAATCTCTTATAAAATGATGTATAATTTCTATATGTTTGGTCCTAGAGTGCTGGACAGGATTTTTGACAATGCAAAGAGCTGAAGCACTATCCATTAATAATGGAGTTCTTAGTCTCTGTAATGCCATAATCCAAAAGTTGATTCTGAAGCCATAGTATTGGGATGTACAAACTTGCAGCAGCAATGTAACGGCTTCAGCAGTGGATGTAGCACAGATGTTTGTTCTTTTTACTCTGCCAAGAAACAAACAGTTTGCCTAGGAATTGGCATCCACCAGAAGTTGATTTCCTGGTCAACTTACATCCTGCATAGTCACTATCAGAGAAGCAACTAATTTGCAAGAATGTCCAGTGGAATACCATAAGCCTAGAGATTGTGTACCTTGCAGATATCTAAAGATCCTCTTGACTGCAATCAGATGAGACTCCTTAGTTGCAGCCTGAAATCTAGCACAAACACATGTAGAAAACATAATATCTGGTCTAGAAGCTGTTAATAATCAAGGAACCAATCATACATCTGTAAAGGTTTCATCAACACCTTTACCTTTCTGATCAACATCCAATTGTGTGGTGTTGCACATGGGAGTAGAACAGGATTTACAAGTTTGTAAATCAAACTTATTCAAAAGATCTTTTGTGTATTTGACTGATGAATGAAAATTCCATCAGTTTTTGTTTGATTTGCAAACCTAGAAAGAACTGTAATTCCCCCATTGCACTCACTTCAAACTTCGTTGCATTAAGGTTTGGAAAAAATCCTCACACAATTGGGGATCAGAGGATGCAAATATAATATCATCAACATAAATTGAACAAGTAGCTTATGCTGATCCACCTTCTTAATAAATAAAGTTTTATCTATGGAGCCTTAGTGAAATATTCTATAGAAGAAAGTTTGATAAGGTCTCATACCAAGCTCTAGGTGCTGTTTCAACCCATAAAGAGCTTTATCAAGCTTATATACCCATTCTGGGTGTTATTATCCCAAAGCCTGGTGGTTGACACCACATAAACTTCTTCTTTGATTGTACCATATAGAAAAGCACCTTTTTGACATCCATTTGGAAAACTTTAAGATGTGGAGTGCGCATAGGCTAAAAACAATCTAATTGCCTCAGTCTGGCTACAGGGGCAAGGTTTCATCATAATCAATACCTTCTTCTTGTGCAAACCCTGCACAACCAGTCTGGCCTTGTTCTTAACAATTAGCCCATTTCATTAGTTTTATTCCTAAACACCCATTTAGTGCCTATTGCACATACCTGGGGGTAGAGAACAAGCTCCCACACTTGCTGTTTCTGAACTGAAGAAGCTCAAGCTGCATGGCTTAAACACCCATCATGTCTCTCAAAGCAACATGATAGTTCTTCGGCTCTAGCTGACTGATGAAGAGAGCATAGAAGCAGAAATGGACAACTGGCTTCTGGTTGAGACACCAGCATTGATATCACCAAGGATTTGAGATATTGGGTGATTTTCAGCTCTTGGTAAACAATCAAATCTGTGCAAGTGTTTGTAGGGTCTTCAGCAGCAGCAGATGTTGATGCAGATTCTTGAAACCATGAAGATGGTGGCAACTCAAATGAAGTTGAGGATGCAGAAATCTCATCAGCATTGTTGTGGATGGTGCTGCTGGAGCTACAGAGCATCAGGTTTAGAGGACTCAGGCAGTGATCACTAACCCTGAAGAGGTGATTACTACTATCTCATCATCTTCAGTAGTAACGCCAGGTGGTGAACTGTTGACAGGAGCAACAGCAGAGAGATTGATAAGGAACATATTGCAGTAGTAGTAGTCACAAATCAAAGAGCTCCACAGGGCTTTGGGAATCTTGTCCTTTGGAGGATTCATTGAACTTGACATGTAAAGTCTCTTCAACCATCTTTGTTCTGCAGTTGAAGACTCTGTATGCCTTGCAAGTTGATGAATAACCAACAAAATACCCTGCATCCACCTTAGGATCAAATTTCTGGAGCTGATCCTTTGTGTTGAGAATAAAACAGGGACACCCAAATGCTCTAAAGAATGAAATGAGAGGGGCCAAATGATGTAGAACTTCATATGGAGTCTTCATCAACCTCTGATTTATTAGCACTCTATTTTGCACATAGCATGCTGTGTTGACAGCTTCAGCCCAAAAGGTCAATGGCAGTCCAGAATCAGCCAACATAGACCTTGCAGCTTCAATGAGGGTCCTGTTCTTTCTCTCCACAACTCCATTCTGTTCAGGAGTTCTTGGAATACTAAACTGTCTCTTTATTCCCTTGGAAAGGTAGAACTCATCAAGTGTATTGTTCCTGAATTCTGTTCCATTGTCACTTCTAATACACTTGACTGAGAGGGAATACTGCTTCTCAGCATACAACACAAAGTTGATGATCTTCTGTGCAGCTTCATCCTTTGAATGTAGAAAGAAAGTCCATACAAATCTGGAGTAATCATCCACAATTACCAGACAGTATTTCTTTTGTGCCATGCTCATCACTCTCACAGGACCAAAGAGATCCATGTGAAGAAGTTGTAAGCAGGCAGTGGACTTTGGTTCTTCAATAGATGGAAATGAAACCTTGTGCTGTTTTCCTTTCAAACAAGCAGTGCAGTTGTTTTCACACTTGAACTCCTTCATAGGCAGTCCCCTTACTAAATTATGGTGTATCAGTTGATTCATGTTTTTGAAGTTAACATGTCCCATCCTTCTATGCCATAGATTAGATTCTTGAGGAGAGGCCTTGGAAAATAGGCAAGGATGGCCTTTGAGATCAATTTTCTTGGAAAGATCTAAGGCATACACTCTTCCTGTCCTGTTGGCCTTCAGGAGAGTGTGAGCATCCAATACCTTGTCAATCAAACTCAGAACTTTGGATGACAGAATCCTGTAGTTCTGGCTTGTGAAAAGGGCAACATGGCCTTTGTCACACAATTGACTGACACTCAAGAGATTATACTTGAGATTTTCCACATGGTTGACATCATCAAACTTATTTCCCCATTGGAAACAAAGCCCTTCCCGATGATGTAACCTCTTGCATCATTGCCAAAGGAAACAAATCCCTTCCTTCCTGGAGAGTAGTCATTAAGAAGTGAGTTGTTCCCAGTCATATGCATAGATCCCCCACTGTCTACATACCAGATGCTACTTTGGCATGTTGAAGAAACCTGCATAAATAAACAATCAGTTAGTTTTGGAGACCCAAACCTTTTTGGTTTTGGGCCTGGTCTCATCAACAGATGGTAAACTAACAGGTTTATTGGACACAATAGCTTGAGGTGAAGGAGATGGTGTAGAAGAGGAGTCCTTCGGCTTGGATCTCCTTTTCTGGGGTTTCAACACAGGGCCATCAAGTTGGTTAACTCTTCCCAACAGATGTTGAACCATCATTACCAGCTGTGTCTGATTCTGGGAGAGAGCTTTCAGCTCTTCAGACACATTGGTATTGGTGTTTGATGATGAGTTCTTGTGTTGCACTATCTTCTTTTGAGCAACCTCAGCTATTGCCTGTTGCACTCCTTCCTTTTTAGATTTCCTTTTGGTCATAGGAGTAACAGGATTTGATGCTGCTGGTACAAACTTGGACTCAAACTCAGTTTTCATTTTAGCCAAGTTTTCTTTAATTTTCTCTTTTGTTTGAGTTTGGATCCCTTTTTGTACCAACAATCATCTGTGAGATGATTGAATAGACCACATATTTCACATGGTTTCTTCTTCATCTTCTGTGATCATCAACTAAAGAAGATGAAACTACTGAAGACTTGCTCTTCAGCAGTTTAGAAGCACTTTTTGCCTTCTTGTCAACTTCCTTAGTAGGCTTCAAATCCTTCCTACTGACAGTTTTCTTCTCTTCAGTGCTGTCAGTCATTAGGATTTGAACTCCAGATGTTATCCCCTGCACTCCAGTACCCTTAGTACTTCTAGGGATAACACTTGGGTTGATCAACTCATTGATCATGTGAGTGTCAGCAGTTGAACCATCAATTTCAGCTGATAGGTTCACAGAGGGATTACTACTGACTTCAACTACTGATGGTGCTTTATCAAGTAGTGAATCACATGATGAGGTGGATTGGTCATTACTTTCTCCATCAGATTCTGCTCCTGCTCTTGAAGCAAAAACTGTAGGAGGAGCAGTGTGATTATAACCAATTCCAAACTTCACATTGGAAGTTGTTTGCTTATTAAGAAGCATTTCAAAGCCCTTGCAAGATTGTACCCATCGATCACACTCTACCTGGGTGACAGCAAGAGTATCTTTGAGGTCTTTGTACTTCTCTAAGAGTACATCCTCCCTAGCCTATCATCAGAAATTGGCATTTTAATTTGTAAATCTCATCAGTTTTCTCTTTTAGCACAGACTCAAACTCAGCTTTATTTTTGGAAATTATTTGTTCTAGCTCAACATTTTTATTGATTAAAGCCACATTTGCTTCTCTAATAGAGGCAAATGCTGCTATGCAAGTTTCAGAACATAATTTGGCCTTAGCCTCAGAGGATACCTGTGATACCTTTGTTGAAGAGGTACTTGAAGATGATCCATCAGAGGATTCCAAAGCCATGAGAGCTAGATTTCCAAAAGGATGCTCACCACCATGTTGACCAGCACCTGAGAACAGTTGTTCATTACCAGACACATCATCTGGTAAACTGCTCCAGTCAACAACTCCTGGTGTGAAGAAGCTGTGTTGTTGAAGTTGATTAGGTTGATGAGATTGGGATGGTTGAGGCTCAGGGAGTGCATGTGGTTGCTGAGCAGTGGGTGCTTGAACCTGGCCAGGTTGTGGCATGTAATAGCAGGGGTATGGATATGGCATTGGCCCCTGTGGAACAAAATATGCAGGAGATTGTGGTTGATGATGATAACCAGAATTGACAGGTTGTTGCCCTCTGTTTGTTGACTATTGCCAGGGAAAGTCACAAAAGGTGCAGGAGAGTTAGATCCAGATGATCTACATTCTCTTGCAAAGTGCCCAAGCCTGTGGCATTTATGGCACTTCAACTTACTCTTGTCAAAACCAACTTTGTTTTGCCAGAGAGTCCTGGGAATTTCCTTCCAGTTCTTTTGTAGAACTTCTGAGATCTGATATTTATCAAGGCCATTTGGCTCAAAATATCCATCTCTTCTAAGTCATCATCAGCAATCCCCTTGAGATCATCCATGATGAAAACATAGATTGTCACTATTACTACCAACAGAATGACTATCAACACTCACAAAGGCAGGCTCAGAAGTGTTTGTAGAGAAATCAATATGCTCATCATACTGGCTTTCAGATGACACATATTCTGACTCTTGATGTCCAATCAGGGCAGTGTTCCCTTGGACAAAATCCTCAGTGAGTTGCCAGATGAAACCAATTTCCTTTTCTGCTCTATCTCTCTCTCAAATGTAAGCAGTTTCCCATGAAGTTGGGTGAGAGATAGGCGATCAACATCAGCATTTGAGCGTAGAACAATGGTATATGTGTTCCATCTCTCAGGCAGTGATCTTAAGAATCTATGGTTCATCTGACTCCTGGTATATCATGTTTAACCATTTTTAATTCAGAAATTAAACATGAAAACCGCTCAAATTGTTGAGTCAGAGTCTCACCCTTTCTATGAGAGAAAGTCTCATATTGTTGGGCGAGGATTTCCCTGTTGTTTGCTAAAACTCATCAGTACCACCAAATTGTTCTTTGATGGCATTCCAGAGGTCATGAGCAGATTCACAATGCAGAAGCCCAGAGTAAATCTCATTAGGAATAGCCATAGCCAAAATTCCATGGGCTTTTGCATCGATTTCAAACAACTTCTTGTCCTCATCGGGAGTATGCTCCTTCTTCTTTGGAACCAACTGGTTTGTTTCCGGATCATTTACCATTGGCTTATGTGGTCCATGTACCACAGATGTCCAACACCCTAAGCTATTGACAGACAGGTGATGGAGCAATCTTCTCTGCCAAATGTTATACTCATTCCTCACAAGATCGGAGGCTTGGTAGAGGATCCAGTATTGAAAGGATCATTCGAAGAAGTAGTCATTGTGAAAATCAGACAGATTCAAGTAAAATCACAATAAATTTAGCTCAAAACCACACAGAACCTCAAACAAAGCGGCCAGAAGCGATACACTCTCAATCTCTATAACAGATCCTTGTGAATTTGCTAATTCAATTAAACTTAGAGCGATTGAACAGTTTCAATGATCAATTGTTAGATCGATCAATGATTAACCAGCTCTGATACCATGTGTGGAATCTCAGCCCTTGGTTTAATCGATTGAACAGATATAGCAGCGGAATAGCTCAGAATTAGACAAATTCAAACAAGAACAATTGATAAAACGATAAGAGAATTTTGTTATAGAGAGAGAAATATCCGACAAAAGGAATATTGCATTAAGATTGTCGGCCTCAAAGGCCCGATTACAGGTGAGTCATCCTTCCTTATAAGGAAAGAGTGACGAAGGCTGATGTCACTTGAAAGTGACATGTAACCGTTTGATAACTACTGATGTTTAACAACTACTGAAGATGTCAACAACTGACATCTTCTTACAAATGTTCCTAAGTGTTAAACATCTTATTTACAACTACTGAAAAATATATAAACTACTGAAACTACAACAAAACTGAAGAAAACCTCTTCAGTTGTTTACAAGTACTGAAAAGAAAAGTAAACAAACTACTGAAAGAAAAGAAAACTACTGAAGAGAAAAACCATCACAACAACTGAAGAAGCCCTCTTCAGCTGTTGTCATCAGCTGTTAACATCAGCTGATGTCTTCAGTACTTGAACATCAGACTTTGTCTTTCAGCTGTTGATCTCGTCTTTGTCTTCAGTACTTGTTGAAGTCTTCAGACTTTAGATTCAGCTGTTGTCTCAGTCTTTGTCTTCAGTACTTCAGACGTACTTCAGCAGTTGTATTCTTCAGACTTTGTAGAACAGCTGATCAGGTCTTCTTCAGCTGTTGTGATGTTTGTGGGACTTAGAGATTTCTCTGATCAGGCTCATTGGTTCTTTTGGTCCAACAATAAGATACTAGGTGAACCATCAGGAAAGTATGGTCCATTGTTTTGAGGCTCAGTTCTTCCTTGGGATTAACCGGTACAACATAACTTTTAAAGAGGATAGCCGGGACTGAGTGAAGGGCTGATTGTGATCCCCCAACAGTGAAACCATGATTCTTTTCATTCAAATAGGGATTCTATTGAATCCTTTGTTTTTAAACTTTAAGCTCTTGAATTCACCAACTTTTTAGTTGTCAGAATTTTCTTTTGAGCATGTTTCAAGTAATCCATGAAGGGAGCCTAACGATTGTAGAAGACCTAAACTTAGCACCGTGACCATGGCATTGGCTTGTGTTGTTTTGAAACATTTTGAACTATTTACATTTTATGATTGTTAAAAACATGTTGTACTAATGATGTATGTACGCTTTATTTGGGGGCTAGATTCACTTCTAGCCTTGCTTTCTTTTAAACTGTAATGCCATGTGATGTTTTCTCCTTTTGTGCTCTTTGATGGTTTGTTTCCGCTACCATATGTTGTTGCTAGTCTGTAACGTCCCACCCTACCTGGGCCCGGGGTGTGACATATGTTCAAAAAAAAGTGTAACAGACAAGACATGTGGGAAAACCTCTTATGAATTATGACATAACAAAAGACCATCATAGGGTTCTTAAGTCCTTTTGAATGTCCATGCACTCTCCTAAATACCAAATATCACTTGTCAAAATTTGCTAAAAAGTCATTAGATGGGTTATTCGTAGGATACTCATCGCAAGCTAAGGCTTACAGACTATACTACAAAGTAGACGACACCATTGAGAAATTTGAAATTTTTATATTTAATGAAAATTTCTCAAATAGTGTAGGAAGTACCTCAAGTTGGATGTTTGATCTAGATGGATACACAAATGATTTTAACCATTTGCTTAAGAATGTTTAGGATACTCACTTGAAAGATCAACATACCCACAAACTATGAGTATTGAAGATTAAAGAGTTGATAAGCACTTGGTTTTAGTCACATCAAATCAATTGATGATCCTACCCAGCCATAATCAGTAGATAGGGATGCTACTACCACAAATGTTATAGATCAACTAACACATAATCATGATGACTCATCGGATGAGGAGTCTCATGAGCACTGTTGTACTAGGCAATCTCTTGATAAGGAAACAAACATGGCAAACGCTGAAGGAGGAGTCAATTTGGTAGTTGATCCGGTCATTTTCAGTGGTCCATTTGTTGAACTTCCTTATACAAACTTCTCCAACTTGGATTTATCTTAACAACTCCAAGTGATCCCTAAACTAAGAATTCATAAAGAGCATCTAGTTGAGGATGTCATCGGCAATGTTGATGTTGGTGTCATAACAAGAAGCAAAGCTCATGAGCCAAACATTTGCTTGTTCTCATACTTTTTGTCTTAGTTGGAACCAAGTAAACTTGATGAAACACTAAGAGAGAACAGCTGAGTAAAAGCTATGCAAGATAAGCTCCCTTAGTTAGAAAGACAAAAAGTTTGGAAACTATGTGTACTTCTTAAGGGGAAGAATACAATGGGAACCAAATGGGTTTTCAAAAACAAGAAGAATGACAGGGGTATTATTATCAATAACAAAGCAATACTTATGGTATAAGGGTACACATAAGAAAAATGAATTGTTTATAATGAAGTCTTTGCTCCGGTAGCAAGACTTGACGCAATCAAAATTCTTTTGGCATTTGTTGCCTTAAAAGACTTCAATATGTTTCAAATGGAGGTCAAGAGTGCATTCTTTTATGGTAAGATAGATGAAGAAGTTTATGTCTATCAACCCTCTAGTTTTGAAGATTCAAAGTATTTGGATTAGTATGCAAACTTGATAAAGCTCTATATGAGCTTCACTAAGCTTCAAGAAAATGGTATGAGACACTCTCAACCTTTTTTCTGAAGTATGGATACACAAGAGGATCTATAGACAAAAATACTTAATAAAGAAAGTTGAACTAGATATCATCTTGATATAATTATATGTGGATAACATTATATTTGGTTCTACAAATGAGATATTGTGTAAGGAATTAAGAGTTCCATAAAGTCAAAGTTTGAGATGAATTCAATAGAAGAACTAACATTCTTCTTAGGAGTATAAGTAAAACAAACACTGATGGTATCTTCATAAATAAATCTTAGTTTATTAAACACATCTTGGTGAGATTTCAAGCTATTGATGCTAAAGCTACTAAAACCTCAATATCATAGACATGTTCACTCACTCCTAATCTTAAGTGGGAAGTAGTAGATCAACAGCAGTATAGAGCCATTATTGGATCTCTCATGTATTTCACAACCAGCATACTAGATAATATGTTTGCCACATGTCTTGCTTAAGATTTCAAGCTATTCTAAAAGTGTCACACATGATAGCTTCCAAGAGAATTTTGATGTATCTTAAAAGGAACCTAAGTTGGTATTATGGTACCCTAAAAGTACATACTTCAATCCATATGTGTATATCGATATTGACTATGGAGGATGCAACATCAATAATAAATCCACCTCAAGAGGATATCAATTTCTAGGGGGAAGATTGGTTTTATGGAAGTGCAAGAAGCAAACATGTGTGCCAATATCAACAACAAAAGCAGAGTACATTGCTACCTCTAGTTGTTGTGCACATGTGTTGTTGATTTAAACTCAACTTAGAGATTATGGAGTAAGCTTTATGAACACACCCATTCACATTAACAACAATAGTGTTATCTCAATCACAAACTAACAAAACACACTTATATCATGTAACGTTTCATTTGAGATTGTGTAGAAAAGAGGATTATTTAATTAGTTAAAGATCATACAAATGAACAATATGCAGATCTTTTCACAAAGGCATACGATGAAACAAGATTTAAATATCTTATATCTGCTATTGGGATGATGAACTTTGAATAATTAATAATCTTCTCAATATTATATAAACATAAATCTGATAAAATTTGTGAAGATTTTGTTTTCTTAATAACAAAACTCGGCATGGGCCGAATTTTGCAATTCGGAAGATAAGTGTACTTTGGCACTTGTCTTACAAAAGATCTGTAAGGACCCACTTCAATCTTTTGATAATTAGTGGCGCCATATTTCTCCTAAAAATACTATTCCATCATCACAAAACCATAGGATTTACAATTACACTTGTAATTTTTTTAAAATAGTACTATTTTATATTATCCTCAAACTATAAACCAACTTTTCTTCCTACCATTGTCATTATCTACCTTCAACTATTACCAAAAATCTTCATCTTTCCAAAACCCTACTCAAATTGAAATTCTTTCCAAATGGTTGTTCGAAACCTAAAATTCCGACCAAATCACAACATTGATACTTCACTTGAACCCATTCGTGATTCAGTATACTACATTGTTGTTATCTTCCTTAGCAAGAACAACTATGTTTTTCCATCTCTGTCGACCTAGTGATTTGTGCACCACACATTTGGGTTTGGAACACATGTTATGTTCAAAGAGAACATTGAAACCAAGGTCCTAACTGCATTTGTGCAAGGACTAAAGATCACTATCCTTGCACCAAGATTCGTCAACATCTCAGGCTACATGACACAAATGGCGAATCTTCCTTCTCCAAAGAAATGGTAAGCAACAAGTTCAAAGAGATGGGGTACGAAGGACCTGTTCCAACATCTAGCTTCTCCAAATCAATGGTATATCACAACTGGAAAATAATCCTTCATATTCTTTTACATTGCTCGTCAAACAAGTCTGGTGGATGGGATCAAGTTCATTGGATTTAGCAGGGGCTATCCATGGATTTGTAAAACAACAAGGTTATAATTTTTAAAATTTCATATTTCAAAATCTTTGTAAAAATGTAATTGCTTCTAGCAAAGTCAAGATTTCAGTGTACCCTAGAGTTATTCAACTAATTTTAAATGAGGAATTGGATAATAATCTACAACTTAAAGGAGAACAAAGCCATTTTTACAAATTTCATGGCTACTCCAAAATTATTTTCAGGTAAATTACCTATGTATTTGCCCATATTCTAGAGGTCATTGAGCCTCAAGGTGGTAGCATGGTTACACTGCCACTAATGATCCCATACCCTCCATATCAAAGCCAAAAATTATCAAAGAGCAGCAAACCCTTGCATCATCTACTAAGAAGATGGTGGCTCCTATGTCTCCTCCATCAAAGAAAGAAACACTAGAAACTCGTGACCTAACCATGCCAAAGGTGTCAGCCCCACCAAGAGGAAGCTCCAAGAAGAAGGTTTCTCTTCCTTCTTTTAAGTAGACCACATAAAGCCTACAAGCCCTTAATTAAAGGCCCAACACTCTATTGAGAAGCCAAAAAGGGATACCGCAGGATCGGTTTTTGTACTCAACACAAGTATTTTCTCTCAAACTCACTAAGTAACACTTGGGTTTGTGATAAAGCAGAATCCTTTTAAGAGTGATGATAATATACTAAGTAAATCAAAGAAAAATACAAGAGAATAGTTTTTCAAGATACTTGTATATTTTAAATCTCAACTCAAAGTATTACAAGACTCTTATAAGCATGTTACATGAGTTATAATAAGAAACTATATATACTACTACCTATAATCGGATATACTTTGATACCAACCGGAAACCTTATACTAAAGCAAATACTACAAAGTTAAAGTTAACGTTTCTTAGATAAAGTATTATCTAAGATACGGTAGTCATGACATGTTCATGACTTACCTTTTGTCACCAGCTAAAGTTGGCAACTATACTAACTGATAAATGTGAACAATGGAATAAAGTATGGTCAACTAGATGGGTTTACAGAAAATGCCATGCAGTATATTAGAGATCTACAACGGAGTGTTAGAGGGACCATACTTATGTCCGCTGGTTCATAGTAGCTACTTTCGAAGGTTAATTGGCTTCGGAAGAACTTGTTCTTCTAAAGCCACTTATACTTCATAAGTGGTTACTTCTTCTAAGTCTTCCTTGGGACTTCATACTTTGGAAGTTGTAGTCTTCATTTCTTCTAAGTGTTGAAGCTTTGAAACAATAGAGACTTTGTCTTCGGAAGTTGGAGTTTTCCTTCGGAAGTTGATCTTGCACTTGACTTCGGAAGAACCATTTGTCTTCAGAAGTTCCACTCTTAGCTTCGGAAGTCCTTTATTAGTTGTACCAAAATAGTCTAAGTGTTTTGGTTTTGGTTGCACCAGCCTTTCTAGATCCAACAAACTCTACCTAGGCTAATGCTACCAAAACCTCACTTCTTCCTGCTTCTCAAAACCTTTAGCACCATGGACAGAAGTTGTTTGTCTGTTTCTTTGTTCTTCCATGAAGTTGTGCTAAGAAGTTTGTACAAGTCATTAGTAGACAGGAGATCTAGTATGTCACTTTAAATAACATGTACCCTTTGTTGTGCCCCCTGAAGAGAGTTAGTTGAGGGGAGTTATAGTCATACTCCCATCTAACTATGGATTTAAGGTTGGAACATTCAACCATTTGAAGAAAGGCTTTTATTTTGGTTGTTGATCCTTTCTTTTCCCCCTCCTTTCTCAGTTTCATCTCCTCTTCAACATTGGACCTTGCAGTCAGCTCAGCTAGATGAAGGCTATTGAGATGATTCCTGATATGAGTAGCTATCTCAGAGTTGGAGGGGTTGGATAATGGCTTCTCTGCTAACTCAACAATGTCAAATCTGCTTGTGTAGCAGAGAAGAGGCATTGAGCCTGTTTGTCTCACCATTCTTTCTCTTAACAACAAAGTTATGAGAAGAGTCTTTGAACCTCCACTGGATAATCTTCTTCCTTGGTACAAGGGGCTGACTAGGAACCTTGTCACCTTTCTTTGTATCCAGCAGAGTCACTAGCTTTCTTCTTAGCTTCTTCTCTTCATTTTTAAGAGAATCAGAGTTGAGGCCAAGGAGTTTTGCATCTTGGTCCAATGTTCCTCTAGGCAGATCAAAGAATTGATCTCTTGTGAGAGAACATGAGGAGCCATCAAAAAAAGTCAATTTGACGGAATCATCCTCATAAGACGTGTCGCTCAAAGTTGTACACTTAGTGCGCTTCATCTTGATTTCCTTGAACTCCTCTAAGGAGTGATGTTTGGATGAATGAGAGGATAACTTGGGTAGTTGTTTGGTGGGAGAGGTTTGGGTTCTGAGTAAGGTTTTAGGTTTGAGGATGGGTAGTTGTGGTGGTTGTTTGGATTGAGTGGGTGAGGAAGTGGGTGAGGTTGATGACGTGGGTTCAGTGGTGTAAGGCTCAGAGTTGGTTCAATTTTAACAGGGAAAAGGAAATGGATAGGTTCGGGTTGAGGCTGTGGTTGTGGAGTGCATAAGAAAGTCATCCCCTATATTCTTCTATACATTTTTTTCCTTCTTCCAGAGTGTATGTCAGCCTTGATTTCACTGGCAATACGTATCTTGTATGCCCAAGACACATACAAGATTGATGTGGTTAGTACGTTATGATCCAAGTCGGGTCATACCCAATAACAAGCTAAACAAACACCAATAAATGTTTATTTTTTAATGAGATCATACATATAAACATTGACACCAATTTAGAAAATGGGTTTTCTAAAACATTGCTTTGTAATACAACAATACTATATGGATAGTTTGTTCATGAGATATTATTTGTTTCATTATTTAAGTTGGTTAAATAATAACAAATAAAAGTGTGTTATTGTTATGAAATTAAAAGAGGTTTTAATTTTATAAAGTTAAGGGTTAAAAGGAGTAAATTGTGAAATACAAAATGGGGGGAAAACCCATTTTAACTCAACCTTTGGCCGCCCAAAAGGGGTCATTGAGACCAGCCTTTTGCTTTGGTTTTTGAGTGTGGTTCTCCTCTCTTACACTCCATTCATTCATTCACACTTCTCTCAAAAAATTACAAGCAAAAGAACCTCTAAAACCAGGGCCAATTTCGGATTTTGTAAGCTGGAAAAGAGGCTGAAAATTTCAGTTTTGGAAGAGATATCTTTGGTGTTGCATCCTAACAAGCAAGGTGTTTGAAGGGTTTGTGGGTATCACTTCTTGAGGCCTTCTCCTTTGAAGGCTAGACACATTCAAGAACATCATCATCTACCTATTTTCATCTACATCATCTTGTTCTAGAAAGGTTGATTCTATGAACTCCCTATGGTTGTTTTGTTTTGTTTGATAGCACACTATTTCACATATTATTATGATCCTTATTCTTGAGTTTTGTTTGTGGTTTAATATGGCAAAATTTTTCAGATTATAAACCATGTTTTAAACCTCTTATTCCGCTGCATTTTCTATAGTTTAAAAGGTTAAACTAAGAGTTTTACATGTGACAAGACTCATCAGAGGTTGATGACGTAGGTTCAGTGGTGTAAGGCTCAGAGGTTGGTTCAATATTAACAGGGAAAATGAAATGGATAGGTTCAGGTTGAGGCTGTGGTTATGGAGTGCATAAGAAAGTCATCCCTATACTCTTCGATACATCTTTTTCCTTCTTCCAGAGCGTATGTCAGCCTTGATTTCATTGGCAATACGTTGCAGGGTCTTCAAAGACATGGGACCCACCTGCCTACCAGAGAAGCCATGAGCCCGGAGATAGTCCTTCATCTAGGCTTTATCACCTATCTTCTTAGTAGCAGCAAGTCCTGCTTCTTCTTCTTTCTTCTTCTTGTCCCTCAGTTTTTCTCTTGCAGCTTTCTTTCTCTCTTTCTCCAATTATTCTTGCTATTTGTTGAAGAGCCATAAGATCGTATCATTATCATGGGGAGATAGTTCTTCTAGAGAGAAACCCCTGGAGGTTAGGACAGTTATCCTTTCCCTCCTGAGCTGCAGATCAGCTTCCCTTTTCTTCCTCTCTCTTTCCTCCTCTAAGGCCAGCCTTGCTACTTATTCCCTTTGTTCAATCAGCAGCAGGGTTTCCTTTTCTAGCTCAGTTAACTCCTCTAGTGGTAGTAAGAGCACATCTTCACTAATAACTCTAAGCTTGATAAGTCTATCAATGATCTCCACCCTCTTTCTATTGTTGATAGCCTCCTGGTTAGCTGCAGCTGCTTTGCTACTTGCAGCTAGAACTTCCCAGTTAGGAGTCTACCTTTCTTCTTAAGTTTTTCAACCTTGCTTCCTCCTGAAGCTCTTCCTAGGTCATCTTCCTCTTTTCTTTAACATCTTCAGAAGTGCTAGACCTTGGGGTTCTTGGATGGAAGTTTCAGGCTGAGAGATGGTAGTTGGAGCTTGTTGTAGTGGTTTTGTTTGAGCTAGGGGTCGGTTGAGAAAGTCCTCACTATTCACCTTAGATGCCAGCTCTAGATTTGCATCTGTGATTATTAGATCCTTAGACAAGGGGAATAGTCCTTTTGTAGCTTCCATCTCAACTTTGGAACATTGAAGTTGTTCTTCCGAGGCTTTGACTTCGGCTTCGGAAGCCTGAGGGAATGCACTATTTGTCCCAATTGTTTTAGTTGATGAGCCATCGGTCCTTATTTCCCCTTCGAAATCAATCTCAGGTTCCATGGGAGCCTTAGGTTGACCAACTTCTTCCACAGTGGTAGAAGGTGCATTTATCCTTTAAAGTTCTTTAGCTCCAAAGTACATCATAGCTGCATCAAGGCTAGGCTAATCTAAAGAAAATCCCATCAAGAACTTAGAAAAGATTCTATTGAGATCTCTGAGCATCCTCGAGTCTATTTGTAGGAAAATTTGAGGAGGGTTAGGAAAAATTGTTGCTTTGGAAGCCGGGCATCTTGAAGTTAGAGAAGTTAAAGCTCGGCTTGGTGGTTCCACATATCTTTGTCCCTGAACACTCTTCCCCTTTTTGGTAGCATCATCTTGAGAGCTAGATGAGCTAGAGGAAGAGGTCAATGAGACCTGAATAGGTACATACCTGACAGATCTCTCAATTTGTTTCTCAACTAGTTGAGTTTTGAGATTTTCAATCTCAAGTTTCTAAGAGGCGGAACTATCATCTAAAGTGTTAACCTTGGATTCAAGATTTGAGACTTTAGAAACTAGGTCTTAAATGGTGAGTTTCAGACTTCCCTCATCTTCTTTTGAAGAATCACAGGGAGATAAGGTAATATAACTTGTATGCTCATCCTCACCGCCAAATGTGGTTTCTTGACACCTTGGTTTCCCTTGCCGAATGATGTCTCTTTTAGAGGCATCAAAAGGCACGGTTGTTGTAGATTCAGACTTAGAAATGTTACCACTGCCATGGGGATCCAATGAGGCTCCTTCAGTAGCGGTGGCTGAATCTACATGAGTTCCCTCCATATTAGTGGGACTCACCTTAGTTGGTTTTTACTTATGGGGGATAGAGATAAGAGGTTCCTCTAGGCTTTATTGATCCATAAAAGGGTATTGGGGATCAACTTCATTTCCATGAAGAGACTTAATCTTCTTATCAGTTCTTATCAGTAGGTCAATGAATGATATGGAAGTTAAACCTAATGGCCCGGGACTTTGGTTAATGTCTATTGGCATTGAGCCTTTGATGGGGTTGTCCCTTTTCGCTACTCAGGGAAGTATAAAGACTCACCCTGAGGGCTTTCAGCTTGGGTTTCAGGCACAAAGGATTGAGACTGAGGAGACTTAATTTCCTTATTCAGGTCAAATGTGAAGGATGGTGAGACCTCAGACTGAGTGGGGGGCCATGTTCCCACTCCAGTGTTTTTGGATTGAACAGGAAGGGCTTGCTTAATCAAAGTAGATTGAACAAGGGTTCATTTGGGTCATCTCTGGTAGGTATATTTGATGGGGTGAGAAGTAGGGTTGGCAATGTGAGGGTAGTTGCTAGTGTGGGTTCATCACCTGTGGGGTTAATAGGGATGTCACCAGAGCCATTGACTCAATCATACCTGGAAGAAGATCAATGTGTGTTCCAGTGTAGTTGGTGGACACTCTCTTCAGACTTTGAAGATTGTAAGCCTTATTTGAGGAACTGGTAGGACAGTTGTATAAACAAGCTGACTCTGCTCCAGCTCACAGTTAATGATGTGTTAAAGGAACCTGGGATACATAAAGAAGGTGTCCCTTTGGAGGTTCCCCATAAGGTTAGTCAGCACAAACCTTGAGTAATTGAAGCGAAGGCTTTTCACCAACCTATGAACTAGGCATCATATTTCATATGGTATTTGATCCCATCCCCAAGACTTATTAGACAAATAGTGGAGAACAACATGGAGCAGAAACTTCCAGTTGTATGAGAAATTGAACTTGTAAAAAGTAGATCTATTCATATCTCCACCATATCCCATTTGGGTATATGTGTTTTCTAGGTCTAACTTAGGGAATTTAGTAGGAGCGCCTTCATCATGAAGCTCCCGATGCTCCCTAATGAGTTATTCAGTAATGATCAACTCCTGGCCACAAATGCTCCACCTTATTACCCTAACCCCATTTAGGGTTTCAATCTGACCATTGCTCCAGAATTCAGCCATATGATTTGAGTAAACGGTGGGATTAATAGTCAGAGCGGTGTAATAGGTAGATTGGGTGAGAAAACAGATGATATCTAAGAATTCAGCATCATTGGATGAATCAAGGTGTGCGACTTGGTTGTGCTGAGGGTTAAGCGCCATTATGGGAAAAAGGTTGCAGAGAAATGAGTTTGAATTTAGGTGAATTGAAAGTGAAGGAAGCTTATGGGAAATAAATTTGGTAAAAAGATTAAATGAAGAGTCATGTTTATTTAAATAGATGAAATGGTGGTTTTGTGGGTTGGATAAGGTGAAGAGATGGTTTGGGGTAAGATGTGACAGGGGCGGTAAAATTAAAAACCATTTAAAAGATTCCGACATCATTAATAAAATCTTTGTTTTTTTACCGTGTGGGGCACAAAGATTTCCATTAGACAGTAAGGTCTTCTTTTGAGTATAAAATATTTCCGAAGGTAATCTTCTTTAGAAGCCAATTTTACTTCCGAAGGTAAATTTCTTACTTCTGAGAGTAAAATGTGCTTTCCGAGTGGAGTGTTTTTGTTAAGTGCTCTAAGAAAGTTTAACATGTTGTCTTTATTTGTCGTTTAATAGTTTGTAATAGTATAGGGACTATTTGTGTACTTTGTTAGTTCCTTTACTTTTTGTTTTCAGTATAAATAGCTTAGTCGTGCAGGTAGATAGTATGATTCGAACCTGCTTTCATACTTGTAATTGTTTTAGCTTGATATTAATGAAAACATGAATTTTGTTGATATCTTGTTCTGATTTGATTACTTTGTGTGAATTTCTTTGAATTGTGTTCATAAATCCTCACAGATTGATTCATTTGATCCTATCAAATGGTATCAGAGCTGTTGGTAAGCTATTAGTGATTGATTTTTTTTAAGTTTATCGAACTTGAAAACCTCAAAAATCTCACTGAATCTGTGATTGAGATACAATTCAATTAAAAATTTGTTATTTTCTGTTGTGTTTCATCATCAGAAACATGATTTGAAGCATAATTAGCAGTTCAATTCATCAAATTCAAGTAAATTTGTTGAATTTGTTGTTCGAAAAAGAGTTGAAGTTTTCAAACTGAAATTTCAAAAATTGAGTGATTTGTTGTTGAAATTGAAGAAATTGATATTAAGAAGAATGTTTATCGGCATAAAACTCGCTTAATTGAAAAGTTTCAATTGAATTCATCAACATTTGAAGAATTCAGAAGATTTGAATCTGTTATTTTCATATGAACATGATGAATGTGACGCATTAGGGTTGAAGTTTGCTGAAAAATTGTCCAAGTGTTAGGCGTTTGACTACTGTTTAGTCGCACCAACACTGTGTAGACGTTTTCAGTTCAGACGTTTTCAGTTCAGACGTTTGATTACTGTTCGAGAGTCCAGACGTATCATTGTTGAGAAGTATTTGAATTATTTAGACGTTTGATAACTGTGTAGGCGCATCAACACTGTGTAGACGCATCACAACTGTTTAGACGTTTTACAACTGTTCAGACGCATCAATTTTAGGCGTTTTGGAAAAATTTTCTAAGGCATTCCCTTAGACAACTCTCAACTTAGACGCATCAACTGTTGAGGCGTTTGAATACTGTTCAGACGTTTCAACCTTGATACTTACAATTTTTTTTAAAGAAAAATCTTTGAAAACTTTTTCAATTTTTTTAAAATTCAAAATATAAGAAAACAACAAAAATATAAGAATGGTGAAATCAGAAGATTCTGAAAACAGAGTTCCAAAAATTAAAAATAGAGCTGATTTCAAAAATTGGTCTCTTAGGCTAAAACATCATTTTAATTCCATTGACACTGATCTTTGGAAATCTATAGAAAAAGGACCATACATTCCTATAATAACCGATGGACCTGACAGAGGGTTTGTGTACACTAAAGATTCTCCATAACCTTATCTAGAAGATGATCTTCAAGGAGATGATCTGAAAAGAGTTAAGAATGATATTAAAGCCTATTCATTGATGTGTAAAGGACTACCTTTGGAAGTTCTTACAAGGCTTGATGCATATCAAACTGGATATACACTATATAAAGCATTGAAGATCATTTGTGAAGGAGGTAAGGAGATTCAAAATCTAAAGAAACAAAAGCTGAAAAGACAATTAGAATTGTTTCAACATTTTTCTAGAGAGACAATAAATCAGATGATGAACAGATTTGTTCAACTCATAACTGAGATGTCAACAGCTGGTATCAAACCTGATCTTGAAGATTTAAATCTCAGACTACTCAATGCTTTACCATCATCATGGAAACAAACTGTAACTCTACTAAAGCATACTAAGAAGTTTCCAATGGATCTAGATCTTCTTATTGCAAAAATAGAATCAGTGGAGATTGATGAAATCTCAAGGAACAATGATAGAGCAGCATCAATGTCTCAATATCAGTTTGTTGCTTCTCCTGCAACCACTATAGAGAATGCATTCATGGAAAAAAGTGAGAAAAGTCCTGAAGAAAAGGGAGATTTGTTTGTTGGAGCAGGATTTTTCACTGACTCATCATTTACCAGTGCACCTGCTTATACAACTCAGTCTCATTCTCAATCTCCTCCTAAACCAGAGTCCCAATCATCAAATATTCAAACAGAGACTTCTTCATCATCTAACTCTGCTAAATCTAGCAAAGTTAAAGATGTGATTAATATCCTATTAGAGGATGAAGAGTCCAAAACTGTATTCACTTCGTTTATGGCCAGCTTTCAAGCATATCAAGGTAGCCATTTAACTCAACTAGATTTTGTTTTACAGGATTTATTTGAGATGGATCCTGAAGATGTTGAAGAGATGGACCTGAACTGGCAGATGGTGATGATTGCCTACAGGACTCAAAAACATTCTTATGTCAACAAGAAATACAAGCCAAGTGCAAACAAGACTGTTGGATTTGACAAGTCAAAAGCTAGATGTTTTAATTGTAACAGTTATGGACACTTTTCAAGAGAATGCAAAGCTCCAAGGAATAATGGAGGAAGTGCTCAATCAAGCTCAAGCAATCAAAGGTTTCAACAAGCTCAGAAGACTTTTCAAAATCCTTATCAAAGTCTTCCTATGCTAGAGCTTAAAGATGAAACCAAATCATCTGATGAAACAAAGAAAGCACTAGTAGTCAGCATAAAAGATGGATATGATTGGAGTGCATATGCAGATCAGATTACAAATGAATTAACATCAAGTTTATCTCTTATTGTAGAAATTCAAGAAGAAGATTGGTCAGAAAACAATGACCTAAAAGTGGAAAGTGATGAAGAGGAAGATGACTATGATTGGAGTGACAAGTCTGATCCTAAGGAGGATACAGAGGAAGTAGCTCTAATGGCTCAGTCTGATCAACCAAAGGTTAACTCTTCTACTTCAAAACCTGAAACCACAATTCCAAAATTTCCTGAAATACCATCAGAAGTAAGAGAAAAACTTTGCACCAAATCATGCTATGAACATGTTGAACACTACAGAAACTATTCATTCAAAATCTATGAAAAGCTAAAACAAGAGGAATTTATGTATAACCAACTTAAATCTGATCATAAAACTGCAGATCAAAAGATTATCTCTCTTTAAACTTCATGGAACAAAACAATCAAAGATTTAGAAATTGTTACAAAACAACTAGAAGAGATGACCAAGAATCTTGAACAAGAGAAAATAGCACATGCTGCTACTCAAGTTGATCTAGAAAAAGTAAAGAACTCAAAAATGATAGTAGAAAAACTAATCAGTAAAAGAAAAGATAAACAAAAAGCAGGGTTAGGTTTCACTCATGAACCTATGCTTGAATCTATTACAAACACACTACCAGAGAACTTCAATACTCATCATCATTCACCTGAAAATAAAGCAAAACTTAAAGCCTTCCAGATCAAAAATAAGAATGCAGAAGAAGAAAAAGAAAATGTTCAAGTGTTTGTTGAAAAAGACCAAGAAAAAATCAAAAATGGTCATCCAATCAAGATAAAATCATATGAACCAAAACAACCAAAACAAAATATCTCTTCTGATCAAATTCATGATGTAATAGAAGAAGTGAGAGTTCAAAACAAGGATAAATAACAGATAGGAACATCAAAAGATTCAAACACCACCAATCTAAAACAATTTCAATCAGAAAAGGAATCTTCTTCTGATGATGTTCAATCTGAAAATAAACCAAGTTCTTCTAAATCAAAGAATCAAAGAAGAAAAAAGAAATCTGCAAAAGCAACATCTGAACAAAACAAAAGTTCAGAAAATTTGATTAAAACAACAAATCAAATATCCAAGCTTAAACCAACAAAATTTGTGTCAGCAGGTATGTTAAATATGAATTCTCTTCCAAATAATAAAGCAAATATTATGAACAAATCACACTCTAATCTAAAATCTAGTTCAGATTCAAAGACTTCCGCTGTAGCAAAAAGATTTGTTACTAATACATTCAAGAAGGAAGTTCATGTTAAACAAATGAATAATAATCTGACACAAAATCAAAATGTGAAAAATAAAAGACAACAATTTAACTATTTGACACCAAAATCAAACATTATGTCATTGTCAAAAGTTAACAAAAAGTTGTTTTTAACTCCACAAAAGTACTGTGAAATTTGTGATATGAAAAATCACAATACAGCTGAGTGCTACTTCAACAAGTACTGTCACATATGTGACATGAGAAATCATTCGACAGCAGATTGTTATTATAACAAATATTGTACTTATTGTGATGAAAAGACTCACAACACTGCAAATTGTTACTTTAGAAATAGATCTCTCACTAGAAACTTTGCAAAATCACACATGAGCAAAGGATTTGTTAATCCACAATATTTGAGAATTCAAACTAATGGATTTCAAAGAATACCTAATGTAGGTTTGAGATCTTTTCTTAAGAACAATTATGTGAGCTTAAAACATAACAAGCAAGAACAGTCATACCAAGATTTGTAAGGATGACTAATAAAAATATTAGTCATCAATACATTTCAAAAGATGATCAATCAAATGGTATGAATGTTCACAAAAATAAATAAACAATTTCAAAATAAAATTGGTAAATTCATCAAAAACAAACCTGATTTGAATAATCTCCATTATAAACAATTTACAATTGTTGATAATTTGGAAAGCCCAAGACCATCTCGGCTTGGGTAGATATCTCAACTTAACTTTCTTGAGGTGTAGGTACGCCCAAAAAGACCAATCAATACATGGTATGTGGATAGTGGGTGTAGTCGGCACATGACAGGCAATACTGCCTTGCTACAAGACTTTAAGTCAAAAGATGGAACTCATGTCGCCTTTGGTGGTGATGCTGGAGGAAAAATAACCGGAGAAGGAACAGTATCCAATGGGATAATAAGCTTTGGTAAAGTCAACTTTTGTTCACAGTTGAACTTTAATCTTTTAAGCGTATCTCAAATATGTGACAAATCATATTCTGTTCTATTTGATGATTCATTTTGTTATGTTTTGAAGCCAGGTTTCAAAATAAGCAAAGATTGGGTGATTGTTACATCTGAGAGAGATAAAGATGTATACAAATTGGATATGTCTCAAGTTGATCCTTCAACTGAAACAACATGCCTAATTGCTAAGGCATCAAATGATGAAAGCCAGCTTTGGCATAGACGTCTCGGTCATTCAAATTTCAAAAACATGAACAAGCTTGTAGCAGGAAATCATGTAATTGGTCTTCCATCTAAGAAGTTTGCAACAAATGATCACTGCTCAGCATGTTTGAAGGGAAAGCAACACAGAGCGTCTTATAAGTCCAAGCCTATAAACTCAACATCCAAACCTCTTCAGATGTTAAATATGGACCTTTTTGGACCAAAAAATGTCAAGAGTATTGGACAAAAATCATATTGTTTAGTTATCATTGATGACTTCACAAGATTTTCATGGGTTTTCTTTCTTTATGCCAAATCTGAAACAGCTGATTTACTAAAAGAATTTATCATTAAAGTTGAAAATCAGTTAGAATCTAAAGTGAAAATAATAAGAAGTGATAATGGAACAGAATTCGAAAATGCTAACATTGAAATGTTTTGTACACAGAAAGGGATAGCTCATCAGTTCAGTGCTAATAGAACTCCTCAACAAAATGGAGTTGCTGAAAGAAAGAATAGAACACTGATTGAAGCTGCTCGTTCTATGTTAGCTGATGCAAAAATTCCTATAACTTTTTGGGATGAAACAATATCAACTGCGTGTTTCGTTCAGAACCGAATCTTAATAGTGAAAGATAAACTGAAAACTCCATATGAGTTAATGTTTGGCAGAAAACCGAACATAAATTTTTTAAAATCATTTGGTTGTCCTGTGATGATTCTTAATTCAAGTGATCAATTAGGAAAATTTGAAGCAAAATCTGATAATGGATTTTTCGTTGGATATTCATCTATTTCAAAAGCCTATCGAGTTTACAACTCTAGGACGAATGTAATCTTTGAAACATTCAACGTTAAATTTCTGGAAAATTCTTTTCCATCAGTTTCAAATGGTCCTGCATGGTTATTTAATTTAGATTCATTATCAAACTCTTTTCAATCTAAGTTGTTTGATCAATCAAATTGTCTTGATTCTACAGATAAGAAGAACTCAAGAGGAGATCTTGGATATTTAAGTGAAGATTCAGCTTCTGATGACCCAGATGATTCAAGCTCAGACTATCCATTTTTGTCATTTGTCAAGGATTCAACAAGACAAAACCATGAAAATACAGTTTCAGATCATCAGAGTCAATTAATCAGGAAGAATCACAAAATATTCCTAGTGATGGTAATGAGTTTGTGATACCTGAGTCTGGAACATCATCCATCTCTGGTGATGTAGTTGATACAGGTAACTTTGATTACTTTGTCAATTCACCTACTCAAGTTCCAAACTTCAATCCACATTCTTCTACTTTGATACATGAGTTTTCCAATTTGATTCAAACAAGTCTGGATGTTAATGTTCAATGTGATGAGATTCCTACATCTCGTATTCACAAGAATCATCCAATTTCTCAGATTATTGGTTCATTGAATGAGAGAACAACAAGGAGTAAATCAGAACAAGCAAACATATGCTTATACTCTTAAATGGTTCCTAAAAATGTTACCGAAGCATTAAAGGACAATGGTTGGATAGAAGCCATGCAAGAAGAATTACTTCAATTCCGCAAACAAGAAGTGTGGAATTTGGTGGATCTACCTGAAGGAGAAAATGCAATTGGCACGAAATGGTTATTTAGAAATAATACTGATGATCGTGGTGTTGTAATAAGGAACAAAGCGAGACTTGTTGCACAAGGATACACACAGGAAGAAGGAATAGATTATGATGAAGTGTTTGCACCAGTTGCAAGACTTGAATCAATTCGAGTTTTTCTGGCTTATGCTTCATTCATGAAATTTAAGGTGTATCAAATGGATGTAAAGGGTGCATTTTTATATGGTCCTATCACTGACGATGTGTTTGTGAAGCAACCTCCAAGCTTTGAGGATGCACAATTTCCACATCGAGTATATAAGCTGAGTAAAGCTTTATATGGACTTCATCAAGCCCCTAGAATTTGGTATGAGACGTTATTACAACACTTAATCCAACATGGATACACTCGAGGGAAAATTGATCCAACTTTATTCATAAAGAAGGATAATAATGATCTTTTATGTGTACAAGTGTACGTTGATGACATCATATTCGGTTCTACCTGTCCAAAATTGTGCAATGAATTTGAAGAAATCATGAAATCTCATTTCTAAATGAGTTCTATGGGAGAGATTAACTTCTTTCTTGGACTTCAAGTCAAGCAAACTACAGATGGAATCTTCATCAATCAAGAAAAGTTTGTTGACAAGCTCTTAAAGAAATTTAAGTTGCAAGACTGTCTGTCCATACGAACTCCAGCAGATGTTAACACCAAGATTGAACCTTATCCAAAAGGAAAATCTATTGACCAAACGTTATACAGATCAATGATTGGATCTTTGATGTATCTTACTGCATGTAGACCGGACATTATCTATGCTGTTTGTGTATGTGCCAGGTATCAATCAGACCCGAAAGAATCTCACTTAATTGCTGTCAAAAGGATATTCAAGTATCTCAAAGGTAAACCAGCCTTAGGGCTTTGGTATCCTTACGAGGGTAACTTTGAACTATATGGATATACAGATAGTGATTATGGTGGATGCTATCAAGATAGAAAATCTACTTTGGGTGGGTGTCAATTTCTCGGTCCCCGATTAGTCTCGTGGCAATGTCAGAAACAAACAAATGTCTCGGTTTCAACTGCAAAAGCTGAGTACATTGCTGCATCCGCCGGATGTTCTCAAATCCTTTGGTTTCAAAACCAATTACTGGTTATGGGTTCAATTTTCTTAAAACACCAATTTACGTTGATAACACAGCTGCTATGTTCATAACAGCTAATCCTGTTCAACACTCAAAAACAAAACATATCGAAATTTGATATCATTTTCTTAGAGATAACTCTGAAAAAGGATTAATCATATTGATTCAAATTGCAACAGAAAAACAATTGGCAGATCTATTTACTAAAGCCTTCCTACCAGGACGGTTTGAGTATTTAGTAGAATCAATTGGTCTTATAAATCATATGTGATCTCCCTAAATCAAAAGATCATAATAAGTGATACTCTCATTGTTAATTGCCTATTTATATTTTGTGTGTGTGTGATTTTATGTTTATCATAGAAAAATCAAATACAAAAATAGAGTCTTTTAGAAGGAATTATGTTTTGCAACATGTGAGAAATGATAGTACATTAGTGAGATCAGTTGCATACTTCACTCATTAATAAGTCTAGACATGATCAGATATGCTGTGTAGACAATATCTGACTATTATGCTGAAAAAGTAAATTCTTGTGATCAAACTAAACATACATGCTTATGTGTATTCATCTGAGTACTTTTGAGTTGTTTTTAGCTTATCAGATTGAATGTTTGATAAGTTACACCACTCACACCTGTTGACACTATATGTAATCATGAGATCTGTTACAAAGCATCATTTCACTTCTCTGTTATGAGTGATCATAGACCTAAAGTATTGAGATATCCTTTGTTGTAAGTCATTACAGACCTGGATTCTCTTTTTGATGCAAAAAGACCTATTCAAATGAATAGTCAGAGCTGATCAAATGGTTATCCATGATCATCCTCTATTAACTAAGTAACATGAACTCTGGTGATATCTATGTTTCAAGTAATAAGTTGAGTATGTGTTCTTTCTTACATTTCATGATGATAGTTGAGCTCTCTTAGTCTCTGTATGTTTTACATCATGTCATATCTAAATCAACCCTAATAAATCCAAGAATTGTAAAAGTAAGTGAGTTGATAATTTATCAAAAACACTCATTGTCTGTCCTTAGATCTTGTGTCTCCTTTGTTGTGATATCACTGACCTGGAACACACTTGATTAGGATTTATTCATTGTCTATGATTATCCACATTTATTTTATTTTAATGTGTTGATCTTCATTAATATGATCTCTCTGCAGACATTAATTCTGTGCTTCTATTAGATTTTGGGTCTATTTTCATTTTTCTTTTATGCATGTCTTTGTGTGTGAAGGCAATGTCACAATGTGTTGTGTGATCTTATTCTCTTTCCTAAGAAACTTATAAGTTTTTCAAACATAAAAGTTTAGGGGGAGTAATAAATGAAAGAGTTGTTCTCAGAAAATATTCATTATCAAAATCAAAATTTGAAATGTTAAATTGAAAGGATGATGCTTTATGTTCAAAGTATTGGTGTACATTGAAAATGTAATTTATTTGAAAAATATAATATGAACCTACATAATTTTTACAAATAAATATGCTTCATAAGTTGAAAATCAAATGATATTTGATTTTATGTTGAGACTAAAATGAAGGGACAAAAATAAATTTAAAAATAAATAGAAAATAAAATTTTGTGAATTGAAAGTACAAAAATTCAAAAAGTTCAAAATTGGGGAATTAAATAGTAAAAAGTGTGCAAGTGAAGAAATTGGAAATCCCAAGTGTTTAAATCATGAAAGTCAACTCATGCACCTAAACAATGCTCATGCGCCTCTATAGGAGCATGATGAAATTTTTAGGAATTATTCAAGTGTTTGGACATTTGATTCATTCCCATGCGTCTAAATAGTTGTAATACATCTATGAAAATTACAAGTGTTGGGCGTTTGTGATAATCCCATGCATCTAAATAGTGCTTCTGTGTTAGACGTTTGTCATGTCTCATGCGTCTACATAGTTTCAAAATTTCAAGTGTTAGACGTTTCACAAAGTCCATGCGACTGGACAGCGCAAAAGCGCCTAAACAGTGCAAAAGCGCCTAAACAGTGCTTATGCGTTTGAACAGTTCCCATGCGTCTGATTCAAAACGCACAAACAGTGTTTATGCGTCTAACAAATAAGTGAATTTTGGGGTTTCGTACGCCCAAACAGGGATCATACGTCCAAACAGGGCTCATACGCCTAAAAATTTCACTTATATAAATTGAACACTTATGCGTAGTTCTCATTTTCACTCAAACTTTCTCAGACAAAAACCCTTGAACTTGCGACTGTCGATTATCATCATATCCTCATTTCATTAGAAATCATATCAAATCCTGTTGATTATAGATAGTATTTGGATATATAAACGTAAGTTTGTGATTCAAATCTCAAATTTTTCGGTTAAATCAGTGCATTGATTTAGGCGTTTGAATGCTATTTGGGCGTTCGAACCCTATATAATTCAAATTTAACTAATCAAATGTGAATCATATCTAAATTGACACTGGATTATTGATAAGAACATGTTTGCGAGTTTGTTGATGTATTAGTTTTAATCTAAAAGTGAAAATGATTTGATGATGATTAACTCAGTTGGTTTTTCATAGTCGAAGAAGAAGAAGAAGATGAACAGACAGTCATATTTTAAATAAAAAAAATAAAAAAGAATAAAATAAAATAATAGTTAATTTTTTTTAAAAAAAGAAGTAAATCAAAATTGAAATGTTAGATAATGCATTCAAAGTGGATAAAGATTAATGTTTTACAACTTGATATCTCAATTCAAAAGTAAAAATAAAAAGGTCAAATTCAAAAGTCAAAATCAAAAGTCATATGTACAAATAAATTTCATTAATCAATATTAAATGTTCTCATAATACTTTCGTTGTGTTTTGCAGATGGCAGAACTAAAATTTGAGCCAAAGCATAATGTAGCTACTTTTCTAAATGATGAAAACAGAGAAGCAATTGGATATGAAGAAATTATCAGATTTCTGCTCAGAAAAAAGTATGTATATGCTATGTGTGCAAGACTAATGATCAATGGAAGAATGATTAAGAGATTCTGGAGAACTGCTCAGATTGAAAGAGATGATGGAGGAAACAAAGTGCTAAGAGCCTTTATTACAACAAAAAGAATGCTTGAAGTATCTGAAGAAGAAATCAGAATAGCTCTAAGACTTGGTGACAATGATCCTGAAGACTTATCAGAGTATTCTTTCAATGAATGTAGAGAGGTTTTTCTACAAATGGGTCATCCAGATCATTTTCCCAAAAAGCAATTTTTCAGAGCTAGAGTGTTTAAGCATTGGAAGCTTTTATGCTATATCTTTCAACATTTCATGTCTAAAAGAAGTGCTGGTTGGGATTCATTCCTTGTAGACATTGCATCTCCTATTATAGCCTTATCCACAAATAGAAGATTCAATATGTCTAAGTGGATAATGAATGGTTTCATTTTTAATCTTGAAAGAGGAGTAAGGCATAAATACTTGATGTACCCAAGATTTCTCCAACTAGTCATTAATGAAGCAAATCAAGATTTGTATGCTAAAGAATTTAATGGTGAAAAGATACGGTTAGAGCACATGTCAGATTCTGTCTACAAAAGACTGGCAATGTTCACTGGTGCTCAAACATTCCAGTATTTGATTATATCATAAATGTATCAATGGATGAAGTTGATATTAATCAGCCACACTTTCATCTAACTAAAGAAGAACCAATAGATCCAAATGATCTAATTGAGGATGTAGAAGATGATGAAGAAAGTGAGGATGATGTTTCTGAAAGCTTATCAAGTGAAGAAAGTGATATCAATAATGATGATGATGTAAATGATGATGCCACTGAAGCACATCAAGAAGAATCTGAAGAAAGAAATGCAGAAGATACTAGAGATGAACCACATCCTATGAATTAAGAAAATGTTGATGTCATTCATGAGGAAGCTGTACAAGAAATGGATTCTCAAATCAAACATTTGATTCTGACTTTATGAATGATATTTTATTCAATCCAGTATTTGAATTTGAAGCAAATGAAGGAGTAGAAGGAATTTCTGTTAGTATGTCACACAATGTGTCTATACAAACAGAGGAAATAGTTAACATTGATGAGATTGTCAGATTGAAAGAAAATTTGAGCAAAGAGAAAGAGATTCAAGAGTTGAAAGTGGAGAATAAAAGAATGAAAGAGATAAACATATCTCTTGAAAAAGAAATTCAAAAGCTTAAGGATGAAAACTTAAAGATGACTGAAGAACATGCCTTAAAAGATGAAAAATTGTAAGGTTTGCCAAAGATAAAGAAGATGTAATCAAGAACTTTGAAGTTATGATTAAAGATTATGATATTTTTGAGGAGAAATTCAAGAAATTAACTAAAGAAAATGAAAATCTCAAAGCTGAATTGCTAAAAGAAAAAGAAGCTCGGAAGTCTATCTCACCAGTACATGTGATAAGTACTGAGATACATGTTGATGAAAACATTGAGCAGATAAAAGGCAAAAGAAAAATGAATGAAGTAGAAGATACAATTCAAACTGGATCTTCTTCTAAGCTTCAAAGAGCTGAAGAATCTGTTGAAGAACAAAATGTTCAAGAACATATTGATGCTTCATACGATATTGAGGAAGTATACAATGATGATTGGTACGATGAAGTTCTTGATAATGAAGATATTGATGAAACTCAATTTGTATCACACTTCTCTTCACAAGAACATACTCAAGAACAATATGAGGTACCATAAGACTTTGAAGAAAGATACAATTATATTGTGAAGATGAAATATAATCGAGTATATTTGGATGGACTGACTGTTTCTCAGATTAACGATGAATATGAGAAATGTATCTATGCAGAGTCAGTTGCTTCAATAGATCCAAATGAGATTGTTGTTAAGCATGGTGAATGGACAAGATCAAAAGAAGTAATAAATGTAGAAGAACTATCTAGTTCTGAGTTGCACCATACTAATCCAGATGATATAAGTATTCCAGCTCTAAGATCATGGTTGCAATCTAGAAACTACCCTTGGAGGAAGCTAAAGAGATTACAATCTGTATCTCTGAGGAATCTTGTCAAAAGTTTTCAAGAGACTGAGAAACAAATGAAGAAAATGATATTACTTGATACAGATAATCCTCAGTATCTTGAAATAACAAAGAGAACAAGAATGTTAAAGCCTTAGGAGATCAAACAAATGTCAAGATTTGATGATGCTCATGCTCACAGAAAAGAGTTGATTGAAATGTTTGCTGATCCAGAAAGACAAAGTTACAAAGCATCAACTGAACAAAGGCATATTCTTGATAGTTCAAGAACAACTGGAGACTTGGTAAGAAACGTATTGCAAAAAGGACAATCAGTTGCTGAACTGCTGAATGCTATGATTGCTCCAGATTATACCAATCAAGTAAAGATTATTGCATGGAAATATGATGAAGTATTCGATGCATTTTTGATAAAGAGAGTAAATGTTGTGTGTGATGTATATCACTTTTACTCTAGTATCATAAAACTTCCAGTGCAAGATTTAAAAGAACTGAATCGATTACCTCCGATCAATCCTTTTGATTCAAAATGTGGCAAGATGTTTGTAGAATTATTAAGAAGAGGATTAGATAAATCAAGTAATTTTCTTAGCACGAGATGTGATCAAGAAGATAAAGAGTAATTTGCCACTCTGAAGAAAAACAAAAAAGCTCAAGGGAGTACATTGAGAGAAGGAACATTCTACGATTGAATTTTGTGACAAATATTTAGAGAAAGTTACAACTCCTGGTCTGAAAGTGATAGATGGTAATCAAAACTCAAAGCCAATTCTCAGATGGTTTTATAACACTGAGACATTTGAGCTTAAGTTGGTCCGAAATCTAGAAAGATGGGATGAGGACATGATTACTTTATTTGGAGTTTTTGAGCTAAAGCTATTACATCTGAGCTATATCTCATTTTTGTCTATACAAAAAATTTGAGAAAGTATCTCCTGAAATAGCAGAGCAAGATAAGAAATATTTCATTTCTATTATTAATGTGATGAATGCTGCCATGGAAAGAATATCTCTGAGAAAGGCTCTTGCTTATGCCAACATAGTCAAGAAAGATATTAAAGATATTGAATTCATGAGAATATCAAGGAAAGGAGTGTTAGAAGTATACTCAAAGGAAAGTAACAAGCCTATTGAGTTATACGCTAATATTGATATTTCATGTCTTTCAAAAGACACGTTGGAAAGAATGAACAAGATGGAGATTAAAACGAATGAAGCTAAACCCGAACAAGGCATTCTTGCAAGTAAATTCAAGTTTGCAATATCAAAAGCTTTGAAAGATGTAGATATATACAAACAAAAGCCAATGTTTAAAGTTAAAGAAGAACCAGAAGATTACTTTGAATGATGAAGTCAAAGGTTGAAGATAAAGTTGAAGATGGAAAAGAAGATAGAAGACCATGTCAATATTAGGGGGAGTATTGTTAAGTGCTCTAAGAAAGATTAACATGTTGTCTTTATTTTTCGTTTAATAGTTTGTAATAGTATAGGGACTATTTGTGTAATTTGTTAGTTCCTTTACTTTTTGTTTTCAGTATAAATAGCTTAGTCGTGTAGGTAGATAGTATGATTCGAACCTGCTTTCATACTTGTAATTGTCTTAGCTTGATATTAATGAAAACATGAATTTTGTTGATATCTTGTTCTGATTTGATTACTTTGTGTGAATTTCTTTGAATTGTGTTCATAAATCCTCACAGATTGATTCATTTGATCCTATCAGTTTTATATGCTTCGGAAGTAGATCTGATATGCAATCAATCACTTCTTCCGAGACTAAAAACTCTTCCGAGAAGAAAATATTCGTTGGAGAAATTATTCTTCGGAAGATATATATGATATCTTTCGAGGGTTAATCCCTCTTTGGAAGGATTTATACTTAGAAGAATTTTAAAAGGACCTTTTGTAACATGGCTTAGATTGTATTTACAAAAGACTTTACACATTTTAAAAAGATTTTCAAATGAGATAACTAATCAATATTTATCATCCCAATAGCTGTATTGAGATACTTAAATATCTGTTCATCAAAAGACTTGGTGAACAATTCAGCATATTGTTCATTTGAGTAAACTTTGATTAGTTTGATCAGATTGATTAGTTTGATCAGACTTTCTCATGAATATCTCTAATGAAATGGTACCTGATATCAATGTGCTTTGTCTTGTAGGGGTTTATTGGATTTTCAGTTATGGAGATAGCACTGTTGTTATCAATATGGATAGGAGTACTCATGAATATGAATCTGTAGTCTATCATCTGGTTCTGAATCCATAGCAGCTGAGCACAACAACTAGCAGTAGTAATGTATTTAGCTTCAGCAGTAGATGTTGAATTGCAAGATTGCTTCTTGCATTGCCATAAGATAATCCTTCCACCAAGAAATTGGCATCCTCCTGATGTGGATTTCTTGTTGATATTGTAGCCACTATAGTCACTATCTGAATAGCCATAGAGATTGAAATTAATGTTCCTTGGATACTAGAGACCTAGTTTAGGTGCTCCTTTGAGGTATCTGAGGATTCTCTTGGCAGCAACTAGGTGAGACACATTTGGAGTAGCCAGATACCTTGCATAGATGCAAGTTGCAAACATTATATCAGGTCTACTTTCTGTGAGATACATCAGAGAACCAATAATTACCCTATACTAATGTTGATCAGTATCCTCCCCCTTAGAGTCGGGATAGAGATTATGGTTTTTCGGTTAGGTGTCTTGGCCAGCTTACAATCTTTCATCTCAAATCTTTCTAAAATGTCATTGACATACTTAGATTGATTTATGAAGAACCCTTCCTTCATCTGCTTCACCTGAATTCCAAGAAAAAGTCCATTTTTCCCATGGAACTCATCTCAAACTTTTTCTTCATAATGCTCTCAAAGTCTTTGCACATTTGATCATTTGAAGAACCAAATATGTTGTCATCAACATAGACTTGGACGAGCAAAATGTCTATCCCAGACTTCCTTATGAAGAGAGTCTTATCAATAGTACCTCTAGTGTATCCATTTTTCAGAAAAAATTGAGACAAGGTCTCATACCACAGCCTAGGTGCTTGATGCAGCCCATATAAAGCTTTATCTAGCTTGCACACATAGTTGGGGTGTTGTGGGTCTTCAAATCCTAGAGGCTGACACATGTAGACTTCCCTATCTATATCCTCATATATAAAGGCACAGTTGACATCAAGCTGGTAGACAGTAAAGTTCGTATCATAAGCAAAGAAGATCCTAACTACCTAAAGTCTTGCAATAGGTGCAAAGACATTAGTATAATCGATTTCTTCCTCTTGAGTATATCCTTGAACTACCAGTCTTGCCTTGTTCTTGATAATCAAGCCTCTATCGTCTCTTTTATTTCTTAATACCCATTTGGTGCCTATAAGTACTTGACCAGATGGTAGTGGATAGAGGTTCCAAACCTTTTTGTCTCTAGAATTGAAGCAATTCCTCTTGTATTGATTCAAGCCAGCTACTATCTTCAAGGCACCTTCTACCTTCTTGGGTTCCATCTATGACAAAAAGCATGAGTACAGGCAGACATTCCCATTGTGAGTCTGTCCCCTTGTTCTCACACCTTTAGAGACTTCTCCTATGATGTTCTCAGCTGGATGAGTGTTATGAATCCTAAGCCTGGGAATCACCTCCAGTTGCAAAGATAGATCTAAATTGGACATATTTTGCTCAGGAGATTGAACACTTGGTCCAACTGATGTTTCACACTCATTCAATGAGGACTGCTTGAATGAAGGATAAACATAATCAATGTTAGTTGGCTGAGAAGTTGCATTAACAGTTGCATGTTCCTTTCAAATGCTACTTCTATTATCTTGGTGTTGTTCGTTATCAGCTTATGAGTTGCGAGAGTCACTTTGCTGATAACTGGTTGAAGCTCCACGGTTCCTGAGATAGTCATGTTGACAGATCTACCAGTTATGGGAGCTTGATGTTTAGAGACTCTTGGAGAACCTGGAAAAGGTCTGGGCAACTCAAATAGTTGATCATCATCAGAGTCACTTTGAGTACCTGTTCCAGCAGAAACATTCTCACAAGATGGTTCAGAATAGTTTGGAAACAATTATAAGTCAAAAATATAATCAGGGCTATTCCCCCTAACACAAGGAGTGTACTCATTAACAACAATGTTGGATGATTCCTCAAATTGTTTATTTTAATGTTGTAAACTCTATAAGCAATAGAGTTGGAGGAATATCCAACAAAGCTAGCATATCCGACTTTTTAGCAAATTTTGCCAAATTGTCCTTTGTGTTAAGTATGGTATACCTGCTGCCAAAGGACCTTAGAAAGCCAATGAACGGTGGCCTATTGTTCCAAAGCTCATAATGGGTTTTTCCATATGGCTTAACTACAAGAACCCTGTTCTACACATAGCATGCAGTGCTGACTGCCTCTACCCAGAATGTTAGAGGCAACTTTAAATCAACTAACATGGTCTGAGCAGCCTTAATAAGTGTCATGTTCCTCCTCTCATCAACACCATTTTGTTGATGAGTTCTAGGAGCACTATATTTTCTGGCAATCTTTTTTGAGTTATAGAAAGTCAAGAACTTGATTTTTAAACTCAGTCCCTTGATCACTTCTGATTATCTTAACCTTGTGATCAATTAGATTTTCTATTTTAAGAATAAAAGATTTTAAAGTTTGAGCAGTTTCATCTTTAGTTCTTAAAAAGAATACCCATGTAAATCTTGTAAAATCATCAACAATCACAAGGCAATATGATTTCCTTCCAATGCTCATTATGCTTGTGGGACCAAAAAGATCCACGTGCAATAAGTGTAATGGAGTAGTGATACAGTTAACAAGCTTGGATTTATTAGATGTCCTTTGTTGCTTCCCTTTCAGGCATGCAACATAGTTATCTTCGCAGAAAAATTCCTTTTTAGACAAACTATGTACAGAGTTATTTTTAACCAACTTATTCATTAATTTAATATTAAGGTTGACTCATCACTATCAGCTTTGGAAAGAAAGCATGATACCTCACCCAGTGGGGGAGCATTGTTCATATCTAGCTTGTACATGTCCCCTCTCCTGGGAGATCTAAGAAGCACCAATTCCTTAGGAATTGTCATTCTGGGTTTGAGGATAATGCACTCATGTTCCATGAAGAGCATTTGATGCTTTTGATCACAAAACTGAGAAACACTTAACAGGTTGTGTTCAAGCTATTTGACAAAGTTTACTTTGTCAACTTTTAAATTACCATTAGATATACTCCCTCTGCCAGAAATATATCCTTTGGCCTCACCTCCAAACTGGACAGGACCTCCATCAAAATGTTGAAATTGATGAAGGAGAGATGTGTTCCCCGTTATGTGCCTGGAGCATCCACTATCCACAATCCATATATTGTTATTCTTGTCATGCAGATGTCCCTGCACATAAGATAAGATGATTAGTTTTGATTGGAAAAAAGCCTTGTTTGTCTTGGATTCTTCCAATGATAGTGACATAATTGAACCAAAGTTTATGAATGGGGGTTCAATGGATGTCTTTGAAGAAAAGGTTTGGGTTGCAACATCTTCCTTGATCTTCTATTCCATCCCTTGTTTGATCATAGAAGAGGAGCTTGATGAAGCTTGTGCAGCTTGTGTAGCTTGGCATTCTTACGAAGTTTCCTTCTTTTCGGAAGAGACATTCACCACCTTTTCTTCTGAAGTAGTCTTTTTCTCGAAGGTCTCAAAGGAACTCTTTTTTTCTTTTGAGTTTTCTTGAATTTGTCTTCCGAAGCAATTTTCCCTTCGTAAAAATAAGTGTCTTCCAAAAGCAACATTGCTTCCGAGACAAGTTTTCCTTTCTTTAACACTTGAACCATGTGATAGGGTCCAAATATGAAACCTTCCTTAACTCCTTCTCTTTTAACATTATTTGCATAATGTGTGCTAGCAGTATCCTAATAACAATCTTTGGTCATGTGGTTATGCAGACAACATATTATGCATGCAATGTTAATTTTATGGGAACTTGAGGATTGAATTTTCTTGTTCTTCTTTTCTTCATCTGCAATCTTTCCCTTTAACTTATCCTTTAATAGGACAAGAGTGTTGGTACTACACACCTTTCCTGCATCAGAGTTTCCAACCACCTGAATTCCGGCTGAAATGAACACACCATTTTGCTTTGGGTCTATTTTCAGCTTGGACTCAACCACTCTCTTGGTAGTTCTTCTGGTTGCCTTAGCTCGGCTTCTTCTGGCTTTGGTGGTCAGGGGTTGATCATCACTTATAGGAGTGGGTAAAATTACCTGGTTCTTCTCTATGATGGTCTCCATTATTGCATCACTCTTTGACTCATGCGAAGGTAGATCAGCAGATGGAACCTCTTGCTCTTTAGTACCGCACCTTGGTTGTCCAATAGACTCATAAGAGTGTGGTGGAGCAATTTCATTGGTTCCCAACCCACCTTTGTTTTGATAAAACAGTTTTCAGTAAGAGGACGATGTAAGAATGGCTTGGAAGTTTTGCTTAGAAATAACATGCTTCCTAGCTTGAGCCTCAGCTATTACTAGCTTGGCTTGAACCTCAGTTAATTTGGATATTATATCCTTGATTTAAGTCCTGTAATTAGTGTGCTCATGTTTTAAAGTGGATACTATTTTTTCTAACTCCTCAATTTTATTTTGATAGTCAAATTCAACCCTTTTAAAGTCAGCTTTCAAGATATTCAAGGACTCAATGTCAGATTTAATTTTCATATTGTAGTCCTGGTACATTTTAACCTTAGCAATACAGGTTGGAGTAGAGAGAGGTTCATATACCTTTGAGTTATCTATTGCAGCCATGAGTGCTTGAGCATGGGTGACATCTTGTATCATAAACCTCTAATCAACTTCTTAAGCCACAGCAGTTGTCTCAATTGACTTTCCAGCAGCTTTAGGTGTTGTAGGATGTGTAGAGGCATGAGTAGTTCCCGGATTTGATTTGGGAGCTTTGCATTCCCTAGCAAAATTACCCAACTGCTTAAAGTTGTAACACTTGACCTTTTCTTTGTCGAACCCAAACTTGCTGCTAGTTAGGTTCTGAGGGAACTGGCTTCTAGTTCTTTTGAGGAACTTTTTTGTCCTGTAGGTTAACAAAGCCATTTATTGGACTATGTCCATGTATTCCACATCATCTGGGCTGAAACACTCCAGATCTTCAAAGCAAAACTAAAAATCACCATAGTGTCCACTTCTTGAGACAAAAGCACAGCTATACTGAAAAGGACTAGGTTGAGCCTGTTGAGACCTTGGAGTCTTAGGAAATGTAATGTAAGGCCCAAAGGAACATGATGGCTGCTAAGGATGTGTCATGTACTATTGAGGTTGTGGGGTCTTGAGCCTTCTGTAACCATAAGTGTGTTGCAAGCAGGAAGGCTTGAAGGTCTGTTCACTTGGCGGCCACTCATGTTCTCCATCTCTACGCGATATCTATCTAGAATGCCAAATAGTTTAGTCATGGTGAAGGAGTTCAGATTTTCTATCCTCTAGAGACATAGTAGAATGTCCACTCATTAGGAAGTGAACTCGTGAATTTCCTTGAGAGATCTCTCAATTCAAGAGTTACTCTCACAGACTGAAGGGAGGAGATAAGATCCATGTACCTGAAGTATTGTTGGCTCAGGGTCTCTCCAGCAATGTGATTAAAGTTCACAAACTGTTGCTTCTGTTAATCTTTCTTTGAGTCGCTGGAGTTTGCGTACATGTTGGTTAGGGCATCAAACAGTTCTTTAGCTAACTAGCAATGCTCAAACCCCACCATGATAGAGTTGGGTGTAGCAGTCACCAGAATAGTCTTGGCCTTGCCATCAATATCAAGTTGTTTGTGGTCTTCTTCAGAGTAATCTTCCACTGCCTTCTCTATCATTTCACCACCTTCAGTATGTGCAATAACCTTTGGCTTGTAAGGGCCATTGGCGATAGATTTCCACATTCGGTTGTCTTGATATCTTATGAACCCTTCAATACGTCTGCTCCATTGTCTAAAGTATTTTGGGGTGATGATAGGTGCTTTAGTCATCATCCCCATTTCACATTCAGATTTCTGGTTAAGGGCCATTTTGAGTGTAGTGAGTAGGTGAGTGAAGAAGCGGTTGATTAAGATGGTAAGATCACACAATCAAGAGCCTAAAGCAAAGAATCAAAGATAGACCCATTTTGAATCCTAGGGTCAATCTCAAGAGGTTGATTCAGAAGTGGTTACTTCTTCTGAGGCTTCCTTGGGACTTCATACTTTGGAAGTTGTAGTCTTCATTTCTTCTAACTATTGAAGCTTCGAAAGAGTAAAGACTTTGTCTTCGGAAGTTGGAGTTTTCCTTCAGAAGTTGATCTTGCACTTGACTTCGAAAGAACTCTATTTGTTTTTTTGGAAGTTCCACTCTTAGCTTCAGAAGTCCTTTATTAGTTGTACTAAAATAGTCTAAGTGTTTGGTTTTGGTTGCACCAGCCTTTCTAGATCCAACAGATACCCACATAAGTGAGAAAAATTCTAAGGAAGAAGTCTTATTTGGAACTAGTTCACATCTGGGCCATTACTCAGCTCTTTAAACTCCCACTCGCACATCTTTTACCTAGGATGAGGATGTTCATACTAGCATTTAGTATGGCCCCTTATCTTCCTATTCCCATATATTACAGATAGTGGATTGATGTGTATGTAGAAATATCTAACCCGCATCCATTACCTAACAGATTGAACCTAGGATTCCACAACTGTGGATAAGGGAAGCATGGAACAAATTCATGAATTAACGGCACATAAACTTGATCTTGCCCAAGATTAACTGCCTTACAACAAGAAAGTCAAAGATGTGAAGAGAGTGAAATCGAAGGCATCCAAGCAAACTGCCGAAAACACTCCTCAAATGACAACTACTTAGCAAGCTCCTGCATCTATAACTATTGAATCCAAACAAATGCCTTCTCGGAATAAGAAGGAGAAAGATTAAGAAAAATACATCTTGGAAGCTTAACTTGAGTTGAAAGGATTCAGCTTTAATAAATGTCATTGAGTGAAGTACTGCTGAGATCAAGTCAAAACTAAAAGTTGTAACTCATGCTAAAATGATGAAATCAATAGAATTAGCTAGAAGAAGAAGAGATGAATCAAAAATGAAACAAGTTGAGATAGTGAGACAGAGTTTAGAGAAAAATGAAAATGCACCTAAGGTATTATGGTTTCTCCGGAAAACATGTATGAATAATGAGTATGTCGACTCTTTATCTGAACATCAAAGATATCAAGAAGAGAGTTGTAGCCAGAGAGCTCCCAAATTATGAAGAAACTAGAGAGCAGTAGGAAAGACAACAAACAAGGACAAAGAAAACTGTTTAAAAGTCTTCCATCTACAGACTGAGCATCTGGTATCTCCTAATAGTAACATAACTTCATCCGATAATGATTAGCCTATTTCATCAGTCCTTTTCAAGAAGAAAGTTTTGTCAAAAATAATAATAATAAAGGCAAAGGTGATTGATCCTGAGGTGGAAGAGAAATCCTGAAAGGAACAAAGGTTTTGGGTGTTGCGTATGCAGCCCAAATGAAGAAATTTGTAGTCAAGAGGGAAAATAAAGAGATCATATATTATGATCATGAGAATAAGATAATAGATTTGTCTCTTCACATCTTAGAGCAAATTGTTGAGTGCCTGGGAATCTTTGGATGTAGAAATGAATAGTCTAAAATTCTACTCCAAAAGATGTTGTGTTTAGTCAAAGCTAAAACTGGTGAAGAGATCCCTGAAACTCCATTGTCAGCGTATGATCCAATATAGCATGTAGAATACGATCAAAACAAACATACATACTTCATCACTGGATCATAGCTGGAAGGGTAGCTTACTCAAAAAATCAGCTAGCTTACTCAAAAAATCAGCTTGTCTGCTTCAACAAATTTGAGATAGCTGTCCTGACTAGACTAAGACTAAAGAAAATCAACAATGACTCTAAGGCAAAGTAAATAGAGAATATACTGATGAGAATTTACAAGTCACATATTGAAATGTCAAAGTAGGCTTCAGAATAAAGAAGAAAGATGAGAGAATCTGAAGCTGTTTAAGAAATCTACCAATCCTATACTTAGCACTCAACCACAATCTTCTCTTCCCACCACTCAAACCATTCTAACTACCGAGCATGTATTTTCATCAGTCCAACAAGCATCTAGTAGTTGGGTCTCCAACAAACACCTAGTCAGATCTTTCAGAAGATGAAGTGGAAATCACTATAGCTGCCAAACAAATAAGAAGAGACTCGGACAATCCTGAACATTTGCTGAATAAGAACTCTTAAATTTTGACAAGATGAACACTTAGAAGGTGGTGGTAAAAAAATCATTAACTGAGGATATGATTTGAAAGTTGAGAGGTACTTTATTAAAAGAAAGAATAGGGCCAAAGTCCTTCATCTTGACTGAGTTAGAAGTTCCAAATCACAACTCTAAAAACCTACAGAAGATGTTCTCTTTGATCAAAGATTATGAAGGTATTCCTGACAAGTACAAATCAGTGGCATCTTTTCTTAAGATAAAGATTGGGAATAGAGTCGAGGCAGAACCAAGTGGAGCCAAAGAAGAGAATGTTCTATATGTAACTCCACTAAGCATTCATGATCCTATAATCCATTGGAGTTATGATTCCTTAATCAATTTATTTTGTATGACCTTAATTTATTATGTATGACCTTTGCCAGTGCTGGCAAGATTCAAAATCAAAGAATATGATCTATTCAGACTATCTTAGCATAATATGAAGACTTGATTAGTCTACCTCTTAAAAACCCCTAAAAAGATAAAAGATGACCAGGTATGAGTTAGTGTTGATAAGGATGCTTGAAGGATGGAAGGAGTTTTAGTAGCATCATCCTAGTAGGAGTTTGCTAATAAGGATGCCTGAAGGATGCTTGAATGAAGCTACCAAAAGCTCCAAGTTCAGCATTCACTCGTAACTTCCAAAATCTATCAAGTGCTAAAATACTACGAGCCGACACTCAACCTAATGAGCTTCTGAGTGACTTCTACACTAGAAATAATATATGTCTGAAGAATACTAGTGGCTACAATGTTTTACGATTGGCAACAACAATGTTCTACCTTTAGGACATAACATTGTACTTAAACTTTGATCTTTGAAGTGCTAATTGTTTGTCTAATTTGTACATATGTTATTCTGAATCTAGAATAGATGTAAAGTGATTTATTAGAAGTGTTTAGCTTTCTTAGTATAAAACCTCACACTTGTATAGTTTTAAGGTTTGTTTGTTTACCCGCTTATTATCTGTTGTTATTATTCATAGTAATCAAAAAAGTTAATCAAGTGAATACTTTAAAAGAATCTCTTGTGTCATTACTTTTACTCAAAGTATTTATGTTTGTTAGTAAATAGTTGACTTAGATTTCAACAGTTAATGTCTTAACCTTGTGGTTGATATAAAGAATTTTGGGTAATGATAAGATAAGTTCATCTAGGAATTCTGTTGGGCGTATGTTGTGATGGGAAATAACAATATGAGGTTATGGAAAACCCTAGCTTGAGGTTATTACATGACTAGGGCTGGTCATATATATTAACTATGGTGGGGAATCTCAGGGTTTGCATTGGAATTATGTTAACTCTAATGTGTGTGTATGATACAGGATTGTAAACATTCGCCAGCTAGTGTATAACATCGCGCTCTAAGGAAAGCTAATCATTGTAAGTCTAAACGCTCCCCTTTTTCTTAAATGTTTTGGGGTTGCATCCAAGCTTGTAAATAATTTGATATAAATGTTTTGAAAGTTTGTGGAGAAGTAAACAATTCACAGACCTAGTTTCCATGGTCTTAGGTATGACACAACCAATGGTGAGCACCAAGCACGGGAAAATCATCAAGGTAAAGAGAGAGTTTATAGAATGTAATGCAGGCTCAAACCTTAGGCATATTTTATGCTTACTGACTAATTAGGTCGAAAGCCACACTTATGTAAAATACTTAATATGAGGCTAACAACGGAGACTATGGATAGGATTGGACCGGTTGGTGGCCACGACGGAGATCTATGGATAGGACTAGGGCTAGCCCGAGACCATATCAAAAACCATGGATAGTATTGAGCAGACTTGATGGCGCGGGATTAGGTCGGTCAGAGTGTCGATAACCGACCCTCCTATTGTTATATAAAATAAAGCCTAGAATGGCTCATATTTGGTCAAAATTGACGCTCGTTGCGGCGACTTTGGTATAAATTTGATTTGTTGATGATTACTTGCACACTTTTTCATATTGCTTAGCCACTTTTGAGTCCTTCGTTTATGGCTCGCTAACAATGTTTTTATTGACGTATTTTTGCTCGTATTACAGGAGTAGGGAATACTGAAAGGCAATAAGCTATGTGTTGGACCAAAAGAACCATGAGCCAAGATCAGAAAACCTCTAAGTCCCACACGGTATCACAACAACTGCTGAAAGCCTCATCAGTAGTTTGACAAGTGCTGAAGACTTCAACAGCTGAAGATCAAGTGCTGAAGACCTTAACAGCTGAAGAACCAAAGTGCTGAAGTACAACAGCTGAAGAACACAAGTGCTGAAGCTGAAAGACCAAAGTACTGAAGTACAACAGCTGAAGAGTTCACAAGTGCTGAAGATCAACAACTGATGTACAAAGTCTGAAGACAAAGACTGAAGACATCAGCTGATGATATCTACTGAAGTCATCAGCTGATGAAATACCTGAAGGTCAAAGTCTGAAGATCAAGTACTGAAGCCTCAGTAGTTTGTCACAACTGCTGAAGAGTACTTCTTCAGTAGTTGTGATATCAGTAGTTTTATATTTCTAGTTCTAGTTTCAGTTGTTTTTGTAAAACGACTGAAGAGCTTGTTCTTCAGTCGTTGTAGTTTCAGTAGTTTTATATTTTGTACTTAACTTGCTGATATGTTCTCAGTAGTTGTGAACATTTCAGTAGTTTGTTAAGAATTAGTTATTTCTGTATTGGATCTGCCAGTTGTCACTTTCCGTGATAACAGCAGTGATTGTTGCACTCTATATAAGGAGTGACAACCTATTGTAATCAAAAAAAAATAAAGAGTAATTGAATGGAATGAATGATTGATTCGATTAGAATATTCTACATCTATAAACATTCCTAGAAATCAGAAATACATATTCTCTCCCTATACCGTATGTGATCTTAATGCTCACAAATATCGTTGCTTGCTACAATTTGTCTAATTCGTGTTTGTATTCCGCTGCTTTATATTCTGATACATCAAACTTGTGATCACTGATCCTGTCAAATGGTATCAGAGCAGGTTAATCATTGATCGATCTAATAATTGATCATTGAAACTGCTATTCAAGATCCAAGTTTGATTGAATTAGCTTTTGTTTTTGCAAGAAACGGTTATAGAGATTGAATTTTCTGTATTTCTGCTCATTCATCCTGAGATCTTTTTCTTGGTTCTCATTGAGTTTGTTGTGGTTTGTCTAAAACTTCTTAAAACTTGAACTAACTGTTTTTGAACTGAAAATGACCACTCCCTCCAATGATCCTCACAATACTGGTTCCTCAACCAAGCCTCCTATGCTGGTTAGGAATGAGTATAACATATGGCAAAGACGTATGCTCCATCACCTGTCTGTTAACAGCGCAGGGTGTTGGACATCAGTGGTACATGGTCCACACAAGCCTATGGTGAATAACCCGGAAACCAATCAAATGGTTCCGAAGAGGAGGGAGCAATACTCAGATGAGGATAAGAAGTTGCTTGAGATTGATGCAAAAGCCCATGGAATTCTGGCCATGGCTTTGCCCAATGAAATCTATTCTGGGCTAATGCATCATGAAACTGCCCATGACCTCTGGATTGCTTTGAAAGAACAATTTGGAGGAACAGATGAGGTCTTGGCAAATAATAGAGGGAATTCTTGCCCAACAATATGAGACATTCTCTCATAGAAAGGGTGAGACACTGACTCAACAATATGAGCGGTTTTCTTGTTTGATCTCTGAACTAAAAATGGTCAAACTTGAATACCAATATTCAGATGAATAACAGATTTCTCAGATCACTGCCTGAGAGATGGGACACATATACTATTGTCCTACGCTCCAGTGCAAGTTTGGACAAACTATCTCTCACCCAACTCCATGGGAAATTGCTCACTTTTGAGAGAGAGATAGAACAGAAGAGAAAGCTGTCTTCATCTGGAAAGCTCACTGAAGACTTTATACAAGGCAACACTGCCTTGGTGGGTCATGAGTCAGAATATGCTTCATCTGAATGCCAGTATGATGAGCATATTAATTTCTCTCGAGCACTTCTAATTCTGCATTTGTAAGTGTTGATGGTCAGTTCACTGGGTGTAATAATGACAATCTATGTTTCATTATGGATGATCTCAAGGGGATTGCTGATGATGACTTAGAAGAGATGGATATTTTGAGCCAAATGGCCTTGATAAATCAGATCTCAGAAGTTCTACAAAAGAACTGGAAGAAAATTCCCAGGACTCTCTGGCAAAACCAAAGTTGGTTTTGACAAGAGCAAGTTGAGGTGTCACAAATGCCAACGGCTTGGACACTTTGCAAGAGAGTGTAGATCAACTGGATCAAACTCTACTGCACCCTTTGTGACTTTTCCTGGCAATAGTCAACAAAACAGAGGGCAACATCCTGTCACATCTAGTCATCATCCTCAACAACAATCTCCGGCATATTTTGTTCCTCAGGGTCAAATGCCATATCAGTACCCTTGTTATTACATGCCACAGTCAAATCAAGTTCAAGTTCCTATGACACCACAACCTCATGCATTACCAGAACCTCAGCCTTCCCTATCTCATCAACAACCTCATCTCAACAACACAGCTTCTTCACCCCAGGAGTTGTTGACTGGAGCAGTTTACCAGATGACTTGTCTGGTCATGATCAACTGTTCTCAGGTGCTGGTCAACATGGTGGTGACAGTCCCTTGGGAATCTAGCTCTTATGGCTTTGGAGTCTGCTGATACTTCATCTTCCAATGCCTCTACACCTCAGGTATCACAGGTATCCTCTGAGGCAAAAGCCAAATTATGTTCTGAACAATGCATAGCAGCATTTGCTTCCATTAGAGAAGCAAATGTAGCTTAATTAATAAGAACATTGAGCTAGAACAAATAATTTCCAAAAACAAGCTGAGTTTGAGTTTGTGCTCAAAGATAAAAATGATGAGTTTATAAACTGAATTGCAAAATAATTGATGATAAGGCTAGAGAAGATGTACTTCTAGAGAAGTACAAAGATCTCAAAGAAACCCTTGCAGTTACCCAGGTCGAGTGTGATAGATGGGTACAATCATGCAAAGGTTTTGAAATGCTTCTTAGTAAGCAATCTGCTTCAAATGTGAAGTTTGGAATTGGTTAATCACACTGCTCCACCTACAGATTTTACCCCAAGAGCAGAGGTAGAATCTGATGGTGAGAGTGATAACCAATCCATCAATCATGTGATCTACCTTCTGATACAGCACAATCAGAAGTAGCAGTCAGCATCAAGTCCTCCTTGAACCTATCAGCTGATGTTGATGGTCCAAATGCTGACATTCACATGATCAATAAGTTGATCAACTCAGGAGTCAATCCTGAAGGTCCTGAAAGGACTGGAGAGCAGGATTCAACTCCTGAAGTTCAAACTTCAACTGCTGTCACACTGAAGAGAAGAAAACTGCAGTAGAAAGAGTTTGAAGACTACTAAAGAGGCTGTCAAGAAAGCAACCAATGCTTCCAAAGCATTGAAGAACAAGTCTTCTGTTGCTTCACCATCTTTAGTTGATGATCAACCTAAGATGAAGAAGAAACCATGTGAAGTATGTGGTTTGTTCAATCATCTTACAGATGATTGTTGGTACAAAAGAGGTTCCAAACTCAAACAAAAAGAAGAAATTAATGAGAAAATGGTAAAAATGAAAACTGAGTTTGAGACCACATTTGTATCAGCAACATCAAATCCTGTAACCCTTAAGTCCTTAAAGCAATCAAAAAGGAAGGAGTTAAACAGGTGACAGCTGAGGGTGCTCAAAAGAAGAAGGTGCAACATAGGACCTTATCTAACTCCACTAGCAATGTGTCTGATGAGCTGAAAGCTTTATCACAAAATCAGACAGCTGGTGATGATGGTACAACATCTGTTGGGTAGAGTTAACCAACTAGATTCTCCTATGTTGAAACCACAGAAAAGGAGGTCTAAGCCAAAGGACTCCTCTTCTACACCATCTTCTTCTTCTCAGGCTGTTGTTACAAATAAACATGCTAGTTTACCATCTATTGATGAGACCAGGCCCAAAACCAAAAAGGTTTGGGTCTCTAAAACTAACTGATTGTTTATTATTGCAGGGTTCTTCAACATGCCAAAGTAGCATCTGGTATGTAGACAGTGGGGGATCTATGCACATGACTGGGAACATCTCTCTTCTTCATGACTACTCTCAAGGAAAGAAGGGATTTGTCTCTTTTGGCAATGATGCTAGGGGTTACATCATCGGTAAGGGCTTTGTCTCCAATGGAGAAATCAAATTTGATGATGTTAATCATGTGGAAAATCTCAAGTACAACCTCTTGAGTGTCAGTCAAATGTGTGATAAAGGCCATGTTGCCCTTTTCACAAGTCAAAACTGTAGGATTCTGTCATCCAAAGTTTTGCACTTGATTGACAAGGTGTTGGATGATCACACTCTCCTGAAAGCCAACAGGACAGGAAGAGTGTATGCCTTAGATCTCTCTAAGAAGATAGATCTCAAAGGCAATCCTTGCCTATTTTCCAAAGCCTCTTCTCAAGAATCTAAACTGTGGCACAGGAGGCTTGGTCATGTTAATCTCAAAAACATGAATCAGCTTAGCCACAATAGTTTAGTCAGAGGCTTACCAATAAAGGAGTTCCACTGTGATGAAACATGCACTGCTTGTTTAAAAGGAAAACAGCACAAGTCTCATTTCCTCCTATTGAAGTGTCCAAGTCCACTGCCTGCTTGCAATTACTGCATATGGATCTATTTGGTCCTGTGAGAGTAATGAGCATGGCAAAGAAGAAATACTGTCTGGTAATTGTGGATGATTACTCCAGATTTGTATGGACTTTCTTTCTACATTCAAAGGATGAGGCTGCTCAGAAGATTATCCACTTTGTGCTGTACATTGAGAAGCAGTATTCCCTTCCAGTCAAGTGTATTAGGAGTGATAATGGAACTGAGTTCAGAAATCATACACTTGATGACTTCTATCTTTCAAAGGGAATCAAAAGGCAGTTCAGCATTCCAAGGACTCCAGAACAAAATGGAGTAGTGGAGAGAAAGAACAGGACCCTCATTGAAGCTGCAAGGTCCATGCTGGCTGACTCAGGTTTGCCATTGACCTTTTGGGCCGAAGCTGTCAACACAGCTTGTTATGTGCAAAATAGAGTTTTAGTAAATCAGAGGTTGATGAAGACTCCATATGAAGTTCTCCATCATTTGGCTCCTCTGATTTCATTTTTCAAAGCATTTGGGTGTCCCTGTTTTATTCTCAACACAAAGGATCAACTCCACAAATTTGATCCTAAGGTGGATGCAGGATACTTTGTTGGTTATTCATCTACTTGCAAGGCATACAGAGTCTTCAACTGCAGAACAAAGATGGTTGAAGAAACTCTACATGTTAAGTTTAATGAATCTCCAAAGGACAATTCCACAAAGTCCTGTGGAGTTATTTGATTTGGACATACTGCAATATGTTCCTTATCAAACTCCTGCTGTTGCTCCTGTCAACAGTTCACCACCTGGTGGTACTGCTGATGATGATGATGATTGCAGTACTCACCTCTTCAGGTTTAGTGATCAGCTGCCTGACTCAACTAGACCTGATGTTCCTGTAGCGCCAGTAGCACCATCCACAACAAATGCTGATGAGATTTCTTCGAATTCAACTTCCTTTGAATTACCATCCACTGATTGGTTTCAAGGAAATGATTCACCATCACCATCTGTTGCTGCTGAACCGGCTACAAACACTTGCACAGATCTCATTGTGTATCAAGATCTGAAGAATCACCCTATGTCTCAAATCATTGGTGATATCACTGCTGGAGTATCAACAAGAAGTCAATTGTCAAATTTCTGCTTCTATGCTCTCTTCATCAGTCAGCAAGAGCCAAAGAATTATCACATTGCTTTAAAGGACAATGGATGGGTTGATGCCATGCAGCTTGAGCTTCTTCAGTTCAAGAAACAGCAAGTGTGGGAACTGGTTCCTCTACCTCCAGGTAAGTGTGCAATAGGCACTAAATGGGTGTTTAGGAACAAAACTGATGAAAATGGGCTTATTGTTAAGAACAAGGCCAGACTGGTTGTTCAGGGGTTTGCACAAGAAGAAGGTATTGATTATGATGAAACCTTTGCCCCTGTAGCCAGACTGGAAGCAATTCGATTGTTTTTAGCTTATGCTGCTTATCAAAAACTTAAAGTCTTTCAAATGGATGTCAAAAGTGCATTTTTGTATGGAAAAATTAAAGAAGAGTTTATGTATGTCAACCTCCAGGCTTTGAGGACAATAAACATCCTAATTGGGTGTATAAGCTTGATAAAGCTCTTTATGGGTTAAACAAGCTCCCAGAGCCTGGTATGAGACATTATCAAACTTTCTTCTGGAAAACAATTTCACTAGAGGCTCCATAGACAAGACTTTATTTATTAAGAAAGCTGGCAGCATAATCTACTTGTTCAAATTTATGTAGATGATATCATTTTTGCATCCTCTGATCCAAAGTTGTGTGATGCCTTTACAAAGTTGATGCAACAGAAGTTTGAAATGAGTGCCATGGGAGAATTACAGTTCTTTCTGGGGTTGCAAATCAAACAAAAGCTGATGGAATTTTTATTCATCAATCCAAATATACAAAAGATCTTTTGCAAAAGTTTGATTTACAAAACTGTAAGCCCTGTTCTACTCCCATGAGCAGCACCACACACTGGACTCAGATCAGAAAGGTAAAGTGGTTGATGAAACACTTTACAGATGTATGATTGGGTCCTTGATGTATTTAACAGCTTCTAGACCAGATATTATGTTTGCTACATGTGTTTGTGCTAGATTTCAGGCTGCACCTAAAGAGTCTCATCTGATTGCAGTCAAGAGGATCTTTAGATATCTGCAAGGCACTCCATCTCTAGGTTTATGGTATTCTACCGGACATTCTGGTAAATTAGTTGCTTTTTCTGACAGTGACTATGCAGGGTGTAAGTTGACCAGGAAATCAACTTCTGGTGGATGTCAATTCCTAGGCAACTGCTTGATTTCTTGGCAGAGCAAGAAACAGACCTCAGTTGCTACATCCACTGCTGAAGCAGAGTACATTGCTGCTGCAAGCTGTACATCTCAGGTACTCTGGCTTCAAAACCAACTTTTGGATTATGGCATTACAGAGACTAAGACTCCATTGTTAATGGATAGTGCTTCAGCTCTTTGCATTGTCAAAAATCCAGTCCAGCACTCTAGGACCAAACATATAGAGATCAGATCATTTTATAAGGGATTGTTTTGAAAAAGGTCTGATTGATCCTAAGTTTGTGCCTAGTGCTGATGAGCTTGCAGACATTTTTACTAAGCCTTTGGATAGTTCAACTTTCCAAAACCTGGTGTTAAGGCTTGGTATGCTGCAGCTAGAATAGGTGACAACTACTGATGATCTCAGTAATTCATACTGATGATCATGAGTACCTGTCACATATAAGTACTGATGAGCTCTTTTAACCTCAGTATTTTTATAACTACTGAAGGCTAAATGTCTCACAAGTACTGAAGTACTTCATCTGTTCTAAACTACTGATGTAGTTACAACTACTGATGCAGTCATAACTACTGCAATCAGTAAAAACAGATAAGTACTGATGTCCTATGAAACAACTGAAATCAGCCAAAAGACTGATGAATGTGTTGAGGACAGTTTGAAACAGCTGAAAAGCTAAGAATTGACGAAAACAGCTGAAGAGAACTTTCTCTTCAGTCGTTTGTACAACTGCTGTTTCATTTTAAACAACTGAAGCAAAACCACGTCTTCAAGTTTCATAACTACTGATGACAATACCAAGTCTTCATTGTTTACACAGCTGATGCAAAACCACTGTCTTCATAGTTTCATAACTACTGATGACAAATACCAAGTCTTCAGTTGTTTACAACAGCTGATGACAAACCACTGTCTTCAGTAGTTTCATAACTACTGATGACAAACACCAAGTCCTCAGTTGTTTCAATCATCTGAAGTCAAAACCACGGTCTTCAGTAGTTTTCTAAACTACTGATGCCTAACCCACGACTTTAGCTGTTTCAACGTCTGAAAGGATAATACCATGTCAACGGTCGTTTAAAACTACTGATGACTAACACCACATCCTTCAGTCGTTTCCTACCCGTACCCTATAAATACCCCTAACCTGAGCTCTCCATGCTTCATCTTCTTCAAACCTAACGTTCCTCTCCAAAACTTCCCTCTTTCCATGGCGTCTATGCAAATTAAACCGCGACACAACTGTGTTGCCTACCTCACAAAATCGCCGATCTGGACTAAGTTCGATACTGCTATCGATCTTATGGTTCAGTCCCAATACAACAAGGCATTCCTTCTGAACCCCGTCTTACATGCCGAATCCTTGAACCAATTTTGGATGAACGTTACTGTTACACTGAGGAGAGCAACACACGATCCCTCCGGTCAGTCGTCAACAACAAAGAAGTAGTACATTACTCCTGCAACAATCCGTAAAATTCTTCAACTGAGTGATGCTACCTCTCCTGCTGGATATCCGAAGGGCACCATAGATCTATCATTTGCTCAGCATGGATATCAAGTGATCTCAGTGCCACCACCATCATGAAGAAACACTTTAATGACGCTGAGCGCCTGATTTTTCACATGGTCAATGTATGTTTGGCCCCTAAGACATCGTCTTGGGATCAAATGTCCACAAATGGCAGCAGGTAATGTATTCTATCCTTGAGCAACAACCACTAAACTTTTCAGAATTAATATTTCAGAGCTCAAAGATATGGCTCAAAAACTAACTGCCAACCGTTGGATACTCTATCCACGGTTCATAATGGCCATTATTACAGACCAGCTTAATGCTGAGGGACTTGTGGCTTGGGAGTCCCTGCTACGGCTGTTCTGCCAGAAGTATACTCCCGGCACAACTCTGACCGGACACTCAAACTGGCTGCCAAGCTGCGAAAACCCACGCAGCTGGAACCCACAGCCACCACCTCCAAATCCAATGTCCCCACCAAACCCACCAAAAGAAACCCAAAATGGCTACTCAGGGAATTGAGTCCCCTGAGGATGCTCCTGCACCACAAACGCAGGATATATCCACTAGTCCAAACCCCCTAGTGGATACAATGACTCTTCCAGCCACAGCCGCTCAGGCTTCCTCTCAACAGGAGCCTGCAGCAACCCAAGGGGCACCTACTTATCTGGGATCTTACTCACTTGAGGAGATTGCCATTGAAGAGCACCATCCACCCCAGGTGCACACTGCTTCTACCCCCTTACCCCAAACAACCGCCCCTCACAGCCCAACTTTAATAGTTGCACAAGTGCTGACTCAATTGCACTCCTCACCCCCCTCCCCAGAAACCACTTACTACTGGGAATACCTCTACAATTGAGGGGGAGGAACACAGTGCACCTGAGAACCCACAGCACAGGGGTTTCCCAATTCTATCTCCTGGTGTAGACAAGGAGCTTAGAATATCTAGTGAGGCTGCCACCTCCTCTGACTCAGCACATGACCAGAGTGAGGCTGGTAACATTGCTAAGACCTCCCTAGAGGCAACAGCTGATGATGGACATTGTCCTGAGGCTGGAAGTCCCCAGTACCAAGCACAAGGGGCACATGCACCAACTGGTCTACACCCAGTGCATGTAAATCCTGCTCTAAGCAGGAGGTCAGGTGATTCATATTAACTGATGATGACCTGAGCTTCTTCTATGATGTAGTTGCTCAAAACACATTCTAGAGGATGAGGTTAGCAGACTCAAAGAGCTGCTGGCCAAGATGTCTCAGGATGCAAGTCCATCTGCCCCCTCATACACCCACAGATGGCACCTTCCCTTGAAGGTTTCCCAAACAGAGCCACCCCAACATCAACCACCTGCCTCTGCTTCAGGCCCTACTTCTCAGGAACAGAACCCTCCTGAGCAAATAGGTGCTGTACTCCAAAATTCCCTCCTCTCATCACCCCATAATCACTGATATAGTGATCAAAGCCCTTGATGAGAGGCTTTCCTCAACATTACAGCCCTTGGTTGATGCTGCTGTCCAAAAGACTCTTTCTTCTGCGTACCAACCCCTTCCTCCAATGCAACCAAAAAGGGGGAGAGTACTGCAGTGAAAGAAAGGAAGAGGAAAAGATCTGAGGAAAAGGAAGAGGAGGAGAAAGAACAGCAACCAATGCTCACCTACAAGCGAAAGAAAGGTGCTGATGAGCACATTGCTGAAGATAAAGCCTTGGAGCTACTGATAAAAGAGGCTGATGCCGAACACAGTAGATCAATGGACAACATCATTGATCAGCTGTTTAGGCAAGGCCATGACACCAATAAACTTGACTCTGAGATTCGACGACTAGAGATTGAAGAAATCCAGAACAGATGGGCAAGTTATGAAGTGTTAGAAAGAAAGGCTTGAAATCATGATCAGATTTATTGCAAAATATCTTGGAAGGTCAATGATCGAATCAAAGCTTGGTCCAGGGACAGTATCTTGGCAATCACCACCAAGATCTGTTCATCTGAAGTATATACTAAGGGGCTTGTCATTGAAGCTTTGAATGAAGCGGGTGCTGGGAGCAGGACTGAGCTAGCCAAGCAATCAAAAGCCACACTCACCTCAAGGATGCTAGAACAGCCTGTCAACATTCCCACACCAAAACCACCCAAAACACAACCCACCAAACCAACTCCCTTACCCTCAAAACCCATAGCCGATGATATACCCTTGAAGAAGAAGAGAAGGATATTGAGGCTAGAAGAGATGACGAAGATGAAGAAGACAGGCTGCCGCTCTCAGCTGTGATTCAGTTGCCTAAGGCCACAAGTCACTCCTCAGCAATTACTCCTGAAGTCCAGAGACAAATGGTTAAAGTGAAGCTAGAAGAAGAAGAGCTTCATAAACAGCATGATGAGGAATTGCTGAAGAGAGTTGACAAAGCTTATGCAGCCACATCTCCATCATCAATATGAAGGAGCAAGCCCTCAGACTTTACACTCTCAGGCATACCTTTCAATATCAAAGGAAAGAGTGAGGATTTGGCCTGATCCCAGGGTCTCTCACAGAATTCATAAGAACAATATACCTCGAAGATACATTGGCCAGGTGAAAAAGATCGTAGATGAAGTGATCTCTCTGGTCTTTGTAGTTTCACCCTGGGAAATCCTAGAAGACTTCAAGAAGGCCTACAAAGCTAATCTAACCCCTCAGAAGATGCTGGAAAACAAATAGTGAAAAAGGGGTTAGTTTACAAGAGGCTTGAGGAAGTCAGGAAAAATGAGCTCCAGTTGTTCCTAGAGGGTAATCACCCGGATGAGTTTGCTTACAGAATAATAACAACTGTGGAGCTAAAGAATGGGAAACAGGCCAAATACCTGTCTGAGTATTATGGGCCGGAATCATTGTTTGAAGGAGGTGCTGAAGAGCTAACCATGGAGGAACAAATCACCTTCCTTGAGGCCTACACAAGAGAGTCGTACAGACTCATTATGGGAAAGTGAATCTCATGAATGGGATAACAACTCTGTGTCCTGTTCCCCAAAACAGAGTTCCCATTCATACTCTGCCAAACAAATATTTGAGATTTCTTCCCAGGCCGGAGCGTACATGGGTCATCTTCTCTACTGATCAAGAAGGAAAAAGACCAACATTTTGCCATCAATAAGTGGGAGTATAAATAAGTTAGAGGTTTTGGCTGCATTGGTTCAGGGGGAGTTTGTTGGACCAAAAGAACCAATGAGCCAAGATCAGAAAACCTCTAAGTCCCACACGGTATCACAACAACTGCTGAAAGCCTCATCAGTAGTTTGACAAGTGCTGAAGACTTCAACAGCTGAAGATCAAGTGCTGAAGACCTTAACAGCTGAAGAACCAAAGTGCTGAAGTACAACAGCTGAAGAACACAAGTGCTGAAGCTGAAAGACCAAAGTACTGAAGTACAACAGCTGAAAGTTCACAAGTGCTGAAGATCAACAACTGATGTACAAAGTCTGAAGACAAAGACTGAAGACATCAGCTGATGATATCTACTGAAGTCATCAGCTGATGAAAACCTGAAGGTCAAAGTCTGAAGATCAAGTACTGAAGCCTCAGTAGTTTGTCACAACTGCTGAAGAGTACTTCTTCAGTAGTTGTGATATCAGTAGTTTTATATTTCTAGTTTCTAGTTTTATGTTTCAGTAGTTTTGTAAAACGACTGAAGAGCTTGTTCTTCAGTCGTTGTAGTTTCAGTAGTTTTATATTTTGTACTTAACTTGCTGATATGTTCTCAGTAGTTGTGAACATTTCAGTAGTTGTTAAGAATTAGTTATTTCTGTATTGGATCTGCCAGTTGTCACTTTCGTGACAACAGCAGTGATTGTTGCACTCTATAAGGAGTGACAACCTATTGTAATCAAAAAAAAATAAAAGAGTAATTGAATGGAATGATGATTGATTCGATTAGAAATATTCTACATCTATAAACATTCCTAGAAATCAGAAATACATATTCTCTCCCTATAACTGTATGTGATCTTAATGCTCACAAATATCGTGGCTTGCTACAATTTGTCTAATTCGTGTTTGTATTCCGCTGCTTTATATTCTGATACATCAAACTTGTGATCACTGATCCTGTCAAATGGTATCAGAGCAGGTTAATCATTGATCGATCTAATAATTGATCATTGAAACTGCTATTCAAGATCCAAGTTTGATTGAATTAGCTTTTGTTTTTGCAAGAAACGGTTATAGAGATTGAATTTTCTGTATTTCTGCTCATTCATCTGAGATCTTTTTCTTGGTTCTCATTGAGTTGTTGTGGTTTGTCTAAAACTTCTTAAAACTTGAACTAAACTGTTTTTGAACTGAAAATGACCACTCCCTCCAATGATCCTCACAATACTGGTTCCTCAACCAAGCCTCCTATGCTGGTTAGGAATGAGTATAACATATGGCAAAGACGTATGCTCCATCACCTGTCTGTTAACAGCGCAGGGTGTGGACATCAGTGGTACATGGTCCACACAAGCCTATGGTGAATAACCCGGAAACCAATCAAATGGTTCCGAAGAGGAGGGAGCAATACTCAGATGAGGATAAGAAGTTGCTTGAGATTGATGCAAAAGCCCATGGAATTCTGGCCATGGCTTTGCCCAATGAAATCTATTCTGGGCTAATGCATCATGAAACTGCCCATGACCTCTGGATTGCTTTGAAAGAACAATTTGGAGGAACAGATGAGGTCTTGGCAAATAATAGAGAAATTCTTGCCCAACAATATGAGACATTCTCTCATAGAAAGGGTGAGACACTGACTCAACAATATGAGCGGTTTTCTTGTTTGATCTCTGAACTAAAAATGGTCAAACTTGAATACACCATATTCAGATGAATAACAGATTTCTCAGATCACTGCCTGAGAGATGGGACACATATACTATTGTCCTACGCTCCAGTGCAAGTTTGGACAAACTATCTCTCACCCAACTCCATGGGAAATTGCTCACTTTTGAGAGAGAGATAGAACAGAAGAGAAAGCTGTCTTCATCTGGAAAGCTCACTGAAGACTTTATACAAGGCAACACTGCCTTGGTGGGTCATGAGTCAGAATATGCTTCATCTGAATGCCAGTATGATGAGCATATTAATTTCTCTCGACCACTTCTAATTCTGCATTTGTAAGTGTTGATGGTCAGTTCACTGGGGTAATAATGAAATCTATGTTTCATGTGGATGATCTCAAGGGGATTGCTGATGATGACTTAGAAGAGATGGATATTTTGAGCCAAATGGCCTTGATAAATATCAGATCTCAGAAGTTCTACAAAAGAACTGGAAGAAAATTCCCAGGACTCTCTGGCAAAACCAAAGTTGGTTTTGACAAGAGCAAGTTGAGGTGTCACAAATGCCAACGGCTTGGACACTTTGCAAGAGAGTGTAGATCAACTGGATCAACTCTACTGCACCCTTTGTGACTTTTCCTGGCAATAGTCAACAAAACAGAGGGCAACATCCTGTCACATCTAGTCATCATCCTCAACAACAATCTCCGGCATATTTTGTTCCTCAGGGTCAAATGCCATATCAGTACCCTTGTTATTACATGCCACAGTCAAATCAAGTTCAAGTTCCTATGACACCACAACCTCATGCATTACCAGAACCTCAGCCTTCCCTATCTCATCAACAACTTCATCTCAACAACACAGCTTCTTCACCCCAGGAGTTGTTGACTGGAGCAGTTTACCAGATGACTTGTCTGGTCATGATCAACTGTTCTCAGGTGCTGGTCAACATGGTGGTGACAGTCCCTTTGGGAATCTAGCTCTTATGGCTTTGGAGTCTGCTGATACTTCATCTTCCAATGCCTCTACACCTCAGGTATCACAGGTATCCTCTGAGGCAAAAGCCAAATTATGTTCTGAACAATGCATAGCAGCATTTGCTTCCATTAGAGAAGCAAATGTAGCTTTAATTAATAAGAACATTGAGCTAGAACAAATAATTTCCAAAAACAAAGCTGAGTTTGAGTTTGTGCTCAAAGATAAAAATGATGAGGTTATAAACTGAATTGCAAAATAATTGATGATAAGGCTAGAGAAGATGTACTTCTAGAGAAGTACAAAGATCTCAAAGAAACCCTTGCAGTTACCCAGGTCGAGTGTGATAGATGGGTACAATCATGCAAAGGTTTTGAAATGCTTCTTAGTAAGCAATCTGCTTCAAATGTGAAGTTTGGCATTGGCTACAATCACACTGCTCCACCTACAGATTTTACCCCAAGAGCAGAGGTAGAGGTAGAATCTGATGGTGAGAGTGATAACCAATCCATCAATCATGTGATCTACCTTCTGATACAGCACAATCAGAAGTAGCAGTCAGCATCAAGTCCTCCTTGAACCTATCAGCTGATGTTGATGGTCCAAATGCTGACATTCACATGATCAATAAGTTGATCAACTCAGGAGTCAATCCTGAAGGTCCTGAAAGGACTGGAGAGCAGGATTCAACTCCTGAAGTTCAAACTTCAACTGCTGTCAGCACTGAGAGAGAAGAAAACTGGCAGTAGAAAGAGTTTGAAGACTACTAAAGAGGTGTAAAGAAAGCAACCAATGCTTCCAAAGCATTGAAGAACAAGTCTTCTGTTGCTTCACCATCTTTGTTGATGATCAACCTAAGATGAAGAAGAAACCATGTGAAGTATGTGGTTTGTTCAATCATCTTACAGATGATTGTTGGTACAAAAGAGGTTCCAAACTCAAACAAAAAGAAGAATTAATGAGAAAATGGTAAAAATGAAAACTGAGTTTGAGACCACATTTGTATCAGCAACATCAATCCTGTAACCTTAAGTCCTTAAAGCAATCAAAAAGGAAGGAGTTAAACAGGTGACAGCTGAGGGTGCTCAAAAGAAGAAGGTGCAACATAGGACCTTATCTAACTCCACTAGCAATGTGTCTGATGAGCTGAAAGCTTTATCACAAAATCAACACAGCTGGTGATGATGGTACAACATCTGTTGGGTAGAGTTAACCAACTAGATTCTCCTATGTTGAAACCACAGAAAAGGAGGTCTAAGCCAAAGGACTCCTCTTCTACACCATCTTCTTCTTCTCAGGCTGTTGTTACAAATAAACATGCTAGTTTACCATCTATTGATGAGACCAGGCCCAAAACCAAAAAGGTTTGGGTCTCTAAAACTAACTGATTGTTTATTATTGCAGGGTTCTTCAACATGCCAAAGTAGCATCTGGTATGTAGACAGTGGGGGATCTATGCACATGACTGGGAACATCTCTCTTCTTCATGACTACTCTCAAGGAAAGAAGGGATTTGTCTCTTTTGGCAATGATGCTAGGGGTACATCATTGGTAAGGGTTTTGTCTCCAATGGAGAAATCAAATTTGATGATGTAAATCATGTGGAAAATCTCAAGTACAACCTCTTGAGTGTCAGTCAATGTGTGATAAAGGCCATGTTGCCCTTTTCACAAGTCAAAACTGTAGGATTCTGTCATCCAAAGTTTTGCACTTGATTGACAAGGTGTTGGATGATCACACTCTCTGAAAGCCAACAGGACAGGAAGAGTGTATGCCTTAGATCTCTCTAAGAAGATAGATCTCAAAGGCAATCCTTGCCTATTTTCCAAAGCCTCTTCTCAAGAATCTAAACTGGCACAGGAGGCTTGGTCATGTTAATCTTAAAAACATGAATCAGCTTAGCCACATAGTTTAGTCAGAGGCTTACCAATAAAGGCGTTCCACTGTGATGAAACATGCACTGCTTGTTTAAAAGGAAAACAGCACAAGGTCTCATTTCCTCCTATTGAAGTGTCCAAGTCCACTGCCTGCTTGCAATTACTGCATATGGATCTATTTGGTCCTGTGAGAGTAATGAGCATGGCAAAGAAGAAATACTGTCTGGTAATTGTGGACGATTACTCCAGATTTGTATGGACTTTCTTTCTACATTCAAAGGATGAGGCTGCTCAGAAGATTATCCACTTTGTGTTGTACATTGAGAAGCAGTATTCCCTTCCAGTCAAGTGTATTAGGAGTGATAATGGAACTGAGTTCAGAAATCATACACTTGATGACTTCTATCTTTCAAAGGGAATCAAAAGGCAGTTCAGCATTACAAGGACTCCAGAACAAAATGGAGTAGTGGAGAGAAAGAACAGGACCCTCATTGAAGCTGCAAGGTCCATGCTGGCTGACTCAGGTTTGCCTTGACCTTTTGGCCGAAGCTGTCAACACAGCTTGTTATGTGCAAAATAGAGTTTTAGTAAATCAGAGGTTGATGAAGACTCCATATGAAGTTCTCCATCATTTGGCTCCTCTGATTTCATTTTTCAAAGCATTTGGGTGTCCCTGTTTTATTCTCAACACAAAGGATCAACTCCACAAATTTGATCCTAAGGTGGATGCAGGATACTTTGTTGGTTATTCATCTACTTGCAAGGCATACAGAGTCTTCAACTGCAGAACAAAGATGGTTGAAAAAAAACTACATGTTAAGTTTAATGAATCTCCAAAGGACAAGATTCCACAAAGTCCTGTGGAGTTATTTGATTTGGACATACTGCAATATGTTCCTTATCAAACTCCTGCTGTTGCTCCTGTCAACAGTTCACACCTGGTGGTACTGCTGATGATGATGATGATTGCAGTACTCACCTCTTCAGGTTTAGTGATCAGCTGCCTGAATCAACTAGACCTGATGTTCCTGTAGCGCCAGTAGCACCATCCACAACAAATGCTGATGAGATTTTTCGAATTCAACTTCCTTTGAATTACCATCCACTGATTGGTTTCAAGGAAATGATTCACCATCACCATCTGTTGCTGCTGAACCGGCTACAAACACTTGCACAGATCTCATTGTGTATCAAGATCTGAAGAATCACCCTATGTCTCAAATCATTGGTGATTCACTGCTGGAGTATCAACAAGAAGTCAATTGTCAAATTTCTGCTTCTATGCTCTCTTCATCAGTCAGCAAGAGCCAAAGAATTATCACATTGCTTTAAAGGACAATGGATGGGTTGATGCCATGCAGCTTGAGCTTCTTCAGTTCAAGAAACAGCAAGTGTGGGAACTGATTCCTCTACCTCAGGTAAGTGTGCAATAGGCACTAAATGGGTGTTTAGGAACAAAACTGATGAAAATGGGCTTATTGTTAAGAACAAGGCCAGACTGGTTGTTCAGGGGTTTGCACAAGAAGAAGTATTGATTATGATGAAACCTTGCCCCTGTAGCCAGACTGGAAGCAATTCGATTGTTTTTAGCCTATGCTGCTTATCAAAAACTTAAAGTCTTTCAAATGGATGAAAGTGCATTTTTGTATGGAAAAATTAAAGAAGAGGTTTATGTATGTCAACCTCCAGGTTTGAGGACAATAAACATCCTAATTGGGTGTATAAGCTTGATAAAGCTCTTTATGGGTTAAAAAAGCTCCCAGAGCCTGGTATGAGACATTATCAAACTTTCTTCTGGAAAACAATTTCACTAGAGGCTCCATAGACAAGACTTTATTATTAAGAAAGCTGGCAGCATAATCTACTTGTTCAAATTTATGTAGATGATATCATTTTTGCATCCTCTGATCCAAAGTTGTGTGATGCCTTTACAAAGTTGATGCAACAGAAGTTTGAAATGAGTGCCATGGGAGAATTACAGTTCTTTCTGGGGTTGCAAATCAAACAAAAGGCTGATGGAATTTTTATTCATCAATCCAATATACCAAAGATCTTTTGCAAAAGTTTGATTACAAAACTGTAAGCCCTGTTCTACTCCCATGGCAGCACCACACAACTGGACTCAGATCAGAAAGGTAAAGTGGTTGATGAAACACTTTACAGATGTATGATGGTCCTTGATGTATTTAACAGCTTCTAGACCAGATATTATGTTTGCTACATGTGTTTGTGCTAGATTTCAGGCTGCACCTAAAGAGTCTCATCTGATTGCAGTCAAGAGGATCTTTAGATATCTGCAAGGCACTCCATCTCTAGGTTTATGGTATTCTACCGGACATTCTGGTAAATTAGTTGCTTTTTCTGACAGTGACTATGCAGGGTGTAAGTTGACCAGGAAATCAACTTCTGGTGGATGTCAATTCCTAGGCAACTGCTTGATCTCTTGGCAGAGCAAGAAACAGACCTCAGTGCTACATCCATGCTGAAGCAGAGTACATTGCTGCTGCAAGCTGTACATCTAGGTACTCTGGCTTCAAAACCAACTTTTGGATTATGGCATTACAGAGACTAAGACTCCATTGTTAATGGATAGTGCTTCAGCTCTTTGCATTGTCAAAAATCCAGTCCAGCACTCTAGGACCAAACATATAGAGATCAGACATCATTTTATAAGGGATGTTTTGAAAAAGGTCTGATTGATCCTAAGTTTGTGCTAGTGCTGAGAGCTTGCAGACATTTTTACTAAGCCTTTGGATAGTTCAACTCTCCAAAACTGTGTTTAAGGCTTGGTATGCTGCAGCTAGAATAGTGACAACTACTGATGATCTCAGTAATTCATACTGATGATCATAAGTACCTATGTCACATATAAGTACTGATGAGCTCTTTTAACCTCAGTAGTTTTTATAACTACTGAAGGCTAAATGTCTCACAAGTACTGAAGTACTTCATCTGTTTAAACTAATGATGTAGTTACTTCTACTGATGCAGTCATAACTACTGCAATCAGTAAAAACAGATAAGTACTGATGTCCTATGAAAACCTGAAATCAGCCAAAAGACTGATGAATGTGTTGAGGACAGTTGAAACAGCTGAAAAGCTAAGAATTGACGAAAATAGCTGAAGAGAACTTTCTCTTCAGTCGTTTGTACAACTGCTGTTTCATTCTAAACAACCGAAGCAAAACCACGTCTTCAGTAGTTTCATAACTACTGATGACAATACCAAGTCTTCAGTTGTTTACAAAGCTGATGACAAAACAAGTCTTCAGTAGTTTCATAACTACTGATGACAAATACCAAGTCTTCAGTGTTACAACACTGATGACAAACCACTGTCTTCAGTAGTTTCATAACTACTGATGACACAACACCAAGTCATCAGTTGTTTCAATCATCTGAAGTCAAAACCACAGTCTTCAGTAGTTTTCTAAACTACTGATGCCTAACACCACGACTTTAGCTGTTTCACGTCTGAAAGGATAATACCATGTCAACGGTCGTTTAAAACTACTGATCACTAAAACCACATCCTTCAGTCGTCTCTTACCCGTACCCTATAAATACCCCTAACCTAGCTCTCCATGCTCATCTTCTTCAAACCTAACGTTCCTCTCCAAACTTCCCTCTTCTCCATGGCGTCTATGCAAATTAAACCGCGACACAACTGTGTTGCCTACCTCAAAAATTGCCGATCTGGACTAAGTTCGATAATGCTATCGATCTTATGGTTCAGTCCCAATACAACAAGGCATTCTTCTGAACCCCGTCTTACATGCCGAATCCTTGAACCAATTTTGGATGAACGTTACTGTTACAACTGAGGAGAGCAACACACGATCCCTCCGGTCAGTCGTCAACAACAAAGAAGTAGTGATTACTCCTGCAACAATCCGTAAAATTCTTCAACTGAGTGATGCTACCTCTCCTGCTGGATATCCGAAGGGCACCATAGATCTATCATTTGCTCAGCATGGATATCAAGGTGATCTCAGTGCCACCACCATCATGAAGAAACACTTTAATGACGCTGAGCGCTGATTTTTCACATGGTCAATGTATGTTTGCCCCTAAGACCTCGTCTTGGGATCAAATGTCCACCAAATGGCAGCAGGTAATGTATTCTATCCTTGAGCAACAACCACTAAACTTTTCATAATTAATATTTCAGAGCTCAAAGATATGGCTCAAAAACTAACTGCCAACCGGTGGATACTCTTCCACGGTTCATAATGGCCTTATTACAGCCCAGCTTAATGCTGATGGACTTGTTGGCTTGGGAGTCCCTGCTACGGCTGTTCTGCCAGAAGTATACTCCCGGCACAACTCTGACCGGACACTCAAACTGGCTGCCAAGCTACGAAAACCCACGCAGCCGGAAACCACAGCCACCACCTCCAAATCCAATGTCCCCACCAAACCCACCAAAAGAAACCCAAAATGGCTACTCAGGGAATTGAGTCCCCTGAGGATGCTCCTGCACCACAAACGCAGGATATATCCACTAGTCCAAACCCCCTAGTGGATACAATGACTCTTCTAGCCACAGCCGCTCAGGCTTCCTCTCAACAGGAGCCTGCAGCAACCCAAGGGGCACCTACTTATCTGGGATCTTACTCACTTGAGGAGATTGCCATTGAAGACACCATCCACCCCAGGTGCACACTGCTTCTACCCCCTTACCCCAAACACCGCCCTCCACAGCCCGACTTTAATAGGCACAAGTGCTGACTCAATTGCACTCCTCACCCCCCCAGAAACCACTTACTATGGGAATACCTCTACAATTGAGGGGGAGGAACACAGTGCACCTGAGAACCCACAGCACAGGGGTTTCCCAATTCTATCTCCTGGTGTAGACAAGGAGCTTAGAATATCTAGTGAGGCTGCCACCTCCTCTGTCTCAGCACATGACCAGAGTGAGGCTGGTAACATGCTAAGACCTCCCTATAGAAACAACTGATGATGGACATTGTCCTGAGGCTGGAAGTCCCCAGTACCAAGCACAAGGGGCCATGCACCAACTGGTCTACACCCAGTGCATGTAAATCCTGCTCTAAGCAGGAGGTCAGGTGATTCAGATTAACTGATGATGACCTGAGCTTCTTCTATGACGTAGTTGCTCAAAACACCATTGAGAGGATGAGGTTAGCAGACTCAAAGAGCTGCTGGCCAAGATGTCTCAGGATGCAAGTCCATCTGCCACCCTCATACACCCACAGATGGCACCTTCCCTTGAAGGTTTCCCAAACACCAGAGCCACCCCAAATCAACCACCTGCCTCTGCTTCAGGCCCTACTTCTCAGGAACAGAACCCTCCTGAGCAAATAGTGTGTACTCCAAAATTCCCTTCTCTCATCACCCCAATAATCACTGATATAGTGATCAAAGCCCTTGATGAGAGGCTTTCCTCAACATTAAGCCCTTGGTTGATGCTGCTGTCCAAAAGACTCCTTTCTGCGGTACAACCCCTTCCTCAATGCAACCAAAAAGGGGGAGAGTACTGCAGTGAAAGAAAGGAAGAGGAAAAGATCTGAGGAAAAGGAAGAGGAGGAGAAAGAACAGCAACCAATGCTCACCTATAAGAGAAAGAAAGGTGCTGATGAGCACATTGCTGAAGATAAAGCCTTGGAGCTACTGATAAAAGAGCTGATGCCGAACACAGTAGATCAATGGACAACATCATTGATCAGCTGTTTAGGCAAGGCCATGACACCAATAAACTTGACTCTGAGATTCGACGACTAGAGATGAGAAAAAATCCAGAACCGATGGGCAAGTTATGAAGTGTTAGAAAGAGAAAGGCTTGAAATCATGATCAGATTTATTGCAAAATATCTTGGAAGTCAATGATCGAAATCAAAGCTTGGTCCAGGGACAGTATCTTGGCAATCACCACCAAGATCTGTTCATCTGAAGTATATACTAAGGGGCTTGTCATTGAAGCTTTGAATGAAGCGGGTGCTGGGAGCAGACTGAGCTAGCCAAGCATCAAAGCCACACTCACCTCAAGGATGCTAGAACAGCCTGTCAACATTCCCACACCAAAACACCCCAAAAGCAACCCACCAAACCAACTTCCCTTACCCTCAAAACCCATAGCCGATGATATACCTTGAAGAGAGAGAAGGATATTGAGGCTAGAAGATGATGACGAAGATGAAGAAGACAGGCTGCCGCTCTCAGCTGTGATTCAGTTGCCTAAGGCCACAAGTCACTCCTCAGCAATTACTCCTGAAGTCCAGAGACAAATGGTTAAAGTGAAGCTAGAAGAAAAGAGCTTCATAAACGCATGATGAGGAATTGCTGAAGAGAGTTGACAAAGCTTATGCAGCCACATCTTCCATCATCAATATGAAGGAGCAAGCCCTCAGACTTTACACTCTCAGGCATACCTTTCAATATCAAAGGAAAGAGTGAGGATTTGGCCTGATCCCAGGGTCTCTCACAGAATTCATAAGAAAAATACCTCGAAGATACATAGGCCAGGTGAAAAAGATCGTAGATTAAGTGATCTCTCTGGTCTTTGTAGTTTCACCCTGGGAAATCCTAGAAGACTTCAAGAAGGCCTACAAAGCTAATTAACCCCTCAGAAGATGCTGGAAAACAAAATACGTGAAAAAGGGGTTAGTTTACAAGAGGCTGGAGGAAGTCAGGAAAAATGAGCTCCAGTTGTTCCTAGAGGGTAATCACCCGGATGAGTTTGCTTACAGAATAATAACAACTGTGGAGCTAAAGAATGGGAAACAGGCCAAATACCTGTCTGAGTATTATGGGCGGAATCATTGTTTGAAGGAGGTGCTGAGAGCTAACATGGAGGAACAAATCACCTTCCTTGAGGCCTACACAAGAGAGTCGTACAGACTCATTATGGGAAAGTGAATCTCATGAATGGGATAACAACTCTGTGTCCTGTTCCCCAAAACAGAGTTCCCATCATATATCTGCCAAACAAATATTTGAGATTTCTTCCCAGGCCGGAGCGTACATGGGTCATCTTCTCTAGATCAAGAAGGAAAAAGACCAACATTTTGCCATCAAAAGTGGGAGTATAAATAACTTTAGAGGTTTTGGCTGCATTGGTTCAGGGGGAGTTTGTGGACCCAAAAGAACCAATGAGCCAAGATCAGAAAACCTCTAAGTCCACACGGTATCACAACAACTGCTGAAAGCCTCATCAGTAGTTTGACAAGTGCTGAAGACTCAACAGCTGAAGATCAAGTGCTGAAGACTTAACAGCTGAAGAACAAAGTGCTGAAGTTACAAAAGCTGAAGCAACAGTGCTGAAGCTGAAAGACAAAGTACTGAAGTACAACAGCTGCAGAGTTACAAGTGCTGAAGATCAACAACTGATGTACAAAGTCTGAAGACAAAGACTGAAGACATCAGCTGATGATATCTACTGAAGTCATCAGCTGATGAAATACCTGAAGGTCAAAGTCTGAAGATCAAGTACTGAAGCCTCAGTAGTTTGTCACAACTGCTGAAGAGTACTTCTTCAGTAGTGTGATATCAGTAGTTTTATTTATTTCTAGTTTTATGTTTCAGTAGTTTTTAAAACGACTGAAGAGCTTGTTCTTCAGTCGTTGTAGTTTCAGTAGTTTTATATTTTGGTACTTAACTTTTGATATGTTCTAAGTATTGTGAACATTTCAGTAGTTGTTAAGAATTAGTTATTTCTGTATTGGATCTGCCAGTGTCACTTCCGTGAAACAGCAGTGATTGTTGCACTCTATATAAGGAGTGACAACCTATTGTAATCAAAAAAAAATAAAATGAGTAATTGAATGATATGATTGATTCGATTAGAATATTCTACATCTATAAACATTCCTAGAAATCAGAAATATATTCTCTCCCTAAACTGTATGTGATTATTATGCTCACACAATATCTTGGCTTGCTACAATTTGTCTAATTCGTGTTGTATTCCGATGCTTTATATTCTGATACATCAAACTTGTGATCACTGATCCTGTCACTATGTCAAGGAGACTTGTCATGTAAGTTTGAATAGGTCTTATGTAGAAGATGTTGATTGGATTAACCTTCATTGGGCAATGTTATGTATTTACAGGACCGTTAGATGGGATGGTCACTTATATAACAAGCACACCTAAGGAGAGTTATTTAAGAACACTTAACAGATCAAATAGGAAACTGGTAACACACACTAGTTGATACTTAGAACACAGTCAAAATGAGACTACAAGAACGACAACAGAAGTATATTATAAGCCCATTACCGGACGCTCACAGATGTCAATCATCGCACATAAATCGTATGTTTACATTTAACTTAAATAAACACTGCAGCGGAAAACATTCAAAATTGACATTCATTGCATTACAATAGCTTTTGCAAAATAATACATCGTTAACACATTACAAAATACTTGTTGCATTACATCACAAAAGCATTATAAAAATGGATACCATCCAAAAAGAGCCAAGTAGCCGCCCCGTGCCATCCTCAGCAACCTTACCTGCCAACCGGAAACACATAAAAGTCAACGTTGCTGAGTGAGTTCTAGTTTTAAAATAAAACATACTTTACTTTTGTTTAAAACCGTTCTTTACATTCGCACGTGATCATGCACTATACATACATATAGACAATATCATTCTTATCTTCACTATTCGCTCGTTCCATCCGTTCATACATCGTTAAATCTTTACTTTCATTCAGACCAATGCCATGTGCTTCACCCCACTGTCATGCATAAAGCGGGAACTGGGCCTGAGGTCTTTCATAGATCCCGAACATTATGCACGAAGCTGACTCCAGTACCTAGGCTATGCGGAAAAGGTCCCATACATATGGTTAATCACAAGGATTGAACCCCAGTGTGCATCCTTTTGGGGTAATTAACCCGCACATAGTTGAGCTAACACCCTTCATTGGGTGTGAACCTCCATATATTTGCTTAATCACACGGATCAAGCCCCAATGTGCATCCTTCTAGGGTAGCTGACCCGCACACGGTTGAGCTAACACCCTTCATTGGGTGTGAACCTCCATACATATGCTTGCAAGCCTTTCTTACTTTCATTCGTTCGTTAATGCATGCATTCTTTCGTTACATTCCTCTTTTCATTATCTTCCACTTTAAGTTACATAATACTTTTCATTTCATTCATTAATATTCAATGTAAAGCCACAGGAAAATAATCATACATAACAAGAAACATAAACATAAACATACGTCACATCACCATACAAGGCACCATCATACATACATAACATCATACATAAGATCAATCGTAAGCATCAATCATACTTCATACATACCATGCCCATCACATCACCTTTGACCACAAAAATCAACTTACTGTGCCCCCGACAACATCCCAAGTCAAAGCCTACATTTACATTTTTTCTCAAAAAGTCAGAAAATAAATTAAGTCTTTAGGCGCATAAGCACTATGCAGGTGCATGACCTATCTGGGTGTATGAACACTTAGCCGATTTCAACCTATTCCTAGGCGCATGAATACTATTTGGGCGCATGAGGAACACTTAGGTAGTTATTTTAGTTGGGCGCATGGGCTACTATTTGGGCGCATGAGAAGTCTATAACAAACTGTAAGGCCCCGTTCCCGGGCACCCCACAGTTGGTCATTCATTGCATATAAAACATTAGAAAACATACATTAATTTTGCAGCGGAATTTAAAACTTTCTTTAATAACTAAAAACATGTCATTTCATTCATTTACAACATCTGTTTTCATCTCAAAATACAAGACATGTCAAAATAGGATGCCAGCCTCAAAATGCTCCCAGTAGCTTATGCATCCATGCCTGCAACTCCTCAGCATCAACATATACCTGCCAACTATCATGCATACAAAAGTCAGCAACGCTGAATGAGTTCTAGCTTTATAATAAAACATACTTTACTTTGATAAAACCATTACTTTATTTCAAAACATACTATACTTTACAATCGTTCGTGATCATGCATCATACGTACATACAGATAGTATCATTATTATCTTCGTCATTATGTTCATTAACTTCGTTCAATTAACGTATTACATTATCGTTCACTTCTCTTTCTTGATCCGTTCAGACTTTACCCTTTTTGTGGCACTCAGCCACGAATACTGAGGTCGAATGACAAGGATCTTGTTCAATACATTATTACGATAATTCATTTCCGTTCATTCATCTCTTTGCTCATTACTCTTTATTACTCGAATCTTGTCGCTTGCAATATCCACGACTCATGCTCGAAAGCTGATGCTGTGCCGGGGCCTGCTCACAAGCCCCCGACTCATGTTCGAAGACTGACACAGCACCGAGATACGCGACAAAGATCCCATATGAGTCAATCACAGGGATTAAACTCTATCCGAGTTTGTTGCAACACAAACTCGCTCACCTCATTATCCCGTCTCATGCAATATCCCCAACTCATGTCCGAAGACTGATACTGTGCCGGGGCCTAATAAACAAACCCCCGACTCATGTCCGAAGACTGACACAGTACCGGGATACGCAACACGGATCTCATCATCCGTCACTTTCGTCATTGAATACTCCCGACTCATGTCCGAAGACTGATACTGTGTCCGGGCCTGCTCACAAACCCCCGACTCATGTCCGAAGACTGACATAGTACCAGAGTACGCGATCTGTATCCTGTCTCATGCAATACCCCTGACTCATGTCCGAAGACTGATACTGTGCCGGGGCCTGCTCACAAACCCCCGATTCATGTCCGAAGACTGACACATTACCAGGATACGCGACAAGAACCTCTTTCGAGTCTGTTGCGACATAGAGTCGCTCACCTCATACATGTGCTTGCAAGCCTTTCTATACTTTCTCTTTTATTCATTCATTTATTCATGCATGCATGTGAAACCATCATCCTCTTTAGCCTATTCTCTTCTTCTTATTAGTAATGGCCACCAGTTGCTTCTCGTGGTTGAATTCTTTGTCCATCTTAGTATTCTCTGGTAGCATGATCATATCCTCATCGGTTGAGCTCTTTCTTAAACGAGATGCATGGAACATCAGATGAATTCCACTTAACTCATCGGGTAGCTCCAGTCGATGTGTCACTTCTCCTACCTGAGCAACAACTAGGAATGACCCTCTACACTTTAGTATTAGCTTTACTCGATTCCAAACCAAGCAATCCGCTTTCCTGGTCGAAGCCTTCCTCATACTTCATTGTCATAGGTCGTCACTGAACTCTTGGTTGTGCACGGTTGATCAATCCATCTCCTTGAAACACTTGGGGTTTAAGTCATAGACTATTGATCAACTCACCCCAAGATGCCTGTCTACCTACCTATGTCTGTCTTGAACAGCCTAGCAGGAACAAGTGCTCTCTCTCAATTCTATCACGCAATCCTCTAGGGCATTAGGTAACCTAGTAGACTTACTAACAGCAATTCTTACATCGAAGGGCTCATCGATCTTCCTACCCCTAATGTGCAACTTACAACCGAAAGTAGTGGGAACGAGACTACTAGCATCGCATTCAAATCATAGATGCATGAAATTTTAAATTACCAGAAACATACCTAACATCAAGTCGAAGTCCACTCCAGCCTCCTCTCGATCAGGGCAAAATCTCTAGCCTTCACCCTCTATTCTCCTTCCTCGTACCGGAGCTTCCTACCCTCGACTTCTTGCAGTCTCTACTTATGTGTCCAGTCTTGCCACAGTCGTAGCATTTTGCCATTTGACAGTCCCTTGCTCTATGGCCCTCCTTTCCACACTGAAAACATACATTCAGTCCCGACTTGCACTCCCCCTCATGGCCTCTGCCACACTTGTTGCAAATCTATCCTTTTCTTTCCATTTTCTTCCGATTATCGTCCCTCGACACCGTACCTCCATACCCAAATCCACCATCATTGCCTCGCCTTCCTTTCCCCTTCCTAACATAGGCTCGCTCTTCCCCTTTGTCTATCATCACCATCGCCCCCCACTCGTTGTACAACCTTCCCGCCAGGTCAACGGCTGACCTAAACGTGCTCGGTCGGGCAGCGATCATATGCCTACGGATGTCCGTTGGCAAGCCCTGAATATACCTCTTGATCTTTTGCGAAAGAGGTGTCACCTGATCCGGCACCAGACGTGCCATCTCGTTGAACTTCATGGTGTACTGTTGATGTGGCAGGGTTCCCGCCTCCAGTTGCAGGAACTCCCTCTCGACCTTCTCCATCTCTCGGTGAGGACAGAACTCCTCAATCACCAGCCTCTTCAACTCCAGCCATCTCATCCTTCTAATAGCTCTGCTACCCTCGGCTTGGACTATATTGTCCCACTAGCATAGAGTCGAGTCCACAAAAGGATAACAGCAAACTTTACTTTCTGATCCTCCCGGCACTCGCTGATATTCAATACCGTTTCCATCTCTCTCACCGTTCGGTGAGCAGCAGCAGCAGTGCCATTACCGTCAAAGGTAGGGGGCTTGCACCGTTGAAACGCCCCATAGTTACAGCCCCGTGCCACCTCCAGCGCAGGCTCCTCTTCTTCCTCTTCGTCATCGAAGAAAACCGTTTCAGTCTCGGGTCGTCTTCTTTCGCCCGAAGACCTACCCCTTTCCTGTCTCTCCCCATCTCTAACAGCTTTTATAACGTCGGTCACCACAGACGGTAGGATCGTCTTCATGACCTGATGTACTTCCTCCCTGACTGCCTCTCTCATCAAGGCCCTCTTATTAGCATTTTCATCACCGCCCTCCTGATGAGGGGTCTCGGGTTCTTCATGAACTACTCTTTTATCCCTAGCCTTCCTATTGTGACCTATGGTTCGACACCACGTCCACCACCGCCTCCACCTCGCAAAGCCTTAGAAGATCTACCACCAGCCATCCTCTAACACACTATAAGATTCAAACACTAACGTGGTCATTCAAGGTAATAACTCAGTTTATGTCAAGTATAGTAAGTCCCTAATTACAGTGGGCAGTTGTGATTAGCCACTTACTTTACTCTTCATACCCCCAAGCATCTCCTATCCTAACTTAATCAGTATCTAAATCTACTAAGAGCACATAATCAAATAGCATGCGCACATAATGCCGGTTAACGTTAACTTACGGTAAACGTTTACATAAAACCTTTACCTGTAGGCACGTAGCTACTCGGACTGTCATCCATTTTCCTTTTAGTCCCATTCTCAATTTAAGATTAGGTTTTTCAAAATAATTACCCAATTCACTTAAAATTTTGCTCTGATACCAACTTGTAAGGCCCCGTTCCCGGACACCTCATAGTTGGTCATTCATTGCACATAAAACATTAGAAAACATACATTAATTTTGCAGCGGAATTTAAAACTTTCTTTAATAACTAAAAACATGTCATTTCATTCTTTTACAACATTTGTATTCATCTCAAAATACAAGACATGTCAAAATACGGATGCCAGCCTCAAAATGCTCCCAGTAGCTTAGGCATCCATGCCTGCAACTCCTCAGCATCAACGTATACCTGCCAACTATCATGCATACAAAAGTCAGCGACGCTGAGTGAGTTCTAGCTTTATAATAAAACATACTTTACTTTGATAAAACCATTCTTTACTTTATTTCAAAACATACTATACTTTACAATCGTTCGTGATCATGCATCATACGTACATACAGATAATATCACTATTATCTTCTTCATTACGTTCATTAACTTCGTTCATTCAACGTATTACATTATCGTTCACTTCTCTTTCTAGATCCGATTAGACTTTACCCTCTTTGTGGCACTCAGCCACGATTACTGAGGTCGAATGACAAGGATCCTGTTCAGTACATTATTATGATAATTCATTTACGTTTATTCATCTCTTTGCTCATTACTCTTTATTACTCGAATCTTGTCTCTTGCAATATCCCCGACTCATGCTCGAAAGCTGATGTTGTGCCGGGGCCTGCTCACAAACCCCCGACTCATGTCCGAAGACTGACACATCACTGGGATACGCGACAAAGATGCCATATGAGTCAATCACAGGGATTGAACTCTATCCGAGTCTATTGCAACACAAAGTCGCTCACCTCATTATCCGTCTCATGCAATATCTCCGACTCATGTCCGAAGACTGATACTGTGCCAGGGCCTGATAAACAAACCCCCGACTCATGTCCGAAGACTGACACAGTACCGGGATACGCGAAACGGATCTCATCATCCGTCACTTTTGTCATATGCAATACTCCCGACTCATGTCCGAAGACTGATATTGTGCCGGGGCCTGCTCACAAACCCCTGACTCATGTCCGAAGACTGACACGATACCGGAGTACGCGATTTGTATCCTGTCTCATGCAATACCCCCGACTCATGTCCGAAGATTGATACTGTGCCGGGGCCTGCTCACAAACCCCCGACTCATGTCCGAAGACTGACACAGTACCAGGATATGCGACAAAGACCTCTTTCGAGTCTGTTGCGACACAGAGTCGCTCACCTCATACATGAGCTTGCAAGCCTTTCTATACTTTCTCTTTTATTCATTCCTTTATTCATGCATGCATTCAATCATTACGTTCCTCTTTTCATTATCTTCCACTTTACGTTACATAATACTTTCATTACATTTATTAACGTTCAATGCAAAGCCAAAGGAAGACATACATACATAATAAGGAACATATACATAAACATAAACATACACCATCACCACACAGGCAACATCATACATACAAAACACACATCAAACATAAGCCATCACATCATAACCAGGCCTATCTTCCCATTATACCCCTTAAAAACCACTTAGAAACCTCAAGTCCAAATTGGGTTCATAGGACCTTTCAGACGCATGAGCATAAAAATTCTAAGTGTAAAATAGTCTGGGCGAATGGGCACTATTTGGGCGCTTCTGCCCTGTTCAGGCGCATGACCCTTGTTCGGGCGCATCATCAACACTTAGTCGTTTCAATCACTTAGGCGCATGGGCACTATTTAGGCGCATGGCCAACACTTGGACGCATGGCCAACCCTTAGGCACATGGCCAGCACTTAGATGCATGGCCAACATGCTGGGCACATGGGCCACTGTTCAGGCGCATGACCCACTCTTGGGTGCATGGCCAACACTTAGGCGTCTGGCTACTCATGTTGGGCACATGGGCCACTGTTTGGGCGCATGAGCCACCTCTGGGCGCATGGACCACTGTTCATGTTCATCAAACATACTGAAATCTTTTCTATGTCATCAACATCACCCGATTATTATTCTAATCATACCCAAACACAGATCTAACATAATAAGGCCATCTAACCATGCTATACATCATCACTAACCCATAATCAACACTATAACATACATACATACATACATACATACAACATTCGAACATAGTGCTGTAAACCTACGGTTTCTTTCAAAATGTTTACTTAGTATGCATAATAGCCCCAAATCAGTTGAAAATCAGTAAAAGAGGGGTTCTAGAAACTCACCTTGAGCAGCCTTTGAACAACACTCTTCCAGTTCAAGACCCACTTCGATTCAGCTCTTGAATCCCGAAAACAAACTCTAAACAACCAGAACTTCGGTCAAGAACTTGAAACCCAGCTGAAACCAAGCTCAAATAAGAGAAGACTTACCTTTTATAGCTTCATCTTCCTCTTTCTCTCTCTAAAACCGGGCTCTCTCTCTCTCTCTTCTTCTTCCACCGAGAGCAAAGCAGCTTTCTGCTTTGATATGGGCGACCATGCCCTTTAAATTCTTAAAATAATAAGATTTGTACTTTGTACACTTTATCCCCCTCTACTTGTGCACAATTTCTATTATTTTTATTTACTTTTCTTTTCCTTTCGTTTAAATAGAAATTCGGGGTGTTACACACACTTAAAAATCATAATTCAGTCCCCAAACATCACTTATCATGTTCTAAGCTTAAATCATACATCCTAAGCCTTAGGAACATAGCCATAACAACATCAACCACATACATAGCCCAAAATCAAACCCCACCCACAACATACATACATACATACATACGGGTATAAGCCCAAGTTTTACAAAAAGTTCATACATGTATTTCCAGCCCCAAAAGCAGTTAAAACAAGTAAAAATGGGTATCTAGAACTCACCTTTGTAGCTCTTTGGGTAAGACTTCTTCAAACCCGTTTACAAATTGAGCTCAAACACCTTAAACCCACCAAACACACACACCAACAACATATAACACGTATGAGCATATAACCGAGGCCTAAACCAGTTAAGAACACCTTAGAACCAAGAATTCTTACCTGAATTTGAATCTTCTTCATGTTCTTCTTCAAACCCACGAGCTTTCTGCTCTTTTCTTTCTCTCTCTCAAAAATCCAAACAATGTAGGTGAAGAGAGGGTGATGGGTGGCCATCACCTTTATTCACCAACTTTTTGAAGATTTGTCCTTTTTACACATTTTACCCTTCAACTTGAGTAAAATATCTTTTTTTTTCTTTTTTTTGTTTTTCTTCATTTTATTCTTTTCTACTAGCTTTAAAAGAAATAACCAGGTGTTACCTGTCCACCCCCCTTATATAGGTTTCGTCCCTGAAATCTGTAATTCCTCAAACAATCGTGGGTAATGCTGTCTCGTTTCTTCTTCAGTCTCCCACGTAGACTCAAATCCCTTTCTATGCTTCCACTGTACGCGCACAAGAGGAACCACTTTATTCCTTAACCTCTTCTTTTTACGATCAATGATTGCCACTGGTTGCTTCACATAATTGAGCCGTTCATCTATCTTGATATCCTCCAGTGGTACGACCATATCTTCGTCTACTAAACACTTTCTCAGATGAGATACATGGAATGTCAGGTGAATTCCACTTAACTCATCTGGCAACTCTAGTCTATAGGCCACCTCTCCTACTCGAGCAACGATTCAAAAAGGCCCTATGTACCTTGGGCTCAACTTGCCCCGCTTTCTAAACCGAATGATACCTTTTCAAGGTGAGACTTTCAACATAACTCTATCACCCACCTGGAACTCAATCGGTCTGCATCGTTTATCGGCGTACGACTTGTGTCTATTTTTGGTTGCCTTCATAAAGGCTTTGATTCTTTCCAGTTTCTCCGTCATAGCCTCGACCACCTCGACGCTCCCTAACTCTTTATGACCAATATCACCCCAACACATGGGTGTCCTACATCTCCTACCATATAGCATCTCATAAGGAGGCATACCAATGCTGGCATGATAACTGTTGTTATATGAAAACTCAACTAACGTTAAGTGGTCGTCCCAACTTCCTCCAAAATCAATGACGCATGCCCGGAGCATATCCTCCAGCGTCTGAATAGTCCTTTCTGACTGACCATCCATTTGAGGATGATAAGCCGTGCTGATACGTAACCTCGTCCCCATTACGTCGTGGAATTTCCTCCAAAATTTAGATGTAAATCAGGTGTCACGATCAGACACAATAGACACCAGCACACCATGAGGAGTTACAATCTCTTTAATGAACAGATCTGTCAACCTTTCGGATGAATATGTCTCGCGAATCGGTAGGAAGTGAGCACTCTTCGTTAAACGGTCCACTATCACCCATATGGCATGATAAACTCGCGCAGTACGCGACAGCTTAGTGATAAAATCCATGGTGATATGCTCCCACTTCCACTCCGGTATATCCAATGGTTGGATCTTCCTATACGGCTTTTGGTGCTCAGCTTTCACTTGTAAACAAGTAAGGCACTTACTCACATACTTCGCAACATCACGCTTCATACTTGGCCAACAATAATCTTTCATCATGTCTTGGTACATTTCCGTAGCACCGAGATGAATAGAGTATCGAGTTTTATGGGCTTCATCCATAATCTTCATACGTAGATCCCCATAACGAGGAATCCACATCCGCCCGAATCATGTTCTAACACCAAGTGTGTTTTCACCCAATTCCGCGATCAGACCTCTCATTATTTCAGAGTTAAGATGATCTTCTTTCAATGCTTCATCTTGAAACTCTTTAACCTGCTTCATTACATCAGAGGTCATGATCAACTGGTAAGCTTTCACCCGAATCAGTTCGGGTCTCTCCTTTCATCTAAAGGCATCTGCCACCATGTTGGCTTTGCCTGGATGATAATGGATCTCGCAATCATAATCTTTTATGAGCTCCAACCATCTCTTTTGCCTCATATTCAAGTCTTTATGCTTGAATAAATACTTCAAGCTCTTGTGGTTGGTGAATATGGTGCACTTCGTCCCGTAAAGGTAGTGCCTCCAAATCTTTAACGCAAAGACCACGGCTGCTAGCTCCAAGTCATGAGTAGGATAATTGACCTCATGAACTTTCAACTATCGGGATGCGTAGGCTATAACCTTTCCTCTTTGCATCAACACACATCCCAACCCCGAGTAGGAAGCATCTGAATAAACCACCAAATCTTCACTTCCATCGGGCAACGACAAAAACAGGAGCTTGAGTCAATCTCGCCTTTAACTTATCGAACGCCTTCTCTTAGGCCTAACGCCATACAAACTTTACATCTTTCCGGGTCAACTTGGTCAGTGGAGAAGTGATCTTAGAGAAGTCTTGAATGAATCTCCTATAATAGCCCACCAAACCCAAGAAGCTACGAATCTAGGATGGCGTCTTCGGAGACTTCCATTGCATCACCACCTCCACCTTTGCGGATCCACCATAATCCTATCGGGATCACCACGTGTCCCAAAAACTGAACCTTGCGCAACTAGAATGCACACTTGTGGAATTTAACATATAGCTTCTCCCTTCTCAAGGTCTCCAACACCTGTCGAATGTGATCAGCATGCTCATTCTCGCTCTTTGAATAAATCAGGATATCATCAATAAACACAATCACTTATTTATCCCACATCGACCGACACACTCGATTCATCAGATCCATAAAAGCATCTGGCGTATTGGTTAAACCAAAAGACATAATGAGAAACTTGTAGTGTCCATAACGCGTACGAAAAGCTATTTTAGGAATATCCTGCTCCTTCACCTTCAACTGAGGGTAGCCAGATCGAAGGTCTATCCTTGAGAACCAACTGGCACCTTGGAGCTGTTCAAACAGATCATTAATTCTTGTTAAGGGGTACCGATTCTTTACTATCAACTTGTTTAGCTCACGGTAGTCTATACACATCCTTATACTACCGTCTTTCTTCTTCACGAATAAGACCGAAGCACCCTAAGGAGAGATACTTGGTCAATGAATCCCTTGTCAAGCAACTCCTGTAGTTGCTCCATCAGCTCCTTCATCTCGGTCAGAGCCAACCGATATGGTGCCTTAGCAATAGGTGGGCACCCGGTATCAAGTCAATCTGGAACTCAATCTCGCGGTCAGGTGGCACTCCTGGTAAGTCTTCAGGAAACATATCTGGAAAGTCATATACCACCGATATGTCGGTCAGTTGTGGTGTTGGCATATCCATATCCTTCACATAGGCCAAGTAGGCACTACATCCACGCCTCATGCACTTTCCCGCCACTGCCATCGAAATCACCTTCAGAATCGTCGTGACTTGATCACCGTAAACTGTCACCGAACTTCCATCAGACGCCGTCAATCAGATCATCTTCTTGTGACACACAATGTTTGCCTCGTAGTCTGCCAACCAATCCATTCTAGGACTACGTCAAACCCGCCTAAGGTCATCACAAATGGTCTAACAGGAAACTGTGACCTTTTAGTTCTACGTCACATTCTTCTATCATCTTGGAAATCCTAATAGACTTACCTATGGCAATTTCTACATCAAAGGGCGTATCTATATTCTTACTACTAACAGCCAATTTAGCACAGAAAGCAGCAGAAATAAAACTTTTACTAGCACCAGAATCAAATAACACAGAGGCTAAAGTTTGATTTACTAGAAACATACCTAACACAACATCGGTCCGTCCTGGCCTCCTCTTGCGTCACTGTGAATGCTCTGGCACTCGCCCTTTGCCCTTCCCCTCCAGCCTTCTTCATTCCTGATCCTTCAGCCTTGGCTTCTTACAGTCCTTGCTCATGTGGCCCTCCCCGCCATAGTTAAAACACTTCCCAGCCTTACACTCCCTCGCCATATGACCAGGCTTCCCACATTTGAAACACACGTTCAATCCCAATCTACATTCGCCGGTGTGCTCCTTCTCACACCTGCCACACCTCTTCGACCCTACACCCGATGTGACCACACGTCGGTCATCCACCCTGGCACCTTTGTTACTTGGAGTGGCCCCGCCACATCCAATCCGCTTCCCATTCCAGTTCTGATTACCACCACCCTTCTTGCTCACCTCAGCCACCACCACCTCTCTCTCGCCGTACAACCTTCCCGCCAAATCCACCGCCGACCTAAATATGCTGGGTCGGATGGCGATCATGTGCCTACGGATATCCGCCGGCAAGCCCTGGATGTACCTCTTGATCTTTCACGATAGAGGGGTCACTTGATCTGGCACCAGCCCTGCCATCTCATTAAACTTCGTGGTGTATTGCTGATGTGTCATCGTTCCCGCTTCCAGCTACAGAAACTCTCTCTCCACTTTGTAAATCTCACGATGAGGACATAACTCCTCAATCACCAGCCTCTTCAACTTTACCCACTTCATCCTTCCTATCACCCTACTATCCTCGGCTTGGATGATATTGTCCCACCAATACAAAGCCGAATCCACGAATGAATAGGCAGCAAACTTTACCTTTTGGTCCTCTCCGCACTCGCTGATATTCAGAACAACTTCCATCTCTCTCACCCACCGGTGAGCAGCAACAGTAGTGCCATTACCATCGAAGGTAGGGGGCTTGCATCTTTGAAATGCCCCATAGTTACAGCCTCATGCCGCCTCCGATGCAGGCTCTTCTTCTTCCTCCTTTTCATCATCGGAGAGAACCGTTTCAGGCTCCGGTCGCTCCCGTTCTCACGAGGACCTGTTTCTCTCCTTTCTTTCTCCTTCCCTCACGGCCTTTATCACTTCGGTCACCACAGACGGTAGGATGTCTGCATGACCTGATGCACCTCCTCAACTACAGCCTCCTTCATTGAGGCTCTTAATTTAGCACCCTCGTCTCCGCCCTCTAGATGAGGGGTCTCGTGTTCTTCATGAACCACCTTTTCAACTCTAGGCCATCCTCTTTTGGGCCGCGGCTCAGCACCATGCACACCACGACCTCTAGCCCTCGAAACTTTCGATGATCTACCACCATCCATCCTCTAACACACACTATAAGATTCAAACACCAACACGGTCATTCAAGGGAATAGCTCAGTTTATGTCAAGTATAGTAAGTCCCTAATTACAGTGGCCAGTTGTGATTAGCCACTTACTTTACTCTTCATACCCCAAGCATTACCTATCCTGACTACATCAGTATCTAAATCTACAAACATCACATAAACCACATAACATGCGCACATAATGCCAGATAACATTAAGAAAATACCTGATGGCACGCAGCTACTTGGATTGGCATCCATTCCCTTTCCGTCCTATTTTCAGTTTAAGTTAAGGTTTATTTGAAAATTTACCCGTTTCACTTAAACTTTGGCTCTGATACCAACTTGTAGGCCCCGTTCCCGGGACACTCACAGCTGGTCAATCATCGCACATAAAACGTATATTTACATTTAACTTAAATAAACACTGCAGCGGAAAACATTCAAAAATGACATTTCATTGCATTATAATAGCTTTTGCAAAATAATACATCGTTAACACATTACAAAATACTTGTTGCATTACATCACAAAAGCATTATAAAAATGGATGCCATCCAAAAAGAGCCAAGTAGCCGCCCCGTGCCATCCTCAGCAACCTTACCTGCCAACCGGAAACACATAAAAGTCAATGTTGCTGAGTGAGTTCTAGTTTTAAAATAAACATACTTTACTTTTGTTTAAAACCGTTCTTACATTCGCACGTGATCATGCACTATACATACATATAGACAATATCATTCTTATCTTCACTATTCGCTCGTTCCATCCGTTCATACATCGTTAAATCTTTACTTTCATTCAGACCAATGCCATGTGCTTCACCCCACTGTCATGCATAAAGCGGGAACTGGGCCTGAGGTCTTTCATAGATCCCGAACATTATGCACGAAGCTGACTCCAGTACTAGGCTATGCAGAAAAGGTCCCATACATATGGTTAATCACAAGGATTGAACCCCAGTGTTCATCCTTTTGGGGTAATTAACCGCACATAGTTGAGCTAACACCCTTCACTGGGTGTGAACCTCCATATATTTGCTTAATCACACGGATCAAGCCCCAATGTGCATCTGTTGGACCAAAAGAACCAATGAGCCAAGATCAGAAAACCTCTAAGTCCCACACGGTATCACAACAACTGCTGAAAGCCTCATCAGTAGTTGACAAGTGCTGAAGACTACAACAGCTGAAGATCAAGTGCTGAAGACCTTAACAGTGAAGAATCAAAGTACTGAAGTACAACAGCTGAAGAACACAAGTGCTGAAGCTGAAAGACCAAAGTACTGAAGTACAACAGCTGAAGAGTTCACAAGTGCTGAAGATCAACAAGGATGTACAAAGTCTGAAGACAAAGACTGAAGACGTCAGCTGATGATATCTACTGAAGTCATCAGCTGATGAAACACTGAAGGTCAAAGTCTGAAGATCAAGTACTGAAGCCTCAGTAGTTTGTCACAACTGCTGAAGAGTACTTCCTCAGTAGTTGTGATATCAGTAGTTTTATTTTCTATGTTTCAGTAGTTTTGTAAAACGACTGAAGAGCTTGTTCTTCAGTCGTTGTAGTTTCAGTAGTTTTATATTTTGTACTTAACTTGCTGATATGTTCTCAGTAGTTGTGAACATTTCAGTAGTTTGTTAAGAATTAGTTATTTCTGTATTGGATCTGCCAGTTGTCACTTTCCGTGATAACAGCAGTGACTGTTGCACTCTATAAGGAGTGACAACCTATTGTAATCATTGAATGTGATGAGGAATTGAATGGAATGAATGATTGATTCGATTAGAAATATTCTTCATCTATAAACATTCCTAGAAATCAGAAATACATATTCTCTCCCAATAACTGTATGCGATCTTAATGCTCACAAATATCGTTAGCTTGCTACAATTTGTCTAATTCATGTTTGTATTCCGCTGCGTTATATTTTGAAACATCAAACTTGTGATCACTGATCCTGTCAGCATCCTTCTAGGGTAGTTGACCCGCACACGGTTGAGCTAACACCTTCATTGGTGTGAACCTCCATACATATGCTTGCAAGCCTTTCTTACTTTCATTCGTTCGTTAATGCATGCATTCTTTCGTTACATTCCTCTTTTCATTATCTTCCACTTTAAGTACATAATACTTTCATTTCATTCATTAATATCAATGTAAAGCCACAGGAAAATAATCATACATAACAAGAAACATAAACATAAACATACGTCACATCACCATACAAGGCACCATCATACATACATAACATCATACATAATATCAATCGTAAGCATCAATCATACTTCATACATACCATGCCCATCACATCACCTTTGACCACAAAAATCAACTTACTGTGCCCCCGACAACATCCCAAGTCAAAGCCTACATTTACATTTTTCTCAAAAAGTCAGAAAATAAACTAAGTCTTTATGCGCATGAGTACTATGCAGGCGCATGAGCACTATGCAGGCGTATGGCCATTCAGACGCATGAGGAACACTTAGGCGCATGAGCAACCTTCAGGCGCATTAGCACTATTTAGGGGTATGACCAACACTTAACCATTTTAGGGCAATTCTAGGCGCATGAGCACTATGCATGCGCATGAGTGCCTAGGCGCATGAGCTATTTGGGCGTATGAACACTTAGCCAATTTCAGCCTATTTCTAGGCGCATGAATACTATTTGGGCGCATGAGCTTTTGGGCGCATGAGCTTTTGGGCGCATAGGAACACTTAGGCAGTTATTTTAGTTGGGAGCATAGGCTACTTTTTGGGCGCATGAGCAGTCTATAACACACTTAAACATCATAATTCAGTCTCCAAACATCACCTATCATGTTCTAAGCTTAAATCATCCATTCTAAGCCTTAGGAACATAACCATAACAACATCAACCACATACATAGCCCAAAATCAAACCCCATCCGCAACATACATACATATATACGGGTATAAACCAACTTTTATAAAAAGTTCATACATGCATTTCCAGCCCCAAAGCAGTTTAAAACAAGTAAAAATAGGGTTCTAGAACTCACCTTTGCAGCTCTTTGGGTAAGACTTCTTCAAACCCGTTTGTAAATTAAGCTCAAACACCTAAAACCCACCAAACACACACACACCAACAACATATAACACGTATGAGCTTATAACCGAGGCCTAAACCGGTTAAGAACACCTTAGAACCAAGAATTCTTACCTGAATTCGACTCTTCTTCATGTTATTCTTCAAACCCGAGAGCTTTCTGCTCTTTTCTTTCTCTCTCTCAAAAATCCAAACAATGTGGGTGAAGAGAGGGTGATGAGCGGCCATCACCTTTATTCACCAACTTTTTGAAGATTTTGTTCTTTTTACACATTTTACCCTTCAACTTGAGTAAAATATCTTTTCTTTCTTTCTTTTTCTTCATTTTATTCTTCTTACTAGCTTTAAAAGAAATAACTGGGTGTTACATATATGGTTTTCAAGAATGTTGTATATTGCTCTCAAGTTCTTTTATAAGTGTTAAAATATAAAAAAGAAAGTTATATGGACCTTAGATATTTTATACTACATCCTACATCCGGCCATACTTAGAAGGCCAGGTGAAAACATTTAAACAAAACAACAAAATCAAATGTAGAGTCAAAAGGCTGATTGTCTTTTGACTAGTGACTATGACATGCCATAGCTCACATCCCAATATATTACAAAAGGATAAAAGTACATAAAGTAAAAAGCATAGACTCAAGACGTTATGTATAGTTACAAAAAACATGGACCTTTTCACCAACTTGTGAAAGTTGGTGAGTCAACAGAGTTGCATTGGAAAATGGTCCAGCTTTATGGTAAAGTACATTAGATAAAGCATGTGTTCAAAAGTCTTCGGAAGAAATCTGTCTTCACTTCTTGGCTTCGAAAGACTTTGTCTTTGAAGTTTCGGAAGACTTCACTTTTGGCTTTGGAAGATGTTGGTCTTGGCTTCGGAAGATTTTACACTTAGAATATTTCAAGTGTATGGTGTAAAACTTTCGAAGCATTTCTACTTTGTACTTCAGTGCATGCATACAAGAAAGACTTTGGATGTTTAGGTGCATCAGCCTTACATAAAATCTTATAGTATTTATGTTTGCTACTATAAGCACGATGAAGACATGGATGTAAACACTGTTAAGGTTTTAGTTTATCTAGTTTAATGGTCCTGATTATGAAGACTTCCCCTATGTATCGTTGTGATTTATGAGTGTGATACAACTGGTCGTGTCCAAGGAATGGGATGTGACATTATCTTTCATACTAGTCACTTTTACCTGTCTTAAAAACCATATTTATAATGCAGTCTAGCCATGTGCACCCCATCCACCTTTGAGCATGCTCGTATCCGCTGCATTCATATTGCACACCTCAATGTTCTTGATGGGCCAACAATCTATGTCATTTACATAGCGAATCTTATTGTCACCTTATAAAATTTCCCCTTTAAATGAGAAGAGATCAATATCCTCACAAGCCCACATGTTTGAATTTCAATCCTGTCATACATACCTAATTAAAATCTAAGGGTTGGCGCGCCAGCCAAGAAAGGAGCGGGAGGGTTGACAACCCAAGCCCTAATCTCCCGAGGCCCAAAATTTTCTAGCTCACTTTGAATACTTAAATCCGCAACACCAACCCTAATATCTATATACTTTATCGAGACCCTTCTACCTTCCAAGCTACCTCAAATCAATATAGAAACATTCAATTACACATATTTTCTAAATCAATAAACACCATACATAGTTTTGACGCCTTTTAAATAATATTTCTACTCTGGTAATTATTTTCCACTCTTCCAAGGTATTATAAACCTCTCTAGTCGACATCTCCAATAATATTCAAGACTTTGAAAAGAAGAAAAAGAGGGGGGGAGGAGATTGGTCATTGGAGGGAAAGGGAAAATACATCGCGCTCAAGTGTCGCGAAAACAACGCCATCGCTCTCATCCAACTCAAAAAACACCATCTCATCTTCTGCCATTATCGGCTGTGAGTACTTATCGGAAACCATCACCACCACCTTCTATCTCTTGCTCTTTCAAAAACCTAGATTCGTTCCTACCACAATCGCTTCTTCTCAACATCTCTTTCTGTTCTTCATCCAGGTAAGCTACTCAACTCATTTCCACTGACATTCTTATCATTATGCACAAATGTGTATGCTTTTCATGTTATTGTGTGCTGGTGATAAATGTTGGTTTGTGAAAGGTACGGCCGATTTTGGTTCATGGTATTCGTATTCGTACTGTTATATCCCATGTGATTTACTATGCAATGCACAAGAGAGATTTGTGAAATTAAGATGTATTGGTTTCCTGATCAAGTTTACACCAATTGGGCAATGTGATCTGCCCATATGTGTTGTATTAGTGTTATTTCATTCTTTGTTTTTGGGTTCAATATCTGGTGATAGATTTGCATTGTTGGAGCTTGAGGGTGTCATCTTATTCTGTCATGATCATATTTGATCAAATTGACTTGTATATTTATGTCTCCGTGGCATATTGTAAACTTCTTTTGATGTGTCTTATTCCTAAACACACACACAACTAGTATTACACATATGGATATGTGTTTATATGTATTATATAAGGCACTGATACATCCTTTTTTCTTTTATCATAGTTGGTTGCAGAGTTCCCTTCAGCATTGTTGTTAATTACAAGATTTCATTTGAAATCTAAGTAATACAAACTTTTTGTTTTTGAAGAAGGATCTATGACCATGGATGATAAAAGCTTAGACGCAGGGGAAACTGTGTCAGAATTGAATTCCAGTGTGCTTGTGATGAAAAAGTTGTTAAAAATGATGAGAATTTAGGGAATTTAGCTGAAGATGGATCAAAGGGTTCAAGTATTGAGCAATTAAGGACGCTGTTGAAACTGAAACCAATGGTTTAAGTCAAACGCCAGGTCAATGCAAGAGCCGGAAATCTAGAAGAAAAGAAAGCATGATTAATGGGAGTCCTAGGGTTTTACGCTCAAGGTCTCAAGAAAAACCTAAAGTTGATGAATTAGTTGATGCTCCTTCGCAAGACGTAGAGAGCAAAGAAAAGAAGAGAAAGAGGAGGAAGAGGACAAAAAAAGACCACACTAATGAATTTTCAAGAATAAGAACACATTTAAGATATTTATTACAACGAAAGAAGTATGAGCAAAACTTCATAGATGCTTATGTTGGGGAGGGGTGGAAAGGGCAGAGGTTTGTTCTTCAATTCAAACATTTCTTTTCTGTTATTGTAAATCACTACCAAGGGTTTGCACAATATTCAGCTATACTTTCAGGATGATTATACTTTATCTGATCCCTGATTTACTTGTCTTTAATCTGTTTATTGGCTATTACTTTTTGACAAGCAGCCTAGAAAAAATAAGACCAGAGAAGGAGATTGAACGTGCAAAATCAGTTATTCATCGTTACAAATTGAAAATGAGAGATTTATTCAAACAGATTGACACATCATGTGAGGAAGGAAGGATTCCAGAATCTTTATATGATTCTGAAGGGGAAATTGACAGTGAGGACGTAAGACATCTTTTGACCAGTCTTGTTATTTTATCCTTTACCCTACTCTGATATTGATGGCAATTTTTTTATGCCTTTTACTTTTTGGGCAGATATTTTGTGCAAAATGTGGACAGAAAGAAGTCCAGCTTGATAATGATATTATTCTTTGTGATGGAGCATGTAATCGTGGATTCCATCAATTTTGTTTGGATCCGCCTCTATTGAAAGAACAAGGTAGCATCTCAAATATATACCATTGCTTGCTAAAACTTCCTGATTTCTAATAAAAAGTTTACATCTCCAGTCTCCACATTACATTTAAAAAAGTTGACTTCAAAGCTTACTGCTATTTCGGTTTAAGTATGCTAGTGCTATTTTAAGTACAATACTAGTGGTTTTAGGATATCAATGGGGTGTGGTAGGAGTCTAGAGGTGCCAAAATTTGACCCATTTGTACATAAAGTGGATCAATTTGGGTCATGTTTAATGTCTAACTACTCAAATGGGTTAATGCTATTGTTTTGTATGTCTAGTTCCTCCTGGTGATGAAGGCTGGCTTTGCCCTGCTTGTGATTGTAGGTTGACTGTGTGGACTTACTTAATGATTATATGGGGACCGATCTTTCTATTGAAGATAGCGGGAGGTTGGTTAGTCAAGTTAAAATTTTGCTATCTGGGCACCGGCAATTTATTCTAAAATCCCACTGTCTATTTTTTGAGTGCAGAAGGTTTTCCCTGAAACTGCTGCAGCCTCTGGAATAAGTTGGATGATAATTTAGGACTTCCATCTGATGATTCTGAAGATGATGATTATAATCCTGATGGTCCACAGGTAGAAGAAGATGAATTGATGCTGAGGATTCTAGCTCTGATGAGTCTGATTTCTCTTCTGCATCTGAGGATTTGGGGGCTTTTGCAAAGATGAGCAGTTCGTAGGGCTTCCTTCTGAGGATTCAGAGGATGATGATTTCAATCCTGATAGACTAGATGCAGATGAAGATGCTAAGAAGGAAGTTTCTAGTTCAGATTTTACGTCTGCTTCAGATGATCTTGGTGACATAAAGAATGAAGTGTCATCGGCTGAAGTTGAAGGGCTTGTGACATCTGAAGACAAAGAAAACTTCACAGAAGCAAATATGGAAAATGATGAGTTTGGCCCCATAACTGCAAAGAGAATGTTGAAAGACTGGACTACAAAAAGCTGCATGATGTGAGTCACTCACCTCCTGAATGCTACTGAGCAGAGGTCAAATGGTGGATTGGGTTGTTTTAACTCGAAGGGTCAATTCAAAAAAATCTAGTTCAAAGGGGTTGAAAGTCACCGACAGTTTTAAATGCATACAATCTCCTTAATCATTTCATTCAAAAATTTAGAGTGTGCTGTTTCAATATAGTATCTGTAACCATTTACTAAAACATTGATTATTTATAGTTCTTTTTCTAAAAGGATAAAAAGGTGCTTGCTGATCAACCCAGCCTGGAGTGTTTCAATCTGTATTTAAACATATAAGTCGTTCTAACCAAAACCCATAAATTTTAATTGGCCAGGCAAAAAAGAAGCATATTGGCTTAATATCTGTTACAATCAGGTAGTGATAATTTTCCCCAACTTTTTGGCTTATGTTCGTTCTGTTCCTCATCTTTATAGGAAACGTATGGAAATCTTTCATCGGATTCAAGTGATGAGGATTTTCTTGATTCTGAAGCTCCAAGGAGGCGGACAAATACAAGAGCAAAGGATATGAAATCTAACAAAAAACAGAAACAAAGTGAATCTACACCTGTAAGAGAAACCAGTAAGAAGGTAGATGTTGAGGACACAAGTAGTTCTCCGTACAGAAGGTTTCTGGTGATACAAATGATAACAGATCAGCATATAAAAGAATTGGTGAAGCTGCTACTCAGGTATGTTTTTCATAATTCTTGTCATCTATTAGTAGTGATGTCGAGAAAAATGTCATTTTGCATCATTTTAGAATAATCGAGGCACTCAAAAGTCTTAAAAACAAAAATTTGGTAAACCGCATGTCAGTATTCTTCTACAGTACCAGTTTACTACCTAGATTGGCCCTGAATAAAGTTATATGGAAAATTAAAATAATACTCAAGAAACAAAATTTATGTGCTTTCTGTATTCCATATAGTTTACAATGCTATAGCTTTATCACCAAATGGTTATTTTCTCCCTTTTTATTTCTTGAGTAGAGGCTGCATGAAGTTTTTAAGGAAAACCATTATCCTGATCGCGCTGCCAGAGAGAATCTTGTCAAAGAATTGAATCTCACTCACAGTCAGGTCAATATCTCACTTAATTTTACCCTGGTAGAAACCAATAGTTCTGTATTCCCTATCGTCATCTGTCATTGTGTTATTTAACAGGTAAGCAAATGGTTTGAAAATGCTCGCTGGCGGTTCAATCACCCTGAAGGGATTAGCAAATTGGTCAAATCGCCTCTCAACCTGCAGAAAACACAGTAACAAAACAGGCAAACGAGGTAATCTCTGCAACCCCCAAATCTAGAAAGAGAAAAACAAACACAGATCATCAAGCTTCGCATACAGATTCATCAGACCAAACTACTCGTAGAAGTGGCCGAGTTCAGGCTAGAAGATTGTGACACTTTGCCCACATTTTAATTGCATTTATCAAGTTTGGATCTTCTATGAAGGATTTAATGACAAGTGGAAAGTTGGATAAGAATCTCTTTACTTTAAGACAAATATGTTGGTGACATTCAAAGGATGGAGCCGATTAGTACATGTCGTATACCTGGGTTGATTTTAGGCCTAATGTTGGTCCATTTTGGCGGGTGTTTTAGTGCACAACCACAGGTTACATATGTTTACTTCATTAGTTGTCCGTAAAACCTGTTTTGTTATCACAATGAAAAGTGGACATTTGTTTTGAGTTATGTATGCCAACCAATGAGCTTATTTATGTATCATGTCAATTTCTGAGTGATTTTAACAAACTTGTAAGAACTACGAGCGAGGGTTGATGCTTGCTTTTGGTGAGTTTTGTTAATCAGTGATGCTTGTTTTGTGAGCCATATACTGTGTTTGGCCAGTTTTGTGAACTGAACACAGATTTTTTTATTTTTTATTTTTTATTTAACTGTGCGAACCCAAATACAGTGCTTTCTACTTATTGTTTTTTAAGGTTGATTATATTAAACTTCCTATAAAAAATTTATGTATATTATAATTTAATTTTTAATTAAATTTTAAATATGATGTTAGTAGTGAAAGGACTCAAAATCAATCGAAGCACTAGATTAAAAAATACAAGTGTATTTGCCAATGCCAAACGTACACGTTTTGCTTTTTGATTATCCTGTTGTTTGTTTAACATTTATCAATTTACTTTTTTGTTTATAATTCTGTAGCTATATACATATATTAAAATCATCCTTGTCATTTTAGAAAAATCTAAGAATTACAATTGCAAAAAATAAACAAATTGGTTCAAAACTATCAAACTGCCTAGTTTAGCAGGCTCAACCAACGCTGCCAATTTAGTAGTTGTTTTGCAAAATAACAGTTAGCAGTTCAACTCAGAATGTTGTCAAACCGGTCGAATCAGACCATTAACATCTCTACTACACCTATGGAACTTAATCAATAACACCTTAGAACCAAAAAGCATTGTTTAGAATCCAAATATAAATGATGAGTATCAACTAACACAATGTAATTTACATGAAACGTGCCTCAAACCAGTCCTTACTGGGAAGATACGATGCATAAACATCAAAATCTTATTAAAATGTTCCAAATTTAAAGACAAAAAACTGCTCCAGTGGATGAACCCACTTCCTATGACTGCCCCCAACCACTCTTTGCAAACCTTGCCTAACCAATGAGTCGTCAAGTACCTGCATCACACAAGTTTCATAACCTGTTTTAGTTTCCACCAACATGTGAATTTCATTAACATGGTATAAGACAGGCTGATGTATATACAACAATGGTTTATTAAGTTTTAACTTCTAATTGTCATAAAAGGGAACAACATGTACAGTCAACTTATTACATTTCCAGCTAAAAGTACCATATTGCTAGCATATGAAGATAGGAACCCATCATATCCACTTTTATCATGTTAGCCTAACATCACCTTGATAAATGACACTATCAGACTTCTATAAAGTCAAATAGTTCATGTCTCGAAACATAAATGTCAATGTTTGTAATAGGAACAAACGAACAATAAGTGTTAAGTCTCATATGAAGAAGCTTTAGAATGCATCATCGATCAGGAATCAGTTTAAAACAGAACACTGAACACAACTTTAAATCATTACAATAAGCATGACCCAGCTACCTCTCATTCCCTATGAAGGGTTCCCATGATAGTAGATTGTTTACTATATAAAGCCTCAACTTCGATGCATAAAATGCACAAAAAAAATAATTATTTGCAAGTCAATCAGACACCAAACACAGATATGCAAAGAAAATAATAAAAAGGATAAACAGCGCTTAAACTCATCTCAAAAGTTATTAAAATAAGATTTATCTTCCAACTCAATTACTCAAATGATCTATATAAAAAAAATGAAAGATGAAAAATCATCCTTGTTAATCTTTCTGTTCAATATGCCACCTAACAAAACAGTTTCATCTTAAGTTGAGCTAATATCTGTTTATATATAAAGAAAACCCCAAAAAGATTCACACCATGTTATAACTTGTGCTATCTTAAGATTACAGAAAAGATTCAAGAGGCAAAAATTGAGAAACCTACAATGCTGTATGCCTGTACTCCCTTTTGATGCTTGAAACTGCTTGATATCACCCATCTTTTCCATTCAACCCTAATCAACAAATCCCAATCCCATTCCATCTTAAACTCTCATAAATCAACGAAATATAAACTTAAACACACAAATTACTCAAACAGATCACAGGTAAGAATCACACAATTGACTAACCAACCACTACACCTAAAAAAACTAACAAAATCAAACAAAAATCAGGTCTAAAAGTTACGAATTTCAATCTCATTTACGCAGGCCTACGGTAGATGATGATAATGGTCATGTGCGTCCTAGAATTACCAGCAAAACACTCACAACTAGCGATCTGGACAAGAGCGGCAGAAGGTACCATGAGACAGCTCGCAAAACGCGCGCACATTAACAGTCAGATGCGACGTCGTCAGACGTGCTCCGGCAAGCGACATCAGAGATTGCGCGCACCCTAATTCTCCAAAGTCCTAACAATACACATACAGATCGAATAATTAATGTCAGCATCAGGAAATGAGTATTGAAAACACACACTGATAGAGTAATTGGGGGTGAGAGATGATACCTAGGGTTGGCGAGGCGGCGCGTGGAGAAACGGGGCGGAGGACGGAGGCGGGGGAGGGGTGTGGTGGATCGGAAGGATGAGGATCTTGCGGTGGACATCATAGCTCTGGAGATCGAACCACGCCATGCCATTGTTGTTGGAATTCACGAGCACAGATGTTGCAGATGGTCGCACTAGGGTTTTAGGTCCGGGAATTGTAGGGTTTCTTCTTCCTTTTTTTTCCCTTTTTCCTTTTTTTTATCCTATTAACTCACATATTAACTCACACACAGACTAAACGCGGTCGGAGTCGTCTTAGGTTTCCCCGTCTTTCCCAAAAAGTCTTTGGAAGAAATCTGTCTTCAAGTGTTGGCTTCGAAACACTTTGTTTATTGAAGCTTCGGAAGACTTCATCTTTGGCTTCAGAAGATATTGGTCTTGGCTTCGGAAGATTTCACACTTAGAATATTTCTGTTGTATGTGTGAAACTTCCGAAGCATTCTTCTTCAGTGTACTTGTGTAGCATGCAGGAGAGACTTTGGGTATTTGGGTTGCATCAGACTCTTCATATAACCTCTACAAACTCCCCCTAGGCTGATGCTACCAAAACACTAGTAGACTTCAGATATCAACAGTCCTTATCAGAATAATGACCATCCTTTTCTTCATGAGATGATCAGGATCCCTCAAACTGTCAAAATGTCTTCTCATGTCAAAGAGATCATGTAGAGGCAAATGAAACTATGTCTTGCCAAGTGTAGATGTCTTCAATGCCTTGATCTCTGATGACATGCCATCTTTTCGGATTTGTGGTGTATGTCCAGGACAAGATGGGTCTTCTTGATGCAAGAGGAGCTGTTTGAATGGGGTCTTCTTGATCCTGAGGTTCAGAAAAGAATACAGCCTTCTTCTTCTTTGACTTTGGCTTTGAAGCAATCATTTTCTTTCTCTTTGTTCCTTTTAACTGAGAATACTGACGTGCATCATCTGATTGATCTTCATTGTCTTTCTCAGTTAGGTCTTCCTCTCTCACATGTTCAGAAGGAGAGGGAGGTTGACCCTGTTGTGGATCAGAAGATGAAGCTTACTGAGATTCAGCAGGAGGTCCAGGTTGTGTGTCTCTGGTTGTTCAACCTTAACCTCCACTTTAGGTGGAGCTTGACTTGGAGGGGAGTGTAAGTCAATGAGCTCTCCACTTTTTATCTTCTGCTTGATCACCCTGATATGCTCATCCATAGTGGATAGAGACATGGGGCCAAGTCTCCTTCCGGAAATCCATACAGCTTCAAGAAGCTCATCATCCTCTGCCTGTCTGCAGACTTCTTCATGTTCTTCTGGATGATGGCTCTTGACTTAGTTCTTCTTCCCTTAGCTTCCTTTTGGTTGTCTATCTTTTCTTGACTATCTCAAGTTCGAGTTGTTTGAGATACTCAACTCATTAGTCATAGAATAAGGAAGAATTTCTTCTGCCTGAGAGGCCTGTGACACTCAGGTATTGATCATCTTGATCCTATCTTCTTCTTTATCTACCTGAGTTCTTGTTGAACCACATCCTCATGTGCAGGACTTTCTTGAACTGGGGAAAGAGTAGTGTTAAGTGCTCTAAAAGATTAACATGTTGTCTTTATTTGTCTTTTGATATTCTGTAATAGTATAGGGACTATTTCTGTAAATTGTTAGTTCCTTTACTTTTGTTTTCAGTATAAATAACTTAGTTTTGCAGGTTTGTAAAAAAACAAATACACAAGTTATTCGAATCTGCTTTTCATACCTGTAATTGTCTTAGCTTGATATGAATGAAAACTGAATTTTATTGATATCTTGTTTTGATTTGATTACTTTGTGTGAAATACATTGAATTGTGTTACACATCATCACAGATTTATTCATTTGATCCTATCAAATGGTATCAGAGCTGTTGGTAAGCTGTTAGTGATTGATTTTCGTTTTAAGTTCATCGAACTTGAAAACCTAAAATCTCACTGAATCTGTGATTGAGATACAATTCAATTGAAAATTTGTGAATTTCAGTTGTGTTTCATCATCAGAAACATGATTTGAATCACAATTAGCAGATCAATTCATCAAATCAAGTAACTGTTGAATTTGTTGTTCGAAAATAGCTTGAAGTTTCGAACTGAAATTTCAAAAATTGATTGATTTGTTGTTGAAATTGAAGAAATTGATATTAAGAAGAATGTTTATCGGCATAAATCATCTAATTGAAAAGTTTCAATGAATTCATCAACATTTGAAGAATTCAGAAGATTTGATTTGTTACATTCATTTGAAGATGATGAATGTGTCGCATGAGCTGAGATTGACTAAATTTGTCTAAGTGTTAGACGCATTAACACTGTGTAGACGTTTTTAGTCAGTCGTTTGAGTACTGTTGAAGAGAATCCCAGACGTATCACCTGTGTCAAGTTGATAACTATTCAGACGCTTGACAACTGTTTAGGCGTTTGACAACTATTCAGGCGTTTGACAACTGTTTAGGCGTTTGACAACTATTCAGGCGTTTGACAACTGTTTAGGCGCTTGAAACCTTCCAGACGCATTAATACTTAGACATTTTGAAAATTTTTCTAAGGCATTCCCTTAGACGTTTCTCAACTTAGACGCATCAACTGTTGAGACGTTTGAATACTGTTCAGAGTTTTAACCTTGATACTTAGATTTAAAAAATTATAATGGTAAAATCGAAGATTCTAAAACAGAGTTCCAAAGCTTAAAAATAGAGCTGATTTCAAAAATGGTCTCTTAGACTAAAACAACATTTTAATTCTATTGACACTGATCTATGGAAATCTATAGAAAAAGGACCATACATTCCTATAATAATGATGGACCAGACAGAGGATGTGTATACTAAAGATTCTCCAGAACCTTATCCAGAAGATGATCTTCAAGGAGATGATCTGAAAAGAGTTAAGAATGATATTAAAGCCTATTCATTAATGTGTAAAGGACTACCTTTGGAGTTCTTACAAGGCTAGATGTATATCAAACTGGATATACACTATATAAAGCATTGAAGATCATTTGTGAAGGAGGTAAAGAGATTCAAAATTAAAGAAACAAAAGCTGAAAAGACAATTAGAATTGTTTCAACATTTGTCTGGAGAGACAAAAAATCAAATGATGAACAGATTTGTTCAACTCATAACTGAGATGTCAACAGCTGGTATCAAACCTGATCTTGAAGATTTAAATCTCAGACTACTCAATGCTTACCATCATCATGGAAACAACTGTAACTTTACTAAAGCATACTGAGAAGTTTCCAATGGATCTAGATCTTCTTATTGCAAAAATAGAATCAGTGGAGATTGATGAAAGCTCAAGGAACAATGATAGAGCAGCATCAATGTCTCAATATCAGTTTGTTGCTTCTCCTGCAAACCATAGAAAATGCATTCATGGCAAAGAGTGAGAAAAGTCCGAAGAAGAAGGAGATCGTTTGTAGGAGCAGGATTTTTCACTGACTCATCATTTACCAGTGCACTAATATACAACTCAATCTCATTCTCAATCTCCTCCTAAAACACAGTCACAATCACAATATTCAGACAGAGACTTCTTCATCATCTAACTCTGCTAAATCTAGCAAAAGTTAAAGATGTGATTAACATCCTATTAGAGGATGAAGAGTCCAAAACTGCATTTACTCCTTTTATGGCCAGCTTTCAAGCATATCAAGGTAGCCATTTAACTCAACTAGATTTTGTTTTACAGGATTTATTTGAGATGGATCCTGAAGATGTTGAAGAGATGGACCTGAACTGGCAATGGTGATGATTGCCTACAGGACTCAAAAACATTCTTATGTCAACAAGAAATACAAGCCTAGTGCAAACAAGACTGTTGGATTTGACAAGTCAAAATCCAGATGTTTCAACTGCAATAGTTATGGACACTTCTCAAGAGAATGTAAAGCTCAAGGAATAATGAGGAAGTGCTCATTCAAGCTCAAATAATCAAAGGTTTCAACAAGCTCAGAAGACTTTTCAAAAGCCATATCAAAGTCTTCCATGCCAGAGCTTAAAGATGAAACCAAACCATCTGATGAAACAAAGAAAAGCACTAGTAGTCAACATAAAAGATGGATATGATTGGAGTGCATATGCAGATCAATTTACAAATGAATTAACATCAAGTTTATCTCTTATTGCAGAAATTCAAGAGGAAGATTGGTCAGAAAACAATGACCCAAAAGGGGAAAGTGATGAAGAGGAAGATAACTATGATGGAGTGACAAGTCTGATCCTAAAGAGGATACGGAGGAAGTAGCTTTAATGGTTCAGTCTGATCAACCAAAGGTTAAATCTTCTACTTCATCATCTGAAACCACAGTTCCAAAATTTCCTGAAATACCATCAGAAGTAAGAGAAAAGCTTTGCATCAAATCATGTTTTGAACATGTTGAACACTACAGAAACTATTCATTCAAAATCTATGAAAAGCTAAAACAAGAGGAATCTATGCATAACCAACTTAAATCTGATCATAAAACTGCAGATCAAAAGATTATCTCTCTTCAAAATTCATGGAACAAAACAATCAAAGATTTAGATATTGTTACACAAATCAACTAGAAGAGATGACCAAGAATCTTGAACAAGAAAAATAGCACATGCTGCTACTCAAGTTGATCTAGCAAAAGTTAAGAGTTCAAAAATGATAGTAGAAAAACTAATAAGTGAAAGGAAAGATAAATAAAAAGCAGGATTAGGTTTCACTCATGAACCTATGCCTGAATCTATCACAAACACACTACCAGAGAATTTCAATACTCATGATCATTCACCAGAAAACAAAGCAAAGCTTTAAGCCTTTCAGATCAAAACCAAGAATGCAGAAGAGGAAAAAGAAAATGTTCAAGTGTTTGTTGAAAAAGATCAAGAAAAAATCAAAATAGACATCCAATCAAGATAAAATCATATGAAGCAAAACAACCAAAACAAATCTCTTCTGATCAAATTCACAATGTAATAGAAGAAGTCAGAGCTCAAAACAAGGATAAACAACAGATAGGAACATCAGAAGATTCAAACACCATCAATATGAAACAATTTCAATCAGAAAAGGAATCTCTTCTGATGATGTTCAATCTAAAATAAACCAAGCTCTTCTAAATCAAAGAATCAAAGAAGAGAAAGAATCTGTAAAAGTAACATCTGAACAAAACAAAAGTTCAACAAAATTGATTAAAGCAACAAATCAAACATCAAAACTAAAACAATTAAATTTGTGTCAGCAGGTATGTTAAATATGAATTCTATTTCAAATAATAAATCAAATGTTATGAACAAATCAAACTCAGATCTGAAATCTATTCAGATTCAAAGACTTCCGCTGTAGCAAAAGATTTGTTTCTAATACATTCAAGAAGGAAATCATGTTAAACAAATGAACAATAATCTGACACAAAATCAAACTGTGAAAAATGAAAGACAACAGTTTAACTATATGACACCAAAATCAAACATTATGTCATTGTCAAAAGTTAACAAAAAGTTGTTTTTAACGCCACAAAAGTACTGTGAAATTTGTGATATGAAAATCACAATACTGTTGAGTGCTACTTTAACAAGTACTGTCACATATGTGACATGAGAAATCATTCGACAACAGATTGTTATTATAACAAATATTGTACTTATTGTGATGAAAAGACTCACAACACTGCAAATTGTTACTTTAGAAATAGATCTCTCACTAAAAACTTTACAAAATCAAACATGAGCAAAGGATTTGCTAATCCATAGTATTTGAGAGTCAAACTAATGGATTTCAAAGAGACATTAATCAACCTAATGTAGGTTTGAGATTTTTTCCTAAGAACAATTACATGAGCTCAAAACACAACATGCAAGAACACTTTATACCAAGATCTGTAAGGATGACTAATAAAAATGTTAGACTCAATACATTTCAAAAGATGATAATCAAATGGTATAAATGTTCACAAAAATAATCAAACAATTTTCAGAATAAAATTGGAAAATTCATCAAAAATAAACTGATTTGAACAATCTCCATTATAAACAATTTACAATTGTTGACAAATTTGGAAAGCCAAGACCATTTCGGCTTGGGTAGATATTTCAACTTAACTTTCTTGTAGTGCAGGTACGCCCAAAAAGACCAATCAATACATGGTATGTGGATAGTGGGTGTAGTCGGCACATGACAGGCAATACTGCCTTGTTACAGGATTTTAAGTCAAAAGATGGAACTCACGTCGCCTTTGGTGGTGATGCTGGAGGAAAAATAACTGGAGAAGGAACAGTATCCAATGGGATAATAAGCTTTGATAAAGTCAACTTTTGTTCACAGTTGAACTTAATCTTTAAGCGTATCTAATGTGACAATCTTATTCTGTTCTGTTTGATAATTCATCTGTTATGTTTTGAAGCCAGGTTTCAAGATAAGAAAGATTGGGTTATTGTTACAGCTGAGAGAGACAGAGATGTATACAAATTGGATATGTCTCAAGTTGATCCTTCAACTGAAACAACATGCCTAATTGCAAAGGCATCAAATGATGAAAGCCAGCTTTGGCATAGACATCTCGGTCATTCAAATTTCAAGAACATGAACAAGCTAGTAGCAGGAAATCATGTAATTGTACTTCCATCTAAGAAGTTTGCAACAAATGATCACTGCTCAGCATGCTTGAAGGGAAAGCAACACAGAGCGTCTTATAAGTCCAAGCCTATAAACTCAACATCCAAACCTCTTCAGATGTTACATATGGACCTTTAGACCAACAAATGTCAAGAGTATTGGACGAAAATCATATTGTTTAGTTATCATAGATGACTTTACAGATTTTCATGGTTTTCTTTCTATATGCCAAATCTAACAGTTGAATTATTAAAAGAATTTATCATTAAAGTTGAAAATCAATTAGACAACAAAGTGAAAATAATAAGAAATGATAATGGAACAGAATTAAAAATGCTAACATTAAAATGTTTTGGCACAGAAAGGGATAGCTCATCAGTTCAGTGCTCCAGAACTCCTCAACAAAATGGAGTTGCTGAAAGGAAAATAGAACACTATTGAAGCTGCTCGTTCTATGTAGCTGATGCAAAAATTCCTATCACTTTTTGGGATGAAGCAATATCAACTGCGTGTTTTGTTCAGAATCGAATCTTAATGTCAAGATAAACTGAAAACTCCATATGAGTTAATATTTGGCAGAAAACCAAACATAAACTTTTAAAATCATTTGGTTGTCCGTTATGATTCTTAATTCAGTGATCAATTAGCAAAATTTGATGCAAAATCTGATAATGGATTTTTCGTTGGAATTCATCAGTTTCAAAAGCCTATCGAGTCTACAACTCTAGGACAAATGTAATCATTTAAAACATTCAACGTTAATTTATGAAAATTCTTTTCCATCAGTTTCAAATGGTCCTGCATGGTTATTGATCTAGATTCATTATCAAACTCTTTTCAATCTAATTTGTTTGATCAATCAAATTGTTTTAATTCTACAGATAAGAAGAACTCAAGATGAGATCTTGGATCTTTCAGTGAAGATTCAGATTTGATGACCTAGATGATTCAAGCTCAGGCTACCCATTTTTATCATTTGTTAAGGATTAACAATACAAAATCATGATAATACAGTTTTAGATCATTCCGAGTCAATTAATCAGGAAGAATCACAAAATATTCCTAATGATGGTAATGAGTTTGTGATACTTGAGTCTGGAACATCATCCATTTCAGGTGATGCAGTTGATTAGGTAACTTTGATTACTTTGTCAACTCACCTACTCAAGTTCCAAACTTCAATCCACATTCTTCTACGTTATACATGAGTTGCCCAACTTGAATCAAACAAATTTGGATGTTAATGTTCATGTGATGAGATCACTACATCTCGTATTCACAAGAATCATCCAATTCTCAGATTATTGGTTCATTGAATGAGAGAACAACAAGGAGTAAATCACAAGAAAACAAACTTAGCTTATACTCTTGTTTTCTTTCTCAAATTGTTCCTAAAAATGTTACCGAAGCATTAAAGGACAATGGTTGATAGAAGCCATGCAAGAAGAATTACTTCAATTCCACAAACAAGAAGTGTGGAATTTGGTGGATCTACCTGAAGGAGAAAATGTATTTGGCACGAAATGGTTATTTAGAAATAAGACTGATGATCGTGGTGTTGTAATAAGGAACAAAGCAAGACTTGTTGCACAAGGATACACACACAGAAGAAGGTATAGATTTTGATGAAGTGTTTGCACCATTGCAAGACTTGAATCTATTCGAGTTTTTCTGGCTTATGCTTCATTCATGAAATTTAAGGTGTATCAAATGGATGTAAAGGGTGCATTTCTATATGGTCCAATTACTATGAATGTATTTGTGAAGCAACCTCCAGGCTTTGAGGATGCACAATTTCCACATCGAGTATATACTAAGTAAAGCTTTATATGGACTTCATCAAGCCCCTAGAATTTGGTATGAGACGTTATCACAACACTTAATCCAACATGGATACACACAAGGGAAAATTGATCCTACTTTATTCATAAAGAAGGACAATAATGATCTTTTATGTGTACAAGTGTATGTTGATGATATCATATTTGGTTCTACATGTCCAAAATTGTGCAATGAATTTGAAGAAATAATGAAATCTCGATTTCAAATGAGTTCTATGGGAGAGATAACTTCTTTCTTGGACTTCAAGTCAAGCAAACTGCAGATGGAATTTTCATCAATCAAGAAAAGTTTGTTGACAAGCTCTTAAAGAAATTTAAGTTGCAAGACTGTCAGTCCATACGAACTCCAGCAGATGTTAACACCAAGATTGAACCTGATCCAAAAGGAAAATCTTGACCAAACGTTATACAGATCAATGATTGGTTCTTTGATGTATCTTACTGCATCTAGACCAGACATTATGTATGTTGTTTGTGTATGTGCCAGGTATCAATCAACCCGAAAGAATCTCACTTAATTATCGTCAAAAGAATATTCAGGTATCTCAAAGGTAAACCAGCCTTAGGGCTTTGGTATCCTTACGAGGGTAACTTTGAACTATATGGATATACTGATAGTGATTATGGTGGATGTTTCAAGATAGAAAATCTACTTCGGTGAGTGTCAATTTCTTGGTCCCAGATTAGTCTCATGGCACGCAAGAAACAAACAAATGTCTCTGTTTCAACTGCAGAAGCTGAGTACATTGCTGCATCAGCAGATGTTCTCAAATTCTTTGGTTGCAAAATCAATTACTAGATTATGGATTCAACTTTCTAAAACACCAATCTATATTGATAACACAGCTGCTATGTTCATAACAGCTAATCCTGTTCAACACTCAAAACACAACATATCGAAATTCGATATCATTTTCTTAGAGATAACTCTGAAAAAGGATTAATCATATTGATTCAAATTGCAACAGAAAAACAATTGTCAGATCTATTTACTAAGCCTTCCTACCAGGACGGTTTGAGTACTTAGTAGAATCAATTGGTCTTATAAATGATATGTGATCTCCCTAAATCAAAAGATCATAATAAGTGATACTCTCATTGTGAATTGCCTGTTTTATATTTTTGTGTGTGTGTGTTCTTATGTTTTTCATAGAAAAATCAAATACAAAATATATATCAAAAAAAAAAAATTTTTTTTGAAAGGATTATGTTTTGCAATATATGAGAAATGATAGTACATTAGTGAGATCAGTTGCATACTTCACTCATTCATAAAGTCCAGACATGATCGGATATGATGTGTAGCTAATATCTGACTATTATGCTGAAAAGTAAATTCTTGTGATCAAACTAAACATACATGCTTTGTGTATTCATCTGAGTACTTTTGAGTAGCTTTAGCTTATCAGAATGAATGTTTGTTAAGATACATCTCTCACACTGTTGAAACTATGTGAAATCATGAGATCTGTTACAAAGCATCATTTCACTTCTCTGTTATGAGTCATCATAGACCTGAAGTACTGAGATATCCTTTGTTGTAAGTCATTACAGACCTGGATTCTCTTTTTGATTCAAAAAGATGCCAATGTGCACAACCTATTCAAAAGAATAGTCAGAGCTGATCAAATGGTTATCCATGATCATCCTCTATTAACTAAGTAACATGAACTCTGGTGATATCTATGTTTCAGGTAATAAGTTGAGCATGTGTTCTTTCTTACATTTCATGATGATAGTTGAATTCTCTTAGTCTCTGTATGCTTTACATCATGTCATATCTAAATCAACACTAATCAATCCAAGAATTGAAAAGTGAGTTGATAGTTGTTAAAAAACACTCATTGTCTGTCCTTAGATCTTGTATCTCCTTTGCTGTGATATCACTGACCTGGAACATACTTGATCAGGATTTATTCATTGTCTATGACTATCCACATTCATTTATTTAATGTGTTGATCTTCATTAATATGATCTCTCAGCAGACATTTATTCTTTGTTTAAATATTAAATTTTAATTCTATTTTTATTTTTTGCATGTCTTTGTGTGTGAAGGCAATGTCTCAATGTGATGTGTGATCTTATTCTCTTTCATAAGAAACTTATAAGTTTTTTTCAAACTTAAAAATTTAGGGGGAGTAATAAATGAAAGAGTTGTTCTCAGAAAATATTCATTATCAAAATCAAAATTTGAAATGTTGAATTGAAAGGATGATGCTTATGTTTAAAGTATTTGTGTAAAATAAAAATGATTTTAAGTTGACAATTAGAATATTTGATGTTATGATGAGACTAAAATGAAGGGAAAAAATAATTTAAAAAGAAATTTAAAAAAATAATTAAAAGAAATTTAAAAAGAAATTTAAAAAGAAATTAAAAGAAATACAAAATAAAAATAAAAAATAAAAATTTATAAATTGAAGGGCAAAATGCAAAAGTTCAAAATTTGGGGATCTAAATGGTAAAAAATGTGAAAGGAAGAAATGAAATCACAAGTGTTTGAAATTCATCTCATGCACCTACATGCGCCTCAATAGGAGCATGATGAAATTTCAGGATTATACAAGTTGGACGTTTTCCATGCGTCTAAACAGTTGTAATACATCTATGAAAATTACAAGTGTTGGACGTTTGATTCATTCCCATGCGTCTAAACAGTTGTAATACATCTGAAAATTTCAAGTTGGGCGTTGTGATAATCTCATGCGTCTAAATAGTGTGTTAGACGTATGTGATATCTCATGCGTCTGAATAGTTTCAAAATTTTAAGTGTTAGACGTTTTACAAAGTCCATGCGACTGAACAGTGCAAAAGCGCCTAAACAGTGCTTATGCGTCTGAACAGTTCTCATGCGTCTGACTTAAAACGCACAACAGTGCTCATGCGTCTAACAAAATAAGTGAATTCTAGGTTTTCATACGCCAAACAGGGACCATACGTCCAAACAGGGCTCATACGCCTAAAATTTCACTTATATATATTGAACACTTATGCGTATTTCTCATTCACTTTCAAATTCTCAGAACAAACCTTCGAACTACGTCTGTCGAGCATCATCACAACCTTATTTCATCTGAATCATCAATCAAATCCTTTGAGTATACATTGCATTTGGATATATAACGTAAGTTTGTGATTCAAATACATAATTTTGGATTAAATCAGTGATTTGAAATAGACGGTTGAATGCTATTTGGGCGTTCGAACCATATAATCCTAGTTTAATCTGATAAAATGAGAATCATATTAAAAATTGACGCTGGATTATTGATAAGAACTGATTTGCGAGTCTGTGATGTATTGTGTTGATGTTAAAGTGAATTTTCTTTTTAATGAAGAATCAGTCGACTTTGCATAATCGAAGAAGAAGAAGATGAACAGACAGTCATTCTTTGAACAAAAATAAATAAAAATTAAAATAAATCAAAATTGAAATGTTAAATAAAATTCAAAATGAATAAATATTAATGTTTTGCAATTTGAAATATTAATTCAAAAGTAAAAATAAAAAGTCAAATTAAAAAGTCAAAATCAAAAGTCATATGTAGAATACATTTCATTAATCAATATTCAATGTTCTCATAATACTTTTGTTATGTTTTGCAGATGACAGATTTAAAATTTAGCCAAAGCATAATGTAGCTGCTTTTTAGATGATGAAAAGAGAAGCTACTGGATATGAAGATATTATCAGATTTTTACTCAGAACAAAATATGTTTATGCTATGTGTGCAAGGCCCATGATTAATGGAAGAATGATTAAAAAATTCTAGAGAACTGCAAAAGTTGAAAGAGATGATCAAGGAAACAAAGTTTTAAGAGCCTTCATTACTTCAGAAAGAATGATTGAAGTTTCTGAAGAAGCAATTAGACAAGCTCTAAGAGTGGAAGATAATGATCCTGAAGATTTATCTGAATATACATTTAATGAATGTAGAGAAGTTTTTCTACAGATGGGTCATCCAGATCATTTCCTGAAGAAACAGTTTTTCAGAGCTCGTGTATTTAAACATTAGAAACTTTTATGCTACATATTTCAACATTGCATGTCAAAAAGAAGTGCGGATTGGATTCATTCCCTGTTGACATTGCATCTCCAATTGTAGCCTTATCCACTACAGAAGATTCAATATGGCTAAGTGGATAATGAATGGATTTATTTTTAATCTGGAAAGAGGAGTAAGGCACAAGTATCTGATGTACCCAAGATTTCTTCAACTTCTCATTAATGATGCAAATCCAGATCTGTATGCTGATGAAGTTATTGGTGATAGAATTCAGTTAGAGCACATGTCAGAGAGTGTGTACAAAAGACTGGCAATGATAACGGCTGCTCAAAACATTCCAGTTTTTGATTATATCAGAAATGTATCTATGGATGAAGTTGATATTACTCAGCCACACTTTCATCTAATTGAAGAAGAACCAATAGATCCAAATGATCTGATTGAAGATGTAGAAGTTGATGAAGAAAGTGATGAGATATGTCTGAAAGTTCATCAAGTGAAGAAAGTGATGATGATGATGATGGAAATGATAATGTTACTGAAGTAATTCAAGAAGGAAATGAAGAAGGGAATGTTGAAAATACTGAAAATGAGACACAGGATTTGATTGAAGAAAATGTTGAGGAAGCTGTAACAAAGGATTCTCAAAATCAAACATCTGATTCTGATTTTATCAATGATATTTCATTCAATCCAATAGTTGAAATTGATGAAAATGAAGGAGCAAAAGAAATTCCTGTTAGTATGTCACACAATGTGTCTATACAAACAGAGGAAATAGTTGAAGTTGATGTGATTGAAAAATTGAAAGATGAAAATGAAAGAATGAAAGAGATAATCAATGCTTGTGAAAAAGAAATTCAAAAGCTCAAAGATGAAAATTTGAAGTTGTCAGAAGAAATTGTGTTAAAAGATGAAAAGATTGTTAGTTTTGCTCAAGATAAAGAAGACGTGATAAAGAACTTTGAAGTCATGATTAAAGATTATGATAGTCTTGAGGAGAAATTCAAGAAGCTATCTGAAGAAAATGAAAATCTTAAAGCTGAATTGATAAAGGAAAGAGAAGCTCAGAAAGCTATATCTCCAGTTCATGTGATTAGTACTGAAGTGCAAATTGAAGAAAATCTTGAACAAAGAAAAGGAAAACGGAAAGTAAATGAATTAGAAGAAGTTGATCAGACTGAATCTTCTTCTAAAATTCAAAGAACTGAAGAATTGGTTGAAGAGCAAAATGTTCAAGAACAGATTGATGCTCTAGATGATATTGAAGAAGTATATAATGATGATTGGTATGATGAAGTTCTTGAGAATGAAGACATTGATGAAGCTGAATTTGTGTCACATTTCTCTTCACAAGAACATATACAAGAACAAGATGAAGTACCATAGGATTTTGAAGAAAATACAACTACCTTGTGAACATGAAATACAATAGAGTGTATTTGGATGGACTGACTGTTTCTCAAATTAATGATGAATACGAGAAATGCATCTATGCAGAGTCAGTTGCATCAATAGATCCAAATGAGATAGTGGTTGAGCATGGTGAATGGATAAGAACAAAGGAGGTTATAAATGTAGAAGAACTGTCTAGTTCTGAGCTGCACCATCCTGATCCTGATGATATGAGTATTCCTGCTCTTAGATCATGGTTGCAAGCTAGAATTACCCGTGGAGGAAGCTGAAGAGATTACAATCTGTATCTCTGAGAAATCTTGTGAGAAGCTTTCAAGAAACTGAAACAAATGAAGAAGATGATAGTGCTTGATACAGATAACCCTCAGTATCTTGAGATAACAAAAAGAACAAAAATGTTGAAGCCACAGGAAATAAAACAAATGTCAAGACTTGATGATGCTCACACTCATAGAAAAGAATTGATGGAAATGTTTGCTGATCCTGAAAGACAAACCTATAAAGCATCAACTGATCAAAGGATTTCTCGATAGTTCAAGAACAACAGGAGATTTAGTAAGGAATATATTGCAGAAAGGACAATCAGTTGCTGAATTGTTGAATGCAATGATTGCTCCAGATTTTACAAACCAAGTGAAGATAATTGAATGAAGTATGACGAAGTGTTTGATGCCTTCTTGATAAAAGAGTAAATGCTGTATGTGACGTTTATCATTTTTACTCTAGTATCATAAAACTTCCGGTGCAAGACTTAAAAGAGCTAAATAGACTACCTCTGATCAATCCTACTGATGCAAAACGTGGGAAGATGTTTGTAGAATTATTAAGACGTGGATGGATAGATCAAGTAATTTCCTTACACAAGATGCGATCAAGAAGACAAGGAGTATTTTGTTACTTTGAAGAAAAACAAGAAACTTAAGGGAGTTCAATCAAAGAAGAACATTTGTTGATATAATTTTGTGATAAATACTTTGAAAAAGTTACAACTCCAGGACTTAAAGTGATTGACGTAATCAAAACTCAAAGCCAATTCTCAGATGGTTTTACAACACTGAGACATTTGAGCTAAAGTTAGTCCGAAATCTAGAAAGATGGGATGAGGACATGATTACTTTATTTGGAGTTTTTGAGCTAAAATTGTTACATCCAAGTTATATCTCATTTTGTCAGTTCAAAAATTTGAGAAGGTTTCTCCTGAAGTGGCTGAGCAAGACAGAAATATTTTTTCCATTATTAATGTGATGAACGCTGCCATGGAAAGGATTTCTTTGAAAAATCACTTGCATATGCCAACATTGTAAAGAAAGATATTAAAGATATGAATTCATGAGAATATCAAGAAAGGGGTCTTAGAAGTGTACTCAAAGGACAATAAAAGCTATTGAGTTATATGCAAACATTGATATTTCATGTCTTTCAAAAGATACTTGGAAAGAATGGACAAGTAGAGATTAAAACAAACTGAAGCTCTAACCAGAACAAGGCATTCTTGCAAGTAAATTCAAGTCTGCATATCAAAAGCTTTGAAAGAGTTAGACACGTACAAACAGAAGCCTATGTTCAAGTCAAGAAGAGCTAGCAGATTTCTTTGAATGCTTCAATCAAGGCTGAAGATAGAATTGAAGATAGAGCAGCAGTCAAGCATGAAGATTTTGAAGAATAAAGACCTGTATATAGATTTTCTTTCTTCGTTATTTGTTTGAAATAGTTAGCTCAGGCATCTTCTGCCTCTTTCTTACCTGTGACATTCATGTCAACCAGTTTCATTAATTTCTCTAAGAGGAGAGAAATGACATTGGTCAATGTCATAGTTACTGGTCTTTCAAGTAATTGATCCCGAGTTGCCTCAATCATCACCCTGAGTGTTTGGTCTGGGGGAGCCTTGATTGCAGTCTCCATGAGTTGCCAGACCAGAAAGGAATGTTGGATCAAGAAGAAGGCTAATGCAACCAAAACTATATCACTTAAGTTATTTGATGTGCATGCAAAGGCTTCCGAAGCTCTTCATGGAACTTCCGAAGGTTGTAGAGTTCTTCCGAAGACAAAGGAAAAGTCCAGCTTCCGAAGACAGACTCTACTTCCGAAGACAAATGCATACTTCCGAAGTTCAAGACTTAGAAGAATAAAGTGAAGACCACTTCCGAAGTATGATGAAGAAGTCTCCAAGTCTTGGAAGAAGCAGCCTCTTCCGAAGTATAAAGTGGACTTCGGAAGTACTTACTCTTCCGAAGCCATTTAACCTTCGGAAGACACTGCTATGCCAGTGGACACAAGTATGGTCTCTGACACTCCGCTGCAGACTTCTGATACAGCATGGCTTCTTCCTAAAGAACCATGTTGTTGACCATACTTTATTCCACTGTTTACCTTTTCATGATAGTACCGTTACATCTTTAGTTGGTGACAAAAGGTAAGTCAGGGACATGTCCTGACTACCTAATCTCAGATAAGACTTTATCCGAGATACCTTAATCTTTAGTCTTGTAGTATAGACTTTAGTATAGGATCCCAGCTGGTATCAAAGTATATCCTGCTGTAGATAGTATTATATAGGTTCTCCTTGTAATCATAAAAAAGAGAGAAATCTGCTTGTAAGAGTCTTTGTATTGTGAGTTGAGAATCATATATAAAAGTATCTTGAAATTATCTTTCTGTGTTCTTAGTTACTTTTCATATTGTGATCAACTCTTCTTGATTCTTACCCGAGTGTGATTCTAGGTGAGTTTGAGAGAAAACATTTGTGTTTAAGTGACAAACACCGATCCTGCAATTGGTATCAGAGCTTCTCAGGCTCTTGATTGCGTGATCTAACCATCCAAATCAACCTGTTTTCACTCCTCCCTACCACTCACTTCCTCAAATGGCCTCAACAAATCTGAAGTAGAAATGGGGACGATGACCAAAGCGCCAATCATCACCCCTGAAAACTTCAGGTCTTGGAGTAGAAGAATGGAAGGGCATCAGATACCAAGACAGCAAGATGTGGAACTCGATTGTCAATGGACCGTACAAACCAAAGGTGGCTTCACCTGGTGGAAACGGTGCCATGATAGAAAAGGCTGTCGAGGACTATTCTGATGAAGACAGAAAGAAGATGGACATCGACAGCAATGCTATGACTATTCTCATGACTGCAATACCGAACTCTATTATGGTGGGGTTTGAGCATTGCAAGACTGCCAAAGAATTGTTTGATGCACTTGCTCAGATGTATTCTTGCTCCAACGACTCAAAGAAGGACTCACTGAAGCAGCAGTTCGAGAACTTCACTCATATTGCTGGAGAGACCCTCAGCCAGCAGTACTTCAGGTACATGGATCTTATCTCTTCCCTTCAGTCTGTAAAGATCACTCCTGAACTTAGAGATCTCACCAGAAAGTTCATGAGTGCTCTTCCAAATGAGTGGACATTCTACTGTGTCTCTATCAAGAGAACAGAAAACTTGAACACTCTTTCCATGACTGAGCTCTATGGCATCCTTGATGGATACCGTCTAGAGATGGAGAGTAAGAAAGGCCATCAAACAAGCAGATCCATGAGTCTTCCTGCTAGCAACGCTTTATGGTTGCTGAAGGCTCATTAACCCCTCAACCTCAGCACTTCCTGACTTATCAGCAGCCATCCTGCTCATCTGGTCCCTACATCACTTATCCTGAGACTCCAAGGTCTCAACAGGCTCAACACAACTCCTTCCAGGAAAGTTGTGCCTTTGTCTCAGGAGGTGGACACTCAGGAGATTTTCAATACTGCTTTGATGATCTTGAGTGCTTCAGCCCAGATGACGTAGAGTACGTGGACATTGTCCAGCAAATGGCTCTTTTAACTTACAGAGCAAAGAAGTTCTTTAAGAGAACTGGAAGGCACTTCCCTCAGAACCCAACTACCAGCAAGTTCGGGTTTGACAAACCAGAGCAAAGTGTTACAATTGTAACCAACTGGGTCATTTTGCAAGGGAATGCAAGGCTCCAAGACCAATCGGGAACCCCACAGGCCTCCACACATCCCTCAACCTCAAAGCCCACTGAGAAGTCAACTGAGACAGCCGCAATGGCTCAAGAAGTTGACTGGAGCTTCATGGTACAGGATGTGACTCTGCTCAAGCTCTCATGGCCGGAACAGATGATGCCCAGGTATATGAACATCTGCACTCCAGCCTGTATAGCTAAAGTTAAACTCTATCAGGATTACAATATGGAAATCAGATCTGACATTGAGTCTTTAAATATTCTAAAATCTGATTTTAAAAGAGCTGAATCTGACTATCAAAAGAAAATGATGAGTTGGAGAAAACTGTATCTTTTGAAACATGAACACACCAACTACAAGACTCAAATCAAGGATGATATCCAAATTGTCTGAGGCTCAAGCCCAGCTTGTCACTGCTGAGGCTCAGGCCAGGAAGCATGCTATCTCTGAGCAAAACTTCCAAGCTATTCTTGCATCATCCTCCCATTCCAAACTCTGTTATCAGAACAAAGAAGGGTTGGGAACCAATGAAATTGCTCCACCACACTCCTATGAGTCTATCAGACAGCCTAGATGTGGTACTGAAGAGCAAGAGGTTCCAACTGCTACCCTCTCTTCCAGAGTTAAAGATGAGGCACCAATAGTGGCCACCACAGGGAAGGAACAGGTAGATACACCTATCGCCTCCTGTGATGATCAAATCCTAACCATCAAAGCCAGAAGAAGCAGAGCTAAAGCTGCTAGGAGAACTGCTAAGAAAGTGGCTGAATCCAAACTGAAAATTGACCCCAAACAGAAGGGTGTCTTTGTTTCAGCTGGTTTCCAGTGTTGGGTACTTCTGATTCAGGAAAGGAATGTAATACCAGCATTCCTGTCCTACCAAAGGATCAGAAGTTGAAGGGAAAGGTTGCTGACGAAGAAAAGAAAACCAAGAAACAGCAACCCTCACTTCCCAAAAGACTAACATTGCATGCATCATGTGTGGCCTGCAAAATCATATGGCAAAAGATTGTTACTACAATCCTGCAAGCACACATTATGCAAATAATGTTAGGAAAGAAGGAGTCAGGGAAGGTTTCACATTTGGACCTTTCCATACGGTTCAAGAGTTGAAGAAGGGAAAGCTAGTTTCCAAAGCCAAGTTGCTTTCGGAAGAAACTCTTCTTCCGAAGGGAAAATGGCTTCGGAAGCAAAAGCTACTAAGGTTGGAAGAACAAGAAAGCTCCCTTGAAACCATCCCAGAAGAAGACTGCTTCGGAAGAGAAGGTGGTAAGGACTTCTTTCGAAAAGAAAGAAGCTTCGGAAGAAGACCATGCTGCAAAAGCTTCAACAAGCTCATCCTCCAAGATCAGCCAAAGGGTGGACTGGAAGATCAAGGAAGATGCTGCAGCCCAAACCTCTTCCTCAAAGACCTCTGTTGAACCCCCATGCATATCATTTGGTTCACTCATGTCATTATCTTTGGAAGAACCCAAGACAAATAAAGCTTGGGTTTCCAAACAAAACTGAATTCTCATCTTATGTGCAGGAACATCCATTTGACAAGAACAACAATGTATGGATTGTAGATAGTGGATGCTCCAGGCACATGACAGGGAACAGACATCTCCTTCAACAATTTCAACATTATGATGGAGGTCCTGTCCAGTTTGGAGGTGAGGCCGGAGGATATATTTCTGGCAGAGGGAGTATATCCAATGGTATGTTAAACGTTGACAAAGTTAACTTTGTCAAACAGCTTGAACACAATCTGTTAAGTGTTTCTCAATTCTGTGATCAAAAGCACCAAATGCTTTTCACAGAACATGAGTGCATTATCCTCAAACCAGGGATGACAATTCCTCCGGAATTGGTGCTTCTTAGATCTCCCAGGAAAGGGGATATGTACAAGCTTGATATGAACAATGCTTCCCCAATGGGTGAAGTATCATGCTTTCTTTCCAAAGCTGATAGTAATGAGTCAACACTGTGGCATAAACGTATGTGTCATGTAAATTTTAAGACAATGAATAAATTGGCTAAAAATAACTTGGTACATGGTTGTCCTAAAAAGGAGTTTTTCTGCAAAGACAACTGTGTTGCATGCCTGAAAGGGAAACAACACAGGACATCTCATAAATCCAAATGTGTTAACTCTATCACTACTCCATTGCACTTATTGCACATGGATCTTTTTGGTCCCACAAGTATAATGAGCATTGGAAGGAAATCATACTGCCTTGTGATAGTTGATGATTTTACAAGATTCACATGGGTATTTTTTTAAGAACTAAAGATGAAACTGCTGAAACGTTAAAATCTTTTATTCTTAAAATAGAAAATCAAATTGATCACAAGGTTAAAATAATTAGATGTGATCAAGGGACTGAGTTTAAGAACTCGTTCTTGACTCATTCTGTAACTCAAAAGGGATGCCAGACAATATAGTGCTCCAGAACTCCTCAACAAAATGGTGTTGCTGAGAGGAGGAATAGGACACTTATTGAGGCTGCTCGAACTATGTTAGCTGATTCAAAGCTACCTCTAACATTCTGGGCAGAGGCAGTCAGCACTGCATGCTATGCAGAACAGAGTTCTTGTAGTTAAGCCCCATGGAAAAACCCCTTATGAGCTATGGAACAAGAGGCCACCGTTCATTGGCTTTCTAAGGTCCTTTGGCAGCAGGTGTACCATACTTAACACAAAGGACAATTTAGCAAAATTTGCTGAAAAGTCGGATGATGCTATCTTTGTTGGATACTCTTCTAGTTCCAAAGCTTACAGAGTATACAACATTAAGAATCAACAATTTGAGGAGTCATCCAATATAGTTGTTAATGAGCACACTCCTTGTGTTAGGGGGAATGGACCTGATCACATCTTTGATTTAGAATTGTTTCCAAACTATTCTAAACCTTCTTGTGAGAATGTTTCAGTTGGAATAGGTGCTCAAACTGATGCTGATGCTGCTGCTAATGATCAACTGTTTGAGCTTCCCAGGCCTAGACCAAATTCTCCAAGTGCTGAAATACATCAGACTTCCACTATTCACAGATCCGACAGTTTAACTATATCAAGGAATAGTGAAGTCTCAACAAGTGAGTCACCTACTGAGCCTCAAAGCTCATCCGGTGATCCACCACAACACCAGGCAGAAGGAGGTAGTATTTTGAAGGAACAGGCAACTGTTAATCTACCTCACAGCCAACCATCGATGATGTTTCTCATTCATTCAATCAGTCCTCATTGAATGACTTTGAAACAACAGCTGGACAGAGTGTTCTAGTTCCTGAACAGAATATGTCCAACCTGGATCTATCTCTGCAACTGGAAGTGATTCCTCGGCTTCGGATTCACAACACTCATCCAACTGAGAACATCATAGGGAATGTCTCTGAGGGTGTGAGAACAAGAGGACAGACTCATCAAGGGAATGTCTGCTTGTACTCATGCTTTCTATCTCAGATGGAACCCAAGAAGTAGAAGATGCCTTAAAAGATAGTAGCTGGATTGAATCGATGCAAGAGGAGCTGCTTCAATTCAAGAGACAGAAGGTATGGAACCTATGTCCGCTACCATCTGGTCAAGTACCCATAGGCACCAAATGGGTTTTCCAAAACAAGAGAGATGATAGAGGCTTGATCATCAAGAATAAGGCAAGACTTGTGGTTCAAGGATACACTCAAGAGGAAGGAATCGATTATACTGATGTCTTCGCACCAGTTGCAAGACTTGAGGCAGTTAGGATCTTCCTTGCTTATGCTGCATCCAAGGACTTCACAGTATACCAACTTGATGTCAAGTGTGCTTTTCTATACGGGGATATAGACAGGGAAGTGTACGTATGCCAACCTCCAGGATTTGAAGATCCAAGCATCCCAACTATGTGTGCAAATTGGATAAAGCTCTATATGGGCTGCACCAAGCACCAGGCTGTGGTATGAGACTCTGTCTCAGTTTCTTCTGAAGAATGGCTATACTAGAGGTACCATTGACAAGACTCTCTTCATTAGAAAGTCTGGAAAAGACATTTTGCTTGTACAAGTCTATGTCGATGACATCATATTTGGTTCCTCAAATGACCAAATGTGCAAAGACTTTGAGAGCATTATGAAGAAGAAGTTTGAGATGAGCTCCATGGAAAAAATGGACTTTTTCCTTGGAATTCAGGTAAAGCAACTGAAGGAAGGGTTCTTCATTAATCAATCTAAATATGTCTCTGACATCTTAGAAAGATTTGAGATGAAGGATTGCAAGCCTGCCAAGACACCCATACCCAGAAACCATAATCTTTGTCCTGACCTTGAGGGGGAGGATACTGATCAACATCAGTATAGGGCAATTATTGGTTCTCTGATGTATCTTACAGCAAGTAGACCTGATATCATGTTTGCTACTTACATTTGTGCAAGATATCAGGTTGCTCCTAAGGTGTCTCACTTAGCTGTTGTTAAGAGAATCCTCAGATACCTCAAAGGAGCACCTAAACTAGGTCTCTAGTATCCCAGAAACAGGGATTTCAATCTTTATGGATACTCTGACAGTGAGTACGGTGGCTGCAATATTGACAAGAAATCAACATCAGGAGGATGTCAATTTCTTGGTGGAAGGATCATCTTATGGCAATGCAAGAAACAATCCTGTGTCTCCACATCAACTGCTGAAGCTGAATACATTGCTGCTGCTAGCTGCTGTGCTCAACTGCTATGGATTCAAAATCAGATGTTAGACTATGGATTCAACTTTATGAGTACTCCTATCCATATTGACAACAACAGTGCTATCTCCATTACTTAAAATCCAGTGAAGCACTCCAAGACTAAGCATATTGACATCAGGTATCATTTCATTAGAGATATTCATGAGAAAAATCTAATCAGATTAATCAAAGTTGATTCAAATGAACAATATGCTGATTTGTTTACCAAAGCTTTTGATGAACAAAGATTAAGTATCTTATTGCAGCTATTGGGATGATAAACATTGATTAATGATCTCTTTTGAAAACTTTTTAAGATGTAAGTCTTGTGTCAATACAATTTAAGCCCTGTTACAAGAAATTTCTCTCTGAATTTTCTAAGTGTAAATTCCTTCCGAAGAGAAATTAACCTTCGGAAGACACTCTCATATCTTCCGAAGCATAACTTCTCAAAGGATAACTTTCTTCTCGGAAGAACTTTTGGTCTCGGAAGAAGCGATTGATTGCATATCAGATCTACTTCCGAAACTTAAAAATTCTCCTTTCGGAAGCAACTCTAACCTTCGGAAGCATAAGAATTGGCTTCGGAAGTAAGAATTGCCTTCGGAAGACAAGTTACCTTCGGAAATGTTTTACACTCGGAAGAGAGATTCTGTGTAACGTAAATTTCTTGGGCCCCACACTGTAAAAAGCAAAGATTTTGTTAATGATGTCGGATTATTTAACTGATCTTTAACCTTACCGCCACTGTCATTTCATCCACTAAACCATCACATCACCTATCCTAACCCCCATTACCGCCTCTCCACAATCTTTTAAATAATCTCGACTATTCACTTTCACTTCTTACTTGCAAACTTTACAGCCCTAGAAATTTCTTCTACTCATCTTTACCAGCTCAAAACATTCCAATTCACCTTTCCAAATGGCCTTCAACCCAAGCACAATCAAGTCGCACTTCTTGATTCATCAAGAGATGCTGACTTCTCAGATATCATCTCCTTCCTAACCCAATCTTCATACTACACCGCTCTAACTGTTAACCCCACAATTTACACAACCATATGTCTGAATTTTGGGCAAATGGTCAGATTGAAACCCTAAACGGGGTCCGTGTCATTCGATCGAGTATTGTGGCCAGGAGTTGGTCATTACTGAACAGCTCATCAGGGAGCATTTAGAGCTTCATGATGATGGCGCTCCAACGGAATTTCCCAAAGCAGACTTGGATCATTCTTATCTCCAAATGGGATATGGAGGAGATGTTAGCAGGTCAACTGTCTACAAATTAACTTCTCGTACAAATGGAAGTTCCTGCTACACGTGGTCCTTCACTGCTTGTCGAATAAATCCGGGGATGGGATCAAATTCCATTTGAACTTGGGTGCCTTGTTCATGGGTTGGTAAAAGGCCTCCGCTTCAACTATTCAAGATTTGTGCTGACTAACCTCATGGGAAATCTTCAGAAAGACACTTCTTCATGTATCCCAAGTTTCTCCAGCATATAATCAACTGTGAGCTAGACCAGAGCACGCTTGTCTGTGCAGCTGCTCTGACTGCTCCCCAGATGAGGCGACTATCTTCAAGACTTTGAAGAGAGTGTCCACCAACTTCACAGGAAGAGATACTGCACTTCTTCCAGGTATGACTGAGCCACGGCTCCTGGTGACATCCCTGTAAATCCCACAGGTGATGAACCCACACCAGCAACTACCCCCACTATGCCAACACTACCCATCACCATCACTTATCAGAGACGCCCAAACGAACCCTTGTTCAATCTACTCTGATTGAACAAGCTCCTCCTGTTCAATCCAAAAAGGCTAGAGTGGAACAAAGGGCTCCCACTCAGCCTGAGGTCCAACCATCCTTCATAATTGACCTCAATTTGGGTCCTGAGTCTCCTCAGTCTCAGACCTATGAGCCCACAACCAAGCTGAAAGCCCTCAGGGTGAGTCTCTATACTCCCCTGAGCAGCCAACAAGGGACAGCCCCACCAGAGGCTCAATGCCTGTAGACATTGACCAAAGTCCGGGTCAGTAGGTTAACCATCCTATCTTTCACTGACCTTTTATTCAAAACTGATGAAGAGATAACATCTCTCCATGGCAATGAAGTTGATCTACAACACCCTCTCCAAGATCAACAGAGCCCGGAGAAATCTCTTATCTCTAAGCAACCAACTGAGGTGAGTCCCACTGATGTGGAGGGGACTCATGTAGATTCAGCTGCCACTACAGAAGGTGCCTCAATGGACCTTATGGACAGTGGTAACATTTCTCAGACTGAATCTACGGCAACCGAGCCCTTTGATGACTCTGAAAGAGACATCATTGAGCATGGGAAACCAGGGTGCCAAGAAACCACATCTGGTGGTGAGGATGAACATACTAGGTATGTTACCTCATCTCCCCGTGATTCTTCGAAAGAAGATGAGGGAAGCATGCAACTCCTCATTCAAGATCTTCTTTCTAAAGTCTCAAATCTGGAATCTCAGGTTAGGACTTTAGAGGCAAGATCTGCCACTCAGCAACTTGAGATTGACAATCTCAAGGCTCAACTAGCTGAGAAACAGACAGAGAGGTCTGTTAGGCATGTACCTATTCAGGTCTCCCTGACTTCTCCTCCAGCTCATCTAGCTCTCAAGATGATGCTACCAAAAAGGGGGAGAATGTTCAAAGACAAACACACAAGGAACCACAGAGCCGGCCTCCACTTCAACATCTTCCTCTCCCATCATTTCTGCGCCTGAAACATCTCAGGTCACTCTTCAGATTGATCCAAGGATGCTTAATAATCTTACAGACTCTTCACCAAGTTTCTGTTAAGATCTTCTTTGAGCAGCCAAGTCATGATGCTGCAATGATCTACTTTGGAGCAGAAGAACTTCAAAGGCTGACTGCACCTTCTACCACTGTGGAAGAAGTTGGTCAACCTAAGGTTTCATGGAACCTAAGATTCAATTCGAAGGGGAAATGGGAACTGATGGCCCAGCAACTGAAACAGTTGGGACAGAATCTGCATCTCCTCTAACTTCCGAAGCTGAAGTTAAAGCCTCGGAAGAACAAGCTGAATCTTCCGAAGCTGAAATGGAAGCTGCGGAAGGACTGTTTAAAATGTCCGAGGAACTGATCATCACAGATGCTATCCTGGAAATGGCATCTGAAATGAGCAGCGAGGACTTTCCGATTATACCTCCATCACAGACTCCATCTCTGACTCTCTCACAATCAGAAACTTCTCTCCAAGAACCACCACAGTCAGGATCTTCAAAGGATAAAGGTAAAAGGAAGATGACTGCGGAAGAGATTCAGGAAGAAGAGAAGATTGAAAAACTTAAGAAGAAAGGAAGACTTCAGACTGAGAAGTTGCTAGCTGCTAGCACAAAAGCAGCTGCTTCCAATCAGGAGGTTGTCATCAACAAAAGAAGAGAGCAGATCATTGACCAGCTCATTGAAATGGGAGCTGCCAATGAAGAAACACTCCTGCTACCATTAGAGGAGTTGGTGGATCTGGAGAAGGCAACCAGGCTGAAGTTTGAAGAAGAAGCCAGGTTGGCCTTAGAGGAAAAGGAAAAGAAACAGAAGGAGGATGAATTGCAGCTGAGGAGAGACAGGATAAACTTCCTACTCCAGAGGCTTTGAACTTCAAGAACTCTCTCCACACAACGATGACACGATCCTCTGGCTCTTCAACAAAGAGCAGGTCAAATGGAGAAAGAAAGGAAAAAGGCTGCTAAAGAAAAGAAAGAGAGAAGAAGAAGAAAGAAGAAGAGGCTAGGGTCACTGCCTCCAAGAAGCTTACTGAGAAAGCCTGGATGAAGGACTATCTCCGGGCTCATGGCTTCTCTGGTAGGCAGGTGGGTCCTATGTCGGATAGGACACTCCAACGGATTGTCAGTGAAATTAAGGCTGACATCCGGTTGGGGAAAAGGAAAGAGATGTACAGAAGGGTAAAAGGGATGACCTTCACTGCTTCTACCCAACCACAACTTGAACCCTCATCCTCACCAATCACTATTAAACCTGAACCCTTCACCCCTGAACCTACATCACTACCCTCCACTACTCCCTCACCTCAACCTCCTAAACTTCCCATCATCCAACCCAAAACACTAGCCAGAACCTCTGAACCTAAACCTACCCAATCACCATCCAAACCATCCCTTCAGCCTTCTCAACATCTCTCCCTTGAGGAGTTTAAGGCAGTCAAGATGAAGCTCACTAACTGCACCACTTTGAGCGAAGTTTCCTGTGTAGAAGACTCTGTCAACATTACCTATGTAGACGGATCTTCAAGTTCCCTCACAAGAAACAGATTCCTTGATTTGCCTAGAGGAACTTTGGACCAGGCTGCAAGACTTTTGGGCCTCAATTCAGACTCTTTAAATGAGGAAGAAAAGAAGCTCAGAAGAAAACTGGTGACTCTGCTGGATACAAGAAAAGAGGACAAGATTCCTAGTCAGCCTCTTGTGCCTAGAAGGAAGATAATCCAGTGGAGGTTCGATGAACCTTCTCACAACTTTGTTGTAGAAAGAGAGAATGGTGAAGTCAACAGACTCAATGCAACCTCTCTGTTACACTCTAGCAGATTTGACATTGCTGAGTTAGCAGAGAAACCATTCTCCAACCCCTCCAACTCTGAAACTGCTGCACTCGTCAGAAATCATCTCAGCAGTCTTCATTTGGCTGAGCTAACTGCAAAAGCAAAGATTGAAGAAGAGTTGAAGTTGAAAAGACAGGAAGACAAGGAAAGATCTACCACCAAAGGTCCTGCCTTTCTACAGATGGTGGAAGGTCCTGAATTGGAACCTATAGTTCGATGGGAATATGATTACAGCTCCCATCAACTAACTCTTTTCAGAGGGCAACAACAAAGGGTACATGTTATCCAAGGTAACAGACTGGATCTTCTGTCTACCAAGGATCTGTACAAACTTCTCAGCACCACATCAGGGAAGAACAAGGAGACAGACAAACATTTGCTTTCCTTGGTGCTGAAAGTTTTGAGAAGTCGAGGTAAGTGAAGTTTTGGTAGCAGCATCAGCCTAGGGGGAGTTTGTTGGATCAAGAAGAAGGCTAATGCAACCAAAACTACATCACTTAAGTTATTTTGATGCTGCATGCAAAAGGCTTCCGAAGCTCTTCATGGAACTTCCGAAGGTTGTAGAGTTCTTCCGAAGACAAAGGAAAAGTCCAGCTTCCGAAGACAGAACTCTACTTCCGAAGACAAATGCATACTTCCGAAGTTCAAGATTTAGAAGAATAAAGTGAAGACCACTTCCGAAGTATGATGAAGAAGTCTCCAAGTCTTGGAAGAAGCAGCCTCTTCCAAAGTATAAATGACTTCGGAAGAACTTACTCTTCCGAAGCCATTTAACCTTCGGAAGACACTGCTATGGCCAGTGGACACAAGTATGGTCTCTGACACTCCGCTGCAGACTTCTGATACAGCATGGCTTCTTCCTAAAGAACCATGTTGTTGACCATAATTTATTCCACTGTTTACCATTTCATGATAGTACCGTTACCATCTTTAGTTGGTGACAAAAAGTAAGTCAGGGACATGTCCTGACCACCTAATCTCAGATAAGACTTTATCCGAGATACCTTAATCTTTAGTCTTGTAGTATAGACTTTAGGTATAGGATCCTAGCTGGTATTAAAGTATATCCTGCTGTAGATAGTATTATATATAGGTTCTCCTTGTAATTCATAAAAAAAAGAGAAATCTGCTTATAAGAGTCATTTGTATTGTGAGTTGAGAATCAATATATAAAAGTATCTTGAAATTATCTTTCTGTGTTCTTAGTTACTTCTCATATTGTGATCACCTCTTCTTGATTCTTACCCGAGTGCGATTCTAGGTGAGTTTGAGAGAAAACATTTGTGTTTAAGTGACAAACACCGATCCTGCAAGGAACTTTCTCCCCTCAGCTTCCTTTTCCTCTCTCTTTCCTCCTCAATCTCCCAGATATCATCTTTCTTTTCCCTTATCACTCATAGACCTTTGTGACTCAGGGTGGAGAGAGCTTTGGCTTTCATTGCTTGATGTAGCTTCTGAGCTCTGGCTAGAGAGAGGTTAAGAAGCACCTTCACCAGCAGGTGTCTCAAAAAGGGTATGGATCTCTACAGCAGTTGATGTTGATGGGATAGGGCTCTCAGGTTCTGCCACTGGGCCTTCAGTCAAGGTTTCCCCTATGAAACTAATCTTAAGGTCTGCCTCAACAATAGTTGATCGAAGGCATAGCTGAGATTGTATACTCTATAAGCTTTAGCTGGGAAGAGTATCCAATAAAGTGTCCATCATCTGATTTCTCAGCAAATTTGGCAATTTGATCTTTGGTATTCAAGATGGTGCAAGGACATCCAAATGATCTGAGAAAACCAATGAAAGGTTTCCTCTAGTGTCAAAGTTCATAAGGAGTCTTTCCATGAGTCTTAACCACTAAAACTCCGTTTTGCACATAGCAGGCAGTGTGACTGCCTCTGCCCAGAAGGTGATGGGCAGTTTAGAGTCAGACAACATGGTTCTTGCAGCTTCAATCAGTGTCATGTTTCACCTCTCAGCAACACCATTTTGCTGAGGATAACTAGGAGCACTATATTGTCTTGTAATACCCTTTTCATCACAAAATGTATCAAGGATTTGGTTCTTGAATTCCGTTCCTTGATCATATCTTATGATTTTGACCTTGTGATCAGCTTGATTCTCAATCTTTAGGATGAAATTCTTGAATCTCAAGAGTCTCATCCTTAGTTCTAAGGAAGAAGACCCAAGTGAATCTTGTAAAGTCATCTGTAATCACTAAACAATAAGAGGTCCTTCCTAGACTCATTACACTGGTGGGGCTAAAGAGACCCATATGTAACAAGTGTAGGGGTGTAGTGATGGATTTTCTTTCCTTAGGCTTGTGAGATACCTTATGTTGCTTCCTTTTCAGGCATGCAACATAATGATCATCACTTGTAAACTCTTTCTTTGGTATTCCAGTTACCAAACATTCTTAATTAGTTTATTCATGTTCTTAAAGTTTACATGGCACATTCTTTTATGCCATAGGAAAGACTATCACTATTGGCTTTAGACAAAAAGCATGAAACTCTCTAGAGGGAGATGTTTCTTGCAAGTCCATCTTGTACATGTTTCCTTTCCTGGAGGCTTTGAGCAAAATATGCTCATGAGGAATGACCACCCCGGGCTTGATAACAATGCACTCATGCTCAATAAAGAGCATGTTATGACTCTGATCACAAAATTGGGATACACTTAGAAGATTGTACCCAAGCTCCTTGACAAAGTTTACCTTTTCAATGTTGAGCTTACCATTTGTAACCTTGCCCCTTCCAGAAATATAACCACCGTCATCTCCTCCAAAAGCAACTGGTCCTCCATCAATCCTTTCAAAATTTTAGAGTAGTGACCTATTGCCTGTCATGTGCCTGGAACAACGCTGTCAATGATCCATGCATTCTTATTTGTCTTGAGCTGCCTCCCTGCACAAAGAAAATGATTAGTTACATTTAGAAACCCAAGCCTTGATTTTCTTGGGCTCACTAAGAGAAACAAAAGGTAATGCAATATTAATAGATCCTATGGTTGTGTTTGGAGGATCTTAAGCTGTTGTTGATGGAGAATTTTCAGTCACTTGGTTTTTCTTAAACTTCCACACCACCTTTGGAAGCTTGGACTTAACCTTCAATACTTCGAAAGCTTTTGAGACTTCAGAAGTTTTGATGACTGGACCTTTGGAAGATTCTGCAGACACTACAGCAAACTTCAGTGCTTCGGAAGTATTCCTTCCTTCAGAGACCAACTTTTCTTCCGAATGCAATTTTCCACTTGCCTTCTTCTTAGTTTTGGAGCTTATGAAGGAAACAGGTTTTCCTTCCGAAGCTCGAATCTTCTTGGAACTCTTGGAAGTCCTTGTCTTGGTCATGTGAAGAGTACCTTTAGGATTGTATGGACAATCCTTAGCAAGATGGGCAGTACTTTCACACATGACACACTCCATTTTTTTCTTCCCAAGAGCCTTCTGCTGGAAACAAGACTGACTTTGGTCACATCCCTTCTCCACCCTCATCTTTGCAGATGCTGAGACAGTCCTTTTAGGCTGAGGACTGTTCTTGGAGTTGGATGGTCCAGGCTGTGTAGCAGCGGTAGACAACAGATCAGCCTTCTTCTTGGAACTGAGATGATTTGAACATGAACCAAAACTCTTAGCAGAAGAGTTGAGGTTGATGTCTTCAGTCTTTACTACTTCAAACCCTAGAGAGATAAAAACTTAATCTCTGCTTAAGTCAAAAGTAGCCTTGATCTCTTGAGCCTTCCTAGCTTTTCTTTTGCTTTTTCTGATCAAGTTCTTTCTCATTGACTTGGTTATCACAGTCTTCTTCTTCTCCTTAGAAGGATATTGGCCCTTCTTAGAATCCTCCTCTTCACTCTTTTCAGAGAGATTCTTCATTATCATTTCTTCATCCTCTTCACTTAAAGGATCTATAAGAGGAAGCTCATCTTCACAAGTTCCACACCTATGTGATCTTATAGACAAGATTATGTGTGGAGAAGCTATCTTATTTGATCGTAGTCCATGCTTGTTTTGATAACACACTTTGTTGTGTAGGGATGAGGATATCATGTTTTTGAAGGTCTCTTCTTCAAGAACACACTTTTCTACCCTGGCTTTGCTGATCACAAGCTTAGCCTGGCACTCAGTCGGCTTAGTTATGAGATCTTTGATCTGAGTCCTAAAATTTGTATGCTCATGTTTTAGAACTGAAATGGTTTTCTCTAAGTCTTCTATCTTTAGTTTATAATTATTTTCAGACTTTCTAAAATAAGCTTTTAAAATGTTTAAGGACTCAAGACAGATCTCATTTCTAAGTTGTAGGACCTATATATGTTAACTTTAGCAATGCATTTAGGGGTACAGAGATGTTCCAATACCTTGGCTTCATCATGATCTGCCATCAGTGCTTGGTTTGGAGAATCATCTTCCACCTGAAAGCTCCAGTCAAAGCCTCTTTCTTCAATAGCAACAACAGCTTGCTGCTTTGGCTTCTCATTCTGGGTAGCTTTGTCAGTGTATTTTGGTCTGGATTGTGCTTGGCCACTATTTGTTCTTGGTGCCTTACACTCTCTGGCAAAGGGGCCCATCAAGTTACAGTTTTAACACTTGACTTTGCTTTTGTCCAACCCAAACTTTCCACTGGTTGCATTGCTTGGAAACTTCCTTCCAGTCTACTTGTAGAACTTCTTGGCTTTGTGAGTGAGAAGAGCCATCTGCTGGACTATCTCCATGTACTCTAGACCATCTAAATGGATATAGTCCAAGTCTTAAGGGTGAAAAGAAAGCTGCCATAACTTTCATCAGAAGACACAAAGGCTTGAGAAGATCTTGTCTCTTGGAATGGGCTTCCTTGAGTGTAGTTCTCCTTTGGTGTCTCAGGGAAGGTGATGAAAGGACCCTTTGGTGAGTTTTCAGTGTAGCATATGAGATGATGTTGGGGTTCTCTATCCCTTTCAACCACATGAAGGGCTGAACCCATTTGATTGTTGGAGTTGCCAGATGAACCTTGCATGTTCTTCTCCATCTGGTAGCCACTGAGAATCCCATATAACTCTGAGAATCCCAAATGAACTTTGCAATTGCAATTTGAATTCGACTCTCCGGATACCATTGATCAAGATTGAAGCGGGGTTAGCCCCGCCAACATCGGATTGTAATTGGTGCTCACTTGAATTACCAAGACTTTCCGATTGCTACTTGAATTGAATTCAAATAGGTTAACGCCGCCAAGATATTTTTTCCTTGATTGAAGATCCTTTGTTTCCTGCGATTTTTTTGCCCAAATTTCTCTTTTTCCATGTGAGAAAGACACTTCTTATTTCCATATACGCTTGATTCACCCTGGTCCCTTTGACCGAATCCAAGCGCCAAATCAACGCTGAAACATCTGTGCCATCAACACTACTGAAAATGAATTAACCTTTCACTTCTTCACGATCAATTCACACAATTTCTTTTCACTGATTATAAATCGTAAACACATGCTCTTGTTCTTCTTTCGATTTGATAAGGACTGTTGATTGCTTGTTAATCTTCCAACCTTCGCTCTGATACCGTATTGTGCCCAAGATCAATTAACATAAACAAGATTACATTAGGATGAACAACTTGATTTGGATTTTGCATAACAGTGCAGAGAGCCGTTGATGAACACAGTGGAAGAAAACGATAATTTAAACACAATACATACTATGCTCATACATGAAATGCGGTACACATGTGGGTATTTATGCCCAAGGATTTGGCGATTAACTGGTAAAACTGAATTAACTCACCATAACTAACTTTAACTTACTATAATCGTAACCATCCTAACAAATTTGACTTTCTTCTTTGACTTTCTAATTACATTAATTTCTTGATTACACCAAGTCCAACAATTTGAACATTTCTCTTCTTAATTCTTTACATACCAACACTTTGTAAGCTATTTAACCATAATCAACCTTTTCAAAATTCAAATTCAAGACAAATAGATATGATTACATGAACATAATTTGCAAAAATTAGAAAATGGATTAGTAAAACTATTTGCATAGACTCAAAATTCACAAGCATCAGCAAGCATCACCATTTCATAGAGTTTTCTCTCTTACCAGTAAATCAAATACAATAGTAACCTGCAACAACCAAAAAAAGCTAGCGAAGTGTGTAACAAGATTATACTTAGAATGGATGGTCATGATTGTGGTAATTAGATTGCACTTGATTTTTCGCACTTCACAATTGATGACTAGCTAAGTGTTTAGGGACTTGAATACACTATATCCTCGTTTTCAATTGCCAACTTAAGATCACAAGTCACGCTTACAGGTCATCATAAAAGTAATTATAATAATCCATTTGATTTGTTTAATCTATTGTTTTCCCAACAAACTATTATGATCAATTAATGTTATTTATGGATGGGTCAACATTAGTGTGGATATACTGATATGGTGATTGAACTAGAAACACAGGAAATATAGATTTTGGGGAAGTTCATTACACTTATACACACAATTTACGCTTTCAGACACAAGACACCAATGGTCTTGAAACATTTGGGACGAGAAGTTCTTCTCAGTCCAATCCATACGATCGAAAGTCATGGTTGGGACATAAAACAATAACAGTTCTACTATGACGTGTAAACGGTTGGATGTCTGGATACCAGTAAAGGTGAATGATTTCATGTGAAGAATGTTCCAGGACAAAATCACAACAGTTGAGGGCCGACGCATTAAGCACGAGAAGAATAACCATTAGTCGATTAACTTGTTATTTATGTGGTGATGCCGTGGAGACAATTTAACATATCTTCACCTCCTATCGAATCTCCAACCAGCTATGGCAGTTTAGTTGTTGGATCAAATCACCACTAGAAAATTTTGGGGATCTTAAAATTCTCTCTAGAAAATCAGATTAGGATGAAGATGACTCAAGCCATCATTATCATTACTTATTAGTGTTTACAGAGATACAAACGAGTACAAGTAGCAAAGCTATTCGAAGATGTAATGGCTTGGTCGTGTACATGGGTTAAGAATCATTAAAAGATGCGTATAGATTGGGATAAGGCGTGACTATGGTTTTTCTTTGGTGCCTCTAATTGCATTTCTAGCACCTTGCCAGAATGTATTGAGATATGTTAACAAAAATTCATCACTGTTTAAAAAGAGTAAAAAAATTCTAAATTTATAAAGATCATAGCATAAACTTTTCTGTTTCTTGGTCTTACCCCTTATACACAATCACATGAATGTTTGCGACTATATTCTTCAATTCTTTGTGGGTTTCAACATATTTGCATCAATCAAGAATCTTGATCAACATAAAACAACATCAAGGAAAGCATTTTCCCGCCAAAAACACAAATCACATTCCTCAAAAAACACCAAAACCTGTATGAATTGGGAGGCTAAAGATGAAAAGAATCGAACAAAGATGTTGTCTTTATGTATCTTAGGCGCTTATCGAATGTGTAAACTTTCCCGTATGATAGTTTGGTTGTGATAATAGTTCCTCTGTAGTGCACTCTTCTTGTAGAATTTTGACTCTTGGAGTTCTCTAAGTTAGTATTCTTGGAGAACCAGAGGCCAAATTCATGAAGATCGCCTTCTTTCCATGAAATACTAACCGTTACATTCCCACGAGCTTTCAATCCTTTGATCGAACCATTAGCCCATTTATCTCGAGGAAGTGCAGGAAGCAAGTATAGGTCCTTCATCGTGCTCTGGACTAGCATCTCAGCTATTGCAGCAGAAAACCTGACATGACCAGTAATAGTTAGCAGCGAAAAATTCGAACCATTTACTTATGAACGGGTTGACTTGGGATATGATCTATCTGACTATCTCTAACTAGTGAATAAAAAACATTAGGTAAAAAGGAAACAGGTCAAAAGCTGGCCTAGAGAGTGTCCTTTTGTGCATATAATCTTCTAAATCATATTACTTGAAAAAATTGGATACTATTGAAATAATGTCAATTGTGCAGATGGTGCTTACCCGAAGTTTGCATCAATCTGGAAAGGGGGGTGTGCGGTGAACAGATTAGCGTAAAGTCCACCTTCGTAATCACTTTCATGATCAGGGTCAACCAGGTCAAACAAATGTTTGACCATTCGGTATGCATGTTCGCTGTTATGAAGCCGGGCCCACAAAGCAGCTTTCCAAGTAGTCGACCAGCCAGGACCCTCCTCTCCTGTCACACAAGATGGAAAAATTATGAGTCTTTGAACCTCTACATACATACCATTTTGTATGCTCAAGAATATACATGAAAGCTAAATTGTACTAAACAACATGTTATTCAAATAGCATCATGTTAGCATTCTGTTTGAGATATTTTGACTCAAAAAGTACTTTGTTCGAGTTCAAAACCCTTTCTTTAACAAAAAGAACACACGCACGCACACACCTCTCTTATATAGGGTGAAATCTGCAGCTTTACAAAGATCTGGAGTTCTCTCAACAGTTATAGTGTGCCCTGGGAAAAGACCATATAGGTGTGACACATGCCGGTGATGCACCTCTGGATCTTCAAAATTTTCCGCCTGTCCATCATTATATTTGTCAAATAAGAATATATAAGGGGCGATTTTGGCCCGTTTATGAAAAGACCAACTATTTGAGTTGTTTTATAGGCAATGTGTCGACGTATACAAATTAGCTAGGAGTACAATCAACTAGTTGAAAGTTTCCTGAAGTTAATATTAACGCACACAAATCTCCTAAATCAATTATCCAAAGATTTAGATTATTACCTCAATCATTGTTTTTACAAAACAGTAATCATAAATCATTTGTAACATTTTCTTTCTATTGGACCCAAAAAGCATTTTTAGTCCGACCTGACTCGCCTATATTGCCACCTCAGGAAAAAAAACATTTTCGATCAGCCTATGCCTTGCACACATACTCAAGCAACACAAATAGACATACCCATTCGAGAATGGAACCATCCCGAGCAATCTTGGTAGGATAAAGACGTGGTTGAGCTTTAAGAACTCTTTGAATCAGATCCGTTTTACTTTTCCCCAAAACCTGTTAATTTGCCTATGATTAATTAGTCTTGAAAGCACAAATTTGCAACATCCAATCAATTCTTACCTCTGCAGCAGACACAATGGCAATAAATACTTCTTTTATAATTGACATGTCCATTGTCGTTGAATAGCTCACGCTTGCAGGCTTACCATCGGGAGCAATAAACATGTGTTCAGGAGATGTTGATGGATTTGTTTCAAGATAACCTCCTTTGCCCTCAATCAACCAGTCCAAAAGGAACAAAGTACATCCTTCTAGCAATGGATATGCTTTATTTGCTAGAAAGTCCTATTTTTTGATACATATGTTAGCATTTGAAAGATTAATAGTTCTATATATATGTGTCTATATTGTAAAACTTAATTTGCATAACACGCGAATGATGGTTGTAGTAAACAAGATAATAAAAAATATATCTGGTAAAGTAGACTAGGAAACATGATCATAATCTTACTTTGTTCATCGTATAAGTATAATGCTCCCATAAATGTGTACACAGCCAAGCTCCACCCATGGGCCATAGGGCCCACACAGCCTCACCTCGGTCCGGTGATGTTTTGGCCCAGAGATCGGATACTTGGTGTACAACCCATCCATTGGCTTCATAATTTACCTGGCACAATCAAGTTCATTATTAAAATTATGTTTATCCAAAAGGGAAAACGCGGCAACATGATGAAAAAGGTCTTACTTTAGCAGTTTTACTTCCATTGACTGATAGAGATGAAATGTAATCAAATAACGGCTCCTGGCACTCGTGTAGGTTGCATGAAAGTGAAGGCCAATAATTCATTTGAAGATTTATGTTCAAGTGAGGAGCACCACTGCATAAAAAGTAGATTATATAGTCTCATTTAACTACACAAATAGTAAAGTACAAATAATTATTAGCTATAAATGAGTCGAGTTAAAAGGTAAATCAGGTCCAAAGCCGCTAAACATGCATTCTTAAGTATAACGACATGGACAGGGTTTTATATATAAAAAGATAGTATTTTGTATTTCAATAATACAGCTTTTGTAATCATATTAATACATTGGTTATTCACAAAGTTTAAAATATAACAAAAAGGTGTTGGCAGGTTGGCCCAATTCATTTTCCATTATGTCCTGTTACTCAAACTACCCGACCCTCTGGTTTGCAACCACTACAAAAAAACACAAGAACTTACTCCCATGGGGGCTCGACTTTATTATTCCATATACCCTGCAAATTAGCTGGCTGAGTTCCGGGTCGTGAACATGATATTAACAAATAGCGTCCATATTGGAATAAAAGCTCGATTAGAGAAGGATCTTCATCAGTTTTAAACGACTTAACCCTCTCTGCAGTTGTGACAGTTGAAGATGAAGGTGGTTCATCATTAGAGCTTTTTTTAAGCTCAATGGAAACACGATTAAATAGTTTCTGATAATCATCCACATGACGACCATAAAGTTCTGAATATGAAAAATCCTTTAATGACTTCAAAGTGTTTAAACACTCAGAAGTCGGGTCTCGCTTTGAATCTTTTGGGTTAGTAAACGGCCCATCAAAAGAAGATGCCCCCACCAAAAGCAACACGGCCCAATCACACCCTTCAACTTTGAGCTTCTTCTCATCCAAAACACTAACTGTGCCTGTACCATCACTAATTTTTAAATCAAGAATTGCAGAAAACTTTATTCCGGTGGGTATCCCATCATCTTCATTAGAAAGGGTTGGTGGTTTCCTTCGCCCAGGACACGACCCTTCCATGATAATCTGGTTTTGACCGCTTACATACGAGTGATGATGCAACTTGCTGTCAAGTGATGCCATGAAAGATAATGAACCGATTTGGTAGTGGAAATCTTGGTCACGATAACTTGATCGGGGTATGAAGCAAAATGTTCCCTTGTGAATTCTACTTCACCTACCGAATAGTTGACTTTGACAGTGGCTGCATCTAAGTCCAATTCTCTTTGATACGTTTTAGCATCGTATGTAGCATGATTGTCATCAAACTCCAGGTTTACATCTCCCAAAAGTTGGTATACCTTCATTTTTACAAGATAGATCATAATTAGTTTTAATAATTGTGTAAACAGATTCTTCTTGTGATCAGTTAATTATTTCTCAAACATCCAATTATCTGATTATTGCAAATTCAAACAACAAAAGCGTGTCTAAACACTAAATTCTACAACACGTCTTACTAAAGCTGATTATCCGATTATAAGTAACAATTCAGCTCCTCATAATCACTTTCAAAACACCACTAACTCATATGATCATTTTATGTCAATAAACACAGTCAAGAAACATACATCAGAGGGATCTGCAGACAATTTGACAGCTTCTTTAGTAGCTTCAGGATACTTTCCATCATCCACAAGCTTCCTAACCACCGAAAGCGCGCTCGGGGCATCCGGATTAGTATAGTTCCCCGGAACCCCTGTCCACAGAGTATCATCTGCAACAATATGATTCAAACAAATGCACCAATGTAACCAAAGCAGAAACACACAGCAATTGCACTTCAAGATTCAGTGACAAACAATTTCAAACAGTAAAACCCTAAAAATCTTGAATTTTTCTACATGGGTACTTCAAATATGAACATTATACCATTAAGATTGATGGTTTCAGTAGAGACACCACCCCATATCATACCACCAAGGCGACCATTGCCAATGGGAATTGCATCAGTCCAGTGCTTAGCTTCACCATTAAACCTCACCTTCAAATCTTTCTTCTCTGCTTCATTTGATGATAATGATGATGGTGATGATGATGATGATGATGGGTTCCATAAATCTTTATCTAAAATTGGCTTCACCATCACCCATTCTTCATCACTTTCTTCCATCTTCACCCAGACCTAACAAAGATTACAAAGTTGTTTTTTTTCTTCAATGGTACAACGACTCTGTGTGTTTCTCTCTCTAGGCACACATATGTGAGTGTTAATGACCCGACCCGTGATAGGTGATGATGACCCATTATGAGTAAATGCTGAAAGAAGAAGACAAGAAAGCTAATTAAGGGGGACGTGTGAGAGTAAGTTCATTATGTGGTTGCAATGGGCCAGTTTATCTGTCGGTGTTGGGAAATGGGTCATGTGTTTTCTTGATCTTCATGATTTTGTGGCATCGATGGAGATTGCTTTCTACACGTTTCACCTAGGCTTATTATAAAAATGAGAAAAAACATTGAGAGAATATTTGTGTTTCCTAAGGAATCTCGTGGGAGCTCAAATTATAATCTTTCTATGTTATGTTCTAAAGTCATTTTTAACGTTGTGTTGTTGTGATACTGAGTTTTTTAAAAATAAAGAGAATACTTGTATTTTCTAACGTTGTGTTTCGCCTTTTTTCTTTCTTAAATGAGCATTTAATTAATTAATTGCTAAGGAGGCAAGGAGACCAGAATCATTAACATTGAAATGTTAAGTTTGAGCATTAAAAGCGACACCTTAGATCCAATTATCTTCAAACTTTCTAGAATGATTTGTTACGCATACAAAGGATAACGTTTTTGTTGGATCGGATTATCTATTAAGGACTTTGTTGGATCGGATTATCTATTAACAAGATTTTTTCATTTGATTAGTGACTAACAAATATGAAATCTAAGCTACCCTTTCAGTTGTTGATCTGATTATAAAATAATTATTTTTCTTCTGGTTGTATTCACACTCCACTATTGAATCATAACCTGATAGTGGAGTTTCGGGTATCTTTTCACTAGCATCAGTTTTGACTAAAGAAACTACTTTTTTTGCAGTAGCACTTTGGACTTCTCATTCTTACATCCAAAGATGTTAAAGTACTTAATAATTTGCTTTAGAATGTCAATGGTCAGATCAAGTACTTCAATTTCATGGTTATAGTACATGATCTTTACATTTGCTCTCTTGAGAGCAAATTTCTTTATTTGAGAGATATACCCAGCAACCAACGCTTTGATTCCTTTAATATCTTCTACTCTACTTCTTGATCAACAACCCTTGCCTTTAATTTAGAGAATGTTGGAGGCTCAGTCGATAGATGGAAAGATCTATGAGCAGTTTTCTTAATTCTTGTTTTCTGTCTTTCCCATTGCTCCTTAGTAGTTTCAAAATTTGGAAGCTTTGCAGTCACAACCGTTTGTTTGATCCCTCTAATATTCAGATCAAGAGTAGACATACTCATTGGTACTACTTGTTTATAAGAGAAACCATAGTATTTGAGTAACATCTTCAGTTGTTGCTTATCACTAAACTCTTGTTTGACCTTTTCTGTTTGCTTCTGTCTGATTAAGCTCTCTTTCTTCTATCCAAATCAGTTGATTTCTAAATCTCTGCATGAGTTGCAACTATCAGTTTTTGATTTCATCTTAGCAATGCTTCATTCCATGACCTTACTTAAATTGAATCCTTTCAACGCAAGTGGAGCTTCTAGGAGACATTTCTCTTGATCTCTCTTCTCTATCTTCTGAGTGCACGCCATTGGTTTGGATTCAGCAGTTGTGGATACTGGAACTTGCCGATTGGTTGCCATTTTAGTGCTTTTAGCAGTTAGCTTAAATAACTTACATTGCACCCTTTTAACAACTTTGACCTTTGGTTTAGGTGGAAGCATTTAGTGTTGTTATACTGGGTTCTCCACTAAGGTTGAACGCTCTTATTGTAGTTCTTGTATCTCTCAATTCCTTTACACTTGTGATTAAGGAAATGTTGTTTTTCTTTATAGAAGATTCTTAAGCTCTGCATGCCTTCAGTACTATAATAAACCTTGAGTGGTCATAGATCCACCTACTTAGTCATCATAAATCTAGTTTTTTTCCATGACTCCAACTTCTTCTTCAGCAGTCATAGGTCTATTACATTTTTCAAAGGTAGAGATTATAGTTGGTTTGACTACTGAAGATTTAGTGGTTACACCTGATGCCTTACTAGCTGACTTGCGTACATCGGCAGTTGTATGAGCTCTCTCAGCATCCTTAATGACTTATGGGTCATTTGTTTCCATATTTGCATTAAAGTTTACTGAGGTTTCAACTTCAACATACAGTTGACCAAATATCACTTCAGCTGATTTTCTGAGTTTAGACTCTTGTGTGCCCGTATGCTACTTATAAAGTTGGGCTGGTTCAGCTTCAAGAGTCACCTTGTGCCTTTCCATATCATCTTCCATGGTCTGGGTGACTCTTGTGTAAACCACCATTTTATGTGAGTATTCATCTGCTACAAAATCCTTTTGTCTGGTACTTTTGGCAGTTGTATCAGCAGCTAATTTATTTAGCACTTTTGCAACTTTCAATAGCACTCTTAGTAGTGGTACTTCTTTTTCAGCAGATGCCTTAGGTATAAGGAAGAAGTGCTAGATCTTTTCATTTCTGCCATTCTTCTTTTCCCAAGTTGTACCTTTTGGTTTTCCTCCTCATCACCCTCCTAGCTTCCATCTCTGTTTATGCTGAGCTGTCATAGCCATACCTATCTAGTAGTTCATTCAGTTTGACTTTAGTTTCAGATAGAGGCTCATAATCTTCAATACATTTAGAAGAGAAAGAGATGGCTATGCAACTTATACAACCATCCGGCCAATCTTTGGAGGGGTCCTTCATATCCTATCTCCTTGAAAGTATTTATGAAGAATGAATCTCCAATTGTGATATACTAGTGATTTGGAGAATATGGATGTTAGGAGGGATCCCTCATATCCCATCTCCTTGAAAGTGGCACTTACCACCTCTTTGGAGAATAAAGGCCATTTGCATCACTAAACTTTAGATGTTGTCAAAAATGCACAGGAGATGGTGATCTTTTGCCCTTGCACCGTCATGGTAAAGACTTTTGTTCCATGTTTTCTCTTAATAGAACATGTAGTCCAAAATTCCCGAATGCGTGTCATAAATCACTAGGTCTAGAGAGATTGTGAAAACATAAATGCTATTCCTTAGAAACTAAAGAACTGGATCATAGACGGGATCACCAATGGGTTCAAGTGATGCGATGATGTTATGATTTGGTTTGAACTCTAGATTTGGAGTGGCCATGGAAAGATTTTGAAGTTAAATTTTGGTAGGGATTAAAAGATATGAAGGTTTTGAGTGATTTTGCTTTTAGACGAAGATTGAAGATAATGCAAGACTGGTTAAGGAAGGTAAATACAATCATTCTCACAATGAGGAAAGAGTTAGAACACTTAACAAGATAACCGGGACAATATCTATGATACTAAGAACACAATCAAACAATTGGATAGAACTTAGAACAAAAACTGAATATGGGTTTCAAGGATTAATATATTACTCTTAAGTTCTTTTACAAGTGTTACAAAGCATATCTAAAAATACAAGGACCTGAGATATTTTATACTACATCCTACAGCTGGTCATTCTTTGAAGGCCAGCTGGAAACACTAATCTAGACAACAAGATCAATGTAAAGTCAAAAGGTAGATTGCCTTTTGACTAGTGACTATGACATGCCATAACTCACATCTTAATATATTACAAAAGGATAAAAGTACGTAAAGTAAAATGTTACAGACTCAAGACCTCAACGTACAATTGCAAAAGCATAGACCTTTTCATCAACTTATGCAAGTTGGTGAGTCTTCAGAGTTGCAGTGGAAAGTGGGTCAGCTTTATGCAAAAGTACATCCAAGAAAAACATATTCTCCTTTGTCTTTGGAAGAAATCAACCTTCACTTGATTGGTTTCAGAAGACTTCGTCTTTGAAGCTTTGGAAGACTTCATCTTTGGATTCGAAAGATTTGG